>JAPMOQ010022346.1:272283-400656 GCA_026543055.1 Argiope trifasciata
TCTGGCAAAGTCTTTGTATCAAATTTGCGAATTACTATTAAATTTAGGTTAACACTTTTCAGAGGCAATCTCTCTATCCGAATATAAGTTAACACAGTAATTAAAAGACGACGTGACGTATATAAAAAGAGGCAAATGAGCAAACTGTGGTTCACATATTTAATATTTCAAGTGTAACCATATTACTAATTCTCCGTCCCGTCCGAAGGCACCTTGAAATGAATATTGAATGACATTAACGCCGCTACAGCAACACTGGCAGGAACTGTGATTATGTTCTAAGGGTCCTCACCGACCACGGTACAGCCCTCCTGGTAGGAAGAACGTCCTGGAATCGATGGGAGCTGCTAGATCCCCCACCTTTAGTGTACCCATCGGGTTGCCGAGATCCAAACACAGTGCCAGAAGCATCTCATCCTCAATTACGATGTGACCCGTCCAGGGGCTATATCACAAGTGTATACAGTTGTCAACAAATACAACGTCAAATGTATATAGTTGCCAACAAATACAACGTCAAGTGTATACAATTTGAATCCAACTCAAACAACGGATTGGCTGTCCGTTGGTCTGTACTTTCAAAAATATGTAAGGGCGAGAATTCAAAAATGCAATGAGAGCAATACATCAATTTGGTGTGATATTATGTAACTACAAATAAAGATTTGTGTAATATTTTTGTTTCTATGTCTAAAACTCAAATTTAGTTGTTGAACACTATTAAAACATGTCAGAACCAATCACCGAATAACTCGCCAAGAATGACATGATAGATTTAGTAAAAATTTGAAATTCTCTCCAAAATTTAGTATTTTATAACTGTTGCACATCAATGTCAGGCAATTTATTCTCTGACATAACGAGTTTATATGAGACTAAGAGAGAAAGTTTAGGAGAATCAAATTACTCTGGTTTTTACTTGATTTAGTTATCACCTTCTTAACTTCCGCTCTATTTATTACCTTCTGGAGAGTGACAGAATGTAAAGAAATAAAATGTCAGATTATAATTGTTTCCTGATATATATTTAAAAAAATCATTCCTTCAGGTAGAAAAAGGGCTAAAAAACTCTTTCACCACTAAATTCCTTTTTTTTTTTTTGCAGGCATTTGCTATTTTTTCAAACGCGAACACCCTGCTACCTTTATTAATTGGCAAGATATCACATGCTCAATTTCTTTTTCTTTATTAAAGTCTATCAAATGTTATGCACTCATTAAAATTTCGTTCTTTTAAAATTTCTTTTATACATTATCCGTTTTTAATTATTACACATTGATATGGTTTTAAGGTATTTGACTATATTAAAAACACTGGTTATCAACCACATTGGCGATTTTTTTACTGCTATTTTTTGTAATTCAGACTTTTCTCTTCCCCAAATAGTCTGTTTTTTTCTAGGAAAAGGAAGGCTTGCCATCTCATACAAGGAAATTTTAAGAAAAACGTGCTTTTCAGTTAAAATTTGTCTTCAATTTTCTCAAAATTTTAATTTTTATAAAAAGTTTTCACCGTTAACATGATATCTCAAAAACTAATAAAAGTATTTACAAAAAACATTCAGCGTGTTTTTTAAATGATATGGGAAATGGAATGAACCAAAAGTTTTATCGTTTTTCATTTATAGCTGTTTCTAGAAAACTTAAGTTAGGAATTTATGGAAAAAAAATTTATATATACGTATGTTTTTTTGTACCCATAACTTCATTGCATTCTAAGATTTTTCTTATATTTTGGTTCATTTCATTCATCATTGTATTCTATAATTTGTTTACAAGAAAAATCAGGATTGCTGCATTAAACGTTTGTGTAGAGAGTTAACCATTTTGATTAAATTTCACTAAAATTTACTACACATTTTTATATTTCTCACAATATATGATACTTCCAAATATATTTTTTTTGTTTTTATAGTATTTTGTTTTATAATTAGCAATACATCTAAAAACCGCAGTTTGAAATAGTATTTTAAAAATCCATTTTTTTCAAAAATTTTCCTTTGAAAGGAATCGGATACTTTAACACGAGTTTGACGCAGCATAGTCAAAACTTGAGCCAGAAAAATCCAAACAAATCCAAATCCTTCTGTTTTTGCAGGACCACCAGATCCTGTCCAGAACTGCAGCGTCAGCAACCACACGGAGGAATCATTGATGATCAAATGCCAGGAAGCTTACGACGGCGGTCTACAACAGAGTTTCATTCTGGAGACTTACGACGCTGACCACGTCGTCATGCTGAACAACATGACCAATCCAACGCCAGTTTTCACTGTATATGACTTGACGCCTGGAACCAGTTTCGTGATAATAGTGTACGCCTACAACTCCAAGGGAAGAAGTGAACCTAAAGTTATAAGAACGAGTACGCTGGCAACGCCCGAAAGCCTAACACAAAGAGGTAAGACACTATTCATTTTATATTCAGCAAATAAATTGAGAATTTGATTTTTATTGTATATTGTACAGCAGTTTTTTGCAAACTTTCAAAAACATGGATGTATTTTAAAAACAATTAAAAATATATTTCTTTTTTTCTTTTTTGCATGTCATACACAAAATAATAAGAAGTAAAATTATCCATAATAAAATATAAATAAAATTTTTATCGTGTTATTCATTTTGATTAATGAGAAGGATGAAACTGTTTGTGCTGAGATGGCAGATCGTCATAATTTGGTGTTCAGTTTGTTAATTTTAATTTCAGTTGCTGTTCCATCGTCCAATACTCCTTTCCTTTTTTAAAATTTATTTATTTAATCTTTACAAATGCTGAAAAAGCAACTTCACATAAATATGAGGTTGGAAAAGGCAAGCCGGATTTCAGAACTTTTTCTGTTAAGACCTTATACACATGTTTTATTTGTAACCAGAATAATGTTAAGGTACTCTTCCTATGTTTAATTTTCAAAAATCAATCTGAAGCCAATTCCTACAATTGCTCTTCTTCTGAATGTGTCAAATCTTCTGACATGGATGTTGTGTTAATGTTGAATTGATTTTTTATTCATTCAATACTTTTGTTTAAATCATGTAAATAGTTTTTCAAGCCCAATCGTAACTTTCATCTCAGTTGTACTCCAGTCTCAGTTGTACTCTTATCGTACCTCTGGAGATACGCATACTATATTTTGTGAATCACTGCTATGCAGCAATAGTGGACAGACCTTTACAGAGTTTTCGTACTTCTATTTTTTTCAAGGTGTTGCAGCCCATCCAATGGTATAGGTATAGTGTACTAACATAAAATTTTACAATATGTATTATAATTTGGTACATAGTCTTTATTTATTAGATTTCCAAATTGATCGAATTTCAACAAATTATAGACTACTCATTTCAGAAGCTTGCCTGTTCGGCTATTTTAACTCTCTGACTGTTCAATTTGTGGACCGAAGTTACTTTTTTTAAACTTTTTTTTCTTTCTAAAAAATATTTTTTAATAGATTTTTATCATAAAAAACTAAGTTGCCAAAAAAAACCAATTTCAGATGTTATCACCAAATGTTTTTTTTAAATATTACTCAGCTGAATAACAGTTAAATTCTATTTATTATAAAATTTAAAAAACGTAAAATATATAAAATTTTAGGAGGAGGAAGAATGTTTTTCATATCAAGTTTGCGACACTGCCTAACAGTTTGCAAGTTTATTGAATCATGAACAAGAATCGTCTCTGTTTGAGGATCAAATATATATATCACTATCAAAACTAAAATCGCTTTCATAATCTGATAAGTCATCCGGAATATACTCTCTGTCAATCACTGATCGTTTTCTAGCAGCCATTTTTGTAAGAAAAAAACGACCGAAAATGAAGTTTGAGCGGTAATACTACGTGCCTTCAAATGTCACATTTTTGTGGACAACTAACGACATATGTTGTACAAAAGGCAAAACGTAAACTAAACGTCTAATACTGCATATAATTTATTTCAATGGTTATACGGAGAAAAAACGGGATGCGTTCCACAATAAAGGAAGAAAAACACACTCCCGTGGAAGTCGCAAGATGTGCAGATTTTGCTACATCTGTTGCACGTGGAAATCTCGGAATGAGCATCCAGAGGATTAATATGAGTTAACACACCAACTACAAAACTCATAAAACTATATGGATAAATTTGGTGCACAGAATCATGACCTAAAATGTAAATAACTGTCAAAGTAGAAGCCGAATGATTTGACTCGCCAGTCTGCATGTATACAAAATAACTCATAAACGACATGATTTTAATGTATGGAATTTAGTACTTTTCTAAAACTGCAATTATAATTAATTTGAGAATTTGGTTTTAACGGCTTCTTTTCCAAATTTTGTTCGAAAAAAATATTGCAAGAAATCATTGCTCATTTTATCATTTCACTCAAAGAAATGAAATAAAACAAAATATGTAGATTTTAAGATGAATATTTAATGTTTTTATGGGTGTGAAAGCATTTACTTTTTATAAAAATTATCTCGGGCGAAAAAAAATTACTCTGTGTATGAAAGTTTTTGACACAAGGGACAACACAAAGTGATACTTGACATTCTGTGCATTAGTAACTGGTCTCTTTTCTAATTGTTTTACCTCTGTAATCTCATTTACAGAAGCACACTGCCTCGTTAGATTTGATTTTTTTTCAGTAAAAAATAAAACATCCAAAATACACATTAGTTTTTCTGATATTAATAGAATCCCGGTGATTAGAAACCAAAGACATCAAATTTTCAAAGACCTCCTGATCTGATAATTCAAAATAAGCAAAAAAGTTTTCAAAATACCACTTTCGCTTATTATACATAGGATATGAGGGTAAATAATATAAACACAAAGTTTCATTTAAAAAACAAAAAGGTTTTAATTGCTTATATTTATTTTCTATTTTTTCTTACTAATTCCCGATTTTGCTGTAACCTTTAATTCCACAAGCTTGCTTCCAAATAACCTTGAAATGGCAATCCTAGTAACTGATTAAAAAGAAGCTCACAAGAAACTATTTTCCACTCATTAGTTCTTTGCTAAATGATTACCATTTAATTAAAACCCTTTTTCTGGTTATTGTTAGTTAACTATCTAATTATTCTTGCTTTTTTCTGCAGAAGTAAAACATTTGGTGTCTGGTTTTGGTCAGATTAGATTCGTTTTGAGGGAGCCGTAACTAGTTGCCCTTTTCGCATTTATTGTTTTGTTTTAGAAGAAATACAATTTAATTGTTGTAATTTTCCTATTTATAAGGATTACTTTCTATTTTTATGCCAATTCATAGAAGAAGAAGAAGGATTTCTCCAGAAGGGTTTTCTTATTCTAATTACTGATTACTTTCTAATCTTGTGAATAGATTTAAATGAATTTTAACTTAATTATATTCAGTTTTGATTTTAATTTACCCATTGCAGAGAAGAATTAATTCACTAATTCCATAGTGAATTCTATAAATCTAAACCTATTGTTATTCATTAATTTCAATCCTAACTAATTTCCCGATTTTTGTCTTCATTTGTAACATATTAAATCCATTCTAAAATACTTGTTATTTCCTGTTCCAATCCCACCCTTTTTGTGTAATTGATTCAGCACGAATTGTAACACTGCTGGAAGCGACACGTTCCAACATTCAGCCTGAAGGGATATAAACTTGTTGATCTAAGCCATTCTTTTTAAAGATCCTTTTGTTTTGACTTCCAATGGTACTTGTCAATGACAAATTTGTTGACAAAATAGCCACTGCCATTTAATCCAAATTTCGAGACTCTTGTTTCTTCAGTAGCGCCATCTAGAGCCAAGAATATGAGTTAACAACTCACATGTCACAACCGTTTTTGAGGGCTTCGTTCAATCATTTCATTCACAGACCTTAATTTAGACCTGGATGAGAGAACAATCACCTCTGAACCAGTACCCTCATCGGTATTACTCACAACATGGAGGACTTTGTGACCACGATATATTTATAAGAGGGTCAGTCACCACACACACGGAGATTCTTCGGCCGGCGGGGCTCGAACTCACAACTAAAGGGAGGCGAATCCAACGCTATAACAAACAGGTAATCTCGGGCCAAAACAGCTTTATAATTCCTTTATATAAATCGACGCTTGTAAAGAAATCCCTATCAGAGTCCAAGTGCATATAAACCCTGAGGAAAATATATGCCCTGTCTTTTTACGCTCGTTGTATCATTGGAAAACAGATGCAAGTCCGTCAACACTTATTGTACATAAATCCTTCTTGGGTGGTAATAAAACAAGGTTAACAACTTGATTTGAAATTAATCATTTAATAGAGTTTCAGTTATTACCATTACACCTGTGACATTTTAATGTTATCTCTGTTAAGCAAAATTTAAGTGTCTCGCAGTGAAAACTTTGGCTTTTCTTGAGAGCTTGTCATATTACTTACAGCATCTGCTTAAGGCATCTGACTACGTTCGAAAGAAAATTTCTGAAAAATTGGATTTTTTAAAAACTATTTATGGTTTTTAAATTTATTGTCAATTATAAGCACTATAATGTTTGAAAACATAATATATTTTGAGAAATAGGGACATTTGTGATAAATTTAACCAAAATAGTTAACATTTTACACAAAATTTTAACGCAGCATTATAATTTTTCTTTGTATACAAGTTATAGAATATTATGATGAATAGTTATCATAATGATTTCTGAAAGTTTGCCTAAAGTTTGCCTAATTTTAGTTTTTTTTTTTTTTGTGAGTGTTTATTTTTTGTTTGAAATATGCAGTATTTAAATTCATTTTTTGATTTTTTTAAAGTAAAAAATAAATAAAATCGTTTTTTTTCTTTCATCTGCAAAACAATGTATTTCATTTATGTTAACTAAAATTGCAGAAAATCAATCCCAACATTGACAAAATATGTCATTAAAAAGTCTAAATGAAATCACTCTTCAAAAAATATAAATATAATGTACCAAAGTAAAACCCCTTTTCTATAAAGTTTTAGAACCAAAATTAAATTTTTCAGCTAACACCAATTCCCCACGCTCACACAACCGCTCAAGTACCCACGGGCCACTGACAACACATTCTTCCAAGAAATACCAATTCAATCCCCTCTCCAGCAGTGAAAATATTAAAATACCAACCCCAAATCCATTTTTTCAATAATAAGGCAAAACGTTAACACCAGAACCTTTCCAGAAATTCCATAAGAAACCTCATCCTATTCCCAGGAGCCCTATTCTGGCATTCATTAAATGCAGTAAACCTTTAATGCTGTCACATTATCTGTAATGGTGGTCTAGCATTGCTATTAGCCACTCTTATAATGCCGCCTATAATTCAGAGATACTTTGACATCAATGATCTCCGGTCCCTACCACTAGGGGGCGCTACTGCGGTACTCGTAGGCGAGTTGCCGACAAGGCTTCATGTGCGGAAGCATTAAGGCTCCTCAATAAAAACATATTCACTCTCTTTAACTATGTGCCGTTATTTGCAATGATTTATTGAACTGAAATGGGGTTGGCGCGGGGCTCGAAGCATCGTCTAGAGGCTCCTACTGAATAAAAAAAATGTACAAGGAGGGTAATGGCCATCATTGAATATATTTTTTGGAAACGTTTCCTTTTATGAAGTTATATTTTTCTTAAGTGCGGATGGTTATAGTTTTTGGTTGGGGATAAGTTTTTGGATGGATTTCAATGCATATGTGCCTTTTTGTAAATGAGATTAGAAGCATTAGTTTATTTTTTGACTTTAAACTACTTGTTTAGGCCTAAAGTGAAAAATATTTCTTCTGTAGAGTATGTGGTGTTGAAAATCGCTTTTTTTCCCCTACAAAGTAGGACGGAATAAACAGAAAAATTATGTTTCTCTTATTTATTTGAAGCAGAACTTATAAAGTTTTCTAGTTTATTTTTTAAACGGGCCCTCTAAATTATGAATATTTCTTATTAAGCTTAAAGTTAACTTACGTAACTTTAAAGACATATATTATTAAAGAGATGTTACATAAAAAGTTACAGTCTTTAAAATACAAAATGTTACATACTTTCGCATTTTAAAGAACATATTATTTAAGAGATGTTACATAAAAAAGAAGTACATTTTCAGTCATTCAATGCCATATTTTCATTTATTCGATTTCTAAATCCTGCGCTATGATTAGATCTGAAGAATGTATGAAAGTTTTTGATTTGTTCAAGCTGTTTCTGAATGGAATAAAACTATAATAAGTATCAATTTCCATCAATCTGCTTTTGGTAACTTTATTTTTACTCTTAGTTGTCTTCGAATTTCATATTTTAAATATTAGCAAAATAAATGGATAAGATATCGTGTTGATGAAAAACAAGTTATTATTTAACACCTTTTTTATATGGGCAAAGTCTAAAATTATATGAAAACTCATTGCTTTTTCTTTAATTTCAGAAAAACGGAATAACTGGTCCTAGTAACTATTTCTTAATTCAAATATTATTTTGAAATTGCTGTATAATTTAATATTTATCACATACCGAGTGAATATGAACTTTTTTCTATATTTCCTACATATGTACTGGGCACATGAATAAAAAATAAAAAATGCTCTTAGCTTAACATGTTATTCTAAACAATTTACTATATTACATAAACAATTTTACAGTTTATCTATCATCACTTATATTTTTGAACTTACACTCTGTTTTACCATGATGAAATCGGATTTGAAATGGTGCTATATGGCCTTTTTAGCATAAAAGCAAATAGAGAATGGTTCTAGTAGTTAATTATAAACATGTTTTGTGTTAAATAGGATTTTTTTCATTAAAAACACCTATATGGATAACCATTTTTAAAAATTAAATATAGAGGCATAAGTTTTAAAAGATTTTTGATTGGAAGCAAAGACTAGCAATACACAAGTCCTTTACATTGTTCTGGCCATATAATTTGAAGCAGAATTTGAATATATTTATTCTTATAAATAGTCATTAAATTGTGTGCGTAAAAGCAAAGTTTATTTTTTTAAATTCAAGATAAACATCTCTATGTAGATAAGCTTAGAAATAAAACCTTATATAAATATAAAATGTTACCCTAATTGCAAGAGCGGTTTCCGAGATATACAAAATAAATTTAATTATATGTACACGAAATGCTCACTTAAAATTATATTTCCTTTATATAATTGCCAATTGAAATATGTGAACCAATTCCATGTGTTAAAATCTCTTCTAAAGCCGATTTCTGTAATAACAAAATTGAAACTAGATACCATCAAATATCGTTTTCCTTTTCGTCTTTAACAACTTTAGCTGACAATGTCAATACTTAATTCTTTTAATTTAAGAAAAAGATATCAAAAATGAATATATTCCATTAAAAAAAGATTTTTAGATTTAATAATAAAGTATGATTAATTTAGTGCAGAATATCTTCCGATAGATCTTTTAGATTGACAAAACTGATTTAATTTTGACGCTCAACTTTTTTTTTCTTTATTTAAACCGTTATATCAAGTCAAAATCAATAGTTAAACCATTTTTAATCACAAAACTAAAGTCATTTCTTCAGAAAACTAAATCCTGGAAGTTTCAATAAAATTCTATCTTTAATCTAGGGAATAATTTTATCAGGAAAGATATGTAGTCTTTAAAAAAGAAGCACATGCACTCATTTTATCAGCATAATAGGCTCGGTTTATGAATGGGAAATTTTCGACGTTGCAATTAAGTACTCAAAGGCAAAGCTGTTAAATAATCGTGTTTAATTACAAAAAATGAAAAAATAAAGTTATTAAACAATACAAACAGTTTTCAAACAAAGTTATATATAATCATAGCAATTTATGTTTACTTAAAAATTAATAACGACGCATTTCGTAAATCGGTTTCATCTGTATCTATATGGATATGTTTAATCGATTTTCAAAACACTCAAAGAACTTAATTTTCTAGTAACTAAGTAATTAATGCTTGAGGATTTCAAATTAATGGTTGTTACACCTTTTTATGGAAAATATGTTGTTTTTTCGTCCATTCGAAAGTCGTTTGGCTGCTGAAAGTAAATATTTGTGGAAAGCAGACGATAAAAAAATGAAAAAAAAAATTACTCTAATTGCATTGTTTATTTATTTTTTACCCACAACTTGGCAACGTAAGTTAATGATTTTTTTTTCTTTTTTTATTTCGTTTTCTGCCGATTTTTTTCAACGGTAAAAATCAATTTAGAAGCTATTGAAAGACTTGAACTGGAAACCCTGAAACTTATTTATGAAGTTGGTGGGGAAAAAATTCCCAAAGGAGAGGTTTATCTTGAAAGACTTCAGAAAGAAGAAGTAATAAATGAATTGTAATTTGCATAGTAGCAGTCAATTTTTTTCCCTTCTGAGTTTATTTGTTCTTTTATAAACCCTGTTGACAGACAATTTATTTTGAAGGCTAGTCAATAGTCGAATAAATTTATAGAGTAGTTAGGCTTAAATATCACGGAATGGCTTTGGATAGCATCAAAATATTTACATGATGAAGAATATACAAAATGAAATTGATCTTTAATAGAAGCAAATTATATCTTCATATCGTTTAAATTACACGAACTGGTCGAGTTTATCATAAGTAATTTATATGACATAGAATTTTGGAGAGTATTGATAATATTTTTATTTTAACCTCCAGGCAATGGCGAATTTTGGCTCACAGCTTGCCATTGACGAACATATCCCATAGACAAACAAAAAAATTGATGAATTCTTCTGGCGACTAATCACTTATTATATTGAATGCAACATTTTTAGCAATAAGTTGCTGGTTTCTTGTTAACACTCATGTGCTGTATTAGCAAGTCCTCATGCCACAAAAAAAAAGGAAAAAATTCTGGAACTCACTACATATAAATAGCACTGAAAATTGATATTAAGAAAATATACTTAATAAAAATGGAATATACTATTTTAGATTTCATTTAATCATATGAGCACATTATTACTTTAAATCCTTTTTATTTGTCTTAACTATTTTAATTCATTAACCATTTTGAAACAATGATTATATATATATATATATATATATATATATATATATATATATAATACTCGTAAAGCCTTTTGTTACCATAACTTGAAGCCATCCAAGGTGTTGAATTCTTGCAATGTTATAAGCGTTGGTACTATTTTATCGCGTTTAAAAAAATAAATAAGCTTAAAGATGGATTTACACTTAGTCAGTTATAAGATTCAATTGAGAAAACGCTTCCACTGAAGAATGAGCTGAAAGGATGAACAGTACCATGTACTTGCCACTGCACAGTTTCTAGTTATGCGTGGTCTTGATGAATGTAAACCTTACATGAAACTTACCACAACATTACTAACCTTTGATTTGTAGCTCGGTGCTTGAATATTTATCAAATTAAATTTTCCCTTTATTGTAGACTGCTTCATTTAAAAAGAATTCAGAAATTTCAATTTCACGTGTTAAGAAAAGATTTGAAATTTACACATATTAGAACTGTTTCGAATATTTTCCTTGTTATATATTATTATTTGATAATTTATAAGTTTCCTTGTATCGTAAAGTATCTAATCGAAAATTGGCTTAGTTACATATAATTTATTCTTGTACTAGACGCCTTTTGCGACCAGCTGGTTCGCCAAGAGTAATGGGGTCTAAGATTTTCAATTAAATACTTATGTGCCTTGCTCTCTTTATAATTTCTCTGCCAGATATACTTAAACTTCGAAAGTCACGTAACACTGATTTACTAAATAAATGATATAGATGTTGCAAACGACCATAGAAACCTTTGTCTTGTATTTCTTTTTTAGAAAACATAACATTTAATATTTATTTAATTTCATCCAATCCCGTGGTGAATGTTATATTTTTTTTTCGATTTAATTTGCAGTCATAGTTAATTTATTTTTTAATTTGAACTTCTGTCAATATGATTTCAACAATTTAATAAAAGCAATTTTTTTCCCTTTGCTCGTTCATTATTTATTTCAGATAATGTCACATATTATATTTCTTTTGTTTTATCCAGTCACGTGCTAAAAGTTGCATTTCTTTAGATTTAATTTGTAATGATAGTTGTTTTTTTTTTAGTTTGAACTTCCGTCAATAGAATGGCAACATGCTGATAAAACCTAATTTTTCCCCCTTGACGTGCTCGTGCAGATTAAATTTTATTGTTTTGTCCGAAATATATTGTTGTAAAACATGGTTAAAATATTTCTTTAAAAATTCATTAAAAATAGAAGCTTAAGTTATAAATTAAAACACTGATACCATTAGAAAGCTAATTTTTTAATCTTTAAATTGATGTAAAAATCATGTTTGTGCGATAATATTTTCGGAAGTTATAGCGGAAAATCGTCGAAATTTCGCTTAAATTTTAATTAATTCAAATTCTAATTAAAAATTCGAAAAAAGAGCTCCGAGGTGCACATTCCCAACCTCTAAGGTATACATGTACCAAATTTGGTAGCTGTAGGTCCAACGGTCTGCTCTGTAGAGCGCCGACACACACACACACATTGAGCTTTATTATAAGTATAGATGATTATAATTTACAAGGCAATGTGATTATTGTTAAACTTCCTTTGCCTTTATGAATAGTATAAGTACGTTATTGAAAATATTTTATACTACTTATTGATGTTAGATAGTTTTATACAATTATGTTGATATTACTACGTTCTGTGCTGACAAAGGGTCTGCTGTACATGTTCCATCCATTTATTTTTAGAGATACTTTGACTGCTACTGAATGAATATCCAGTTATAACTTGGCTACAAACTTTTCTACTTTGGCGACAAGGAGCACGAGTGACCTGATATCAGTTGAGATAGTTATATCTTACGAATTTTGATCTCTAAATCAAATCTCCAGTTGTTTTATACTGACATCTCAGGTGCTGTGCAGATATTAAATTAGCGATGGGCTATCTATTAGTGTGTCGCTGATTACTACGAATACTCTCTCTTGTAAACTCGACCGTGCTTTACTACCATGCCATTTTACTTGGGGAGTAAAAAACTGTTATATATTATCAAGTTTGAGGAAATTCGAGGTTAGATTTTTCCTTAACAATGTAAATAAAAACCAGCGGTAGGGTTCTAAAACCTTTCTCGCATATGGTCTCATAAAAATATCAGCCATGAGAAGCCCTTGAATGGCATTATCATGCATTATTCAAATATACTGACCATTGGCGCGAATTTAACCATTTGCTAATTTTCCTTGTCATCCTTTCCGAATCTTTTAGAGATTAATATAATAAGTTAATATTGGTTATGCAGTTAATTTTATACAAAAACCAAATTTGTGTTTTGAATACGATTCTCAGAATTGGTTGAAACCAAAAGTTCACTTATACTAAGTCATCTAACTGACCTCCGACCCCCCACGAAGGTATACAGATTAACCTCGTAAAACTGAATGACCGAACCGCTGCTACAGCAACACAGGTGGGAACTGTACTTGAATCCTAATGGACATCACCGGCCACGGCACAACCCTCCCCGAAGGGAGTACGTCCTGTCATTGATGGGAAGGTCAGTGCACCCACCTATTGTTGTACCCACTAGATGGCGATATCCAACCACTCTACCGGAAGCAACCCCATTTCGAGGTGCCCCCCGGTGGTATTTGGCCCTCGCTTGGGAACGTCAGTTAGGAGTTTCTCGAAAACTGTGGCTAAAATGGAACGATACCAAAGACCCTGCATAACCACAAGTGAGAGCATCGAACCTACGAATGCTCCCTTAAGCATCTAATTCTCATTTCGAGCCCCCCCCCCCTGTATCTTCCCTTATAGTAAGAAAATCCTGTATCAAATTTAATTTATACTTAAGTCAATGCGTTATTGAGTTATTGCGTTTACATCTCTCTAAAAGTACAAGTGATGAAAGAGTAATTCGTTATTATATTTTGCACGAATTAAATTAATACATCGAATTTTATTCTCCTAGCCCACTTCATTTGTCAATTAACCGAATAAAATTATATTCGAACAGCTAGGGGAAGAACTTCATCTAGTAGATTTTATTCAGAATTTGTTAAAAATCTGCAAATTTGGTGTAAAGACCGTATACTGAATTTCAACTGTGTAGCTTAAACCATTTCTGAGTTATCACTGTCACTAACACACGGACAGTTTCTAAATATGCGTTTCCCAAACTAAGGGAGCTTTAAAACATCAATGACCTGAATTCTAATTTGTTGATGATAATTACATTTTCTCCATACTACGTACACCAGAGATTAAGGAAGTATAAAAACTAGCTACCTAATGCAGTAATTTTTGCGATAAGATTTGGTTTTAAATGAAGCGATGCATTAAAGTGAAAAAATATATCAATTAAAATAATACCAATAACCCTAGTAGCACACAAATGTTGTACAATATTGTATGAAATTGATCAATATTCGCAATATTGTTTAATATTTTGGAATATTAATTAATATCCTATAATAACGTACAATATTATACAATATAGTGCAGCAGACTGGGGCACCTGAGAATAGTATATTCAAATTTTAACTATGATCAGCAATATTTTAATAAATATCACCAATGTTATAATTTTACTTTAACCAATATTATTTCGGGGTTTTCTGAAATATTCTATGCACAATGTCCATCTAAAGCTGTAGGTTTCATTTTTCTGTTTTATCTAAAATAGTCTTCAAATTTATTACGAATTTTGCAAGGAATCTTGAGAATCGTGCTCGATTATTCAACAAATATTTTGCGTTTTCTAAATTGTTCTATGTATAATATACATCTAAGGGCGTACATTTCATTTATCTGTTATATAGAAAATAATGATCAAATTTATTACGAATTTCGCAATGAATCTTGAGAATCGTGTTCGATTATTCCACAAATAAGCCACGAAGGAAACAAATTCAATCCCATATCATGTGTTGAATGAAGTAAAACAAGTTTCTATCACGTAGTTGGGATGATTTCTACAGAATCCACAAATATTTTGGAGAGCTAACAGCTAGCTTGCAATTCCCAGTACTTCTACCATTATTATATTTGCAAAACTTGCGAATCTTTTCTCTTTGCATTTTCCAGATTCACGCCAAAAGGGAATTAGAACAGCAAAATTAAAAATATTCTTCCTACGACGAAGCACATATTAAAACTTTCTCCCTCCCCTTGAGATATAAACATCGCGCGTAACCCACGCACATATCTTCGCATGGTTTCACTCATCCAAAACCAACTCGAAAACACAACACATATGCAGATGCAGCAGCAGTAGCAGCTGCACGCAGGAACCAGAAAATCGAAATGAAATATTCAAACATCTGCAGCGGAGGCTGAAAATTATAATCTTTTGTAAAGACCCCTTTCTCCAAATCAAGACATTCGATTATTTATTCAACTAAAGTTAGAGGGGAGAAGGAGAAGTAGGATAAGACCTCTTGAAAGCTAATTCTCATTCATTTGACGTCCTTCTCTCATTCGCTTCCTTTCACTTCAAATCTACTTAAGAGGACTCAGCGTTTCAAAATTTTAATCTGCTTGCATCCGTTACCTAACACAGTTTTCACCGTCTTTCGAGATCTTGACATTTTCACTGCAACTTTGACGGTCTAAATACGCAGAAAGGAACCAGCTGAATATGCAAGAGTGGAACATGTCGATGTCTTGATAACGTGTGCATCTCTATCAGTTATTCGAATTTCCAATCGAGAAGGCAGACGATAATTTATATCAATTAGAGATCGCAACTTTGTGTGATGGGAGTGGCATTTGCATAAATCGTTTGAGGGTATAATGTATAATAATGTGGATTGAATGTATTAGGGCTCTGTAAGATGCTTCGTTTGAAGAACGCCTCTTTGATAATTTGGATGTGGTACTTCATCAATGCATTCGGGAATTAATTAATAATAATATATAAGATACTTATAATATTAATAATATACTTATGTAGTATGTAGTAATATATATTATATATTAATTACTTATATACGTAACACAGTCTTTGACGTAGAATCGTGACCGAAGGCAGGGAACATACTTTGAATTTTTAACTTCAACACAGAACAATACAGAGAAAAAAAATGAAGAAAAGCTAATGAAAATAGTATTCCTGTGAATATATATACTATGAGATTTTTGTACAGATTCCTCATACGTGTCGAATTCAGGCAAGGGAATTATAGGGATCTTTTAAAAGAGTTTGTTTAGATCAGCAATTTTTTGTCCCTTTATTCAGAGCGTGGAAACCACTTATTAAAACATTTTAAACAGATTTCTGTGGTATTAATTAAATAGAAAAAGAGGAATGGGATCAGTATATAAGAGAATATTTTTGAATGTAGTTGATATTTGCTGAATTGAACTAAAAATTAGGAAATTAATTAAGTTTAAATTAGTTTTTAAATATAATCTAAATAAATTCTATATATATAAGAAAATAAATGAAAAACATTTTAACAAACAATATATTGCAACAACCAACAGAAATACAGGACTGATAGTATCTACCAAGTGATTGACTTGTTCTTCCATACATAACTGGTATTTCACGAACAACTGAAAGTTTTGCAATGAGGCTTTATGCGAAAGAGTGATAAGCTTTATATAAAGCCTCAATGCAAAACTTTGTTAAAATCATAATGTTATGATTTTCTCATCTTCACAGATCAAATCTTTTTCTCATAATATGTAGAATGTAAGGCCCCAAAGAATTGCACGTAATTGGAGAAAAATAGTTCCTGAAATATGGAACTTTATCATGAATATAGATTTTTTATTGCATCTATTATGCGAATATGTATTTTGGATGCATATTTTTCGACCGACTGGAAACACAAAAATTTCCCATAGAACTATAATTCTAGTCACAAAACCCTTTTCTAAGTTTGATGTATTTGTCATTGCGTATCAAAGGCCTTACACTCACATTCATACTAAAATACAGAACTTGAAAGGTCAGCTGTATGGCGAATTTGGTTCAAAAGTTTTACGAAACACTTTTAAATGCTAAACCTGTTTACTAAATTTTATTTATCTAGCTCAATACGTTTTGTAGTTTTCGAAATAATTTTTAATCCAACAACCAAATACATAGATTTCCATGAATTTCATGGAGAACTTCAGAGCTCTTCTAGTAAGATCTCGAGTTTCGTACTGGAGGGTTTCAGCTTCGAGACACGGTTTCCCCAAACAGCGTTCGTGTAAGTGGGTCCGATACAAGCTTAATCCGTCTGGAAGAAATGTCTTTACTCTGAGGCTGTGTGGAAGTTTGGAGAGATGAATTCAAACTTAGGTGCTTTCCTCGTCATTTGACCGCTGTTCAAAATTACGAGGTCAGCCCCAAAGTAATTCTGATGTTGTTATAAAATTATGCAGTAATGTAATCGAACTGAAGGGATTGGATTTTGTACAAAATTTGTTGATAAATAATCCACGTGCGAAATTATTATTCCCGCTCAAACAGTTTTTGTGCCATCGTGTTCACAGTCAAACAAAAATGTGTTTATTAATTCATCAAAACCTCAAACTCTTGTTTTTGAACATCTTTTGTACACTAAAAAGATTTTTAAAATTCCCCCATCTTTTTTTTTTTTTTTTTTTGGTAATTGTAAACATTTCCACATTTCCATAAATGTTTAAAAATTTATTTGTATTATTTCTAAGTATATGATTTCTATAATGCAATCGTATTTTGAGATGGAATTATCTGATAAAAATGACTTTTTATCACTTAGTAATCTAACAAAGGCGAATTTTTAAGGCTATCTTCATTTACATAATTTTATCAAACCATGGATTTCTTTTCAAATTCGGAAACTGCATATTTTTGATAAAATATTCATTAAATCCCATCGGAATCTAAATCCTCCAATAACAAATCCAACCTGTTATCAGCAATCCGACCAATCAAAACAAACTTCTTAGGAATTTCCTAGACAATAAGTATTTCAACAAATGTCGAAAACAATTCCGATTCAGCTGAGCAGAACGCTTCACTGCTACAGCGCTATCGGCCTTCTCCTCCACAAAACAGATAAGACCACGTGATTTGTTCCCTATCTAATCATGGCAAGGCATTCCTGGCCAATAAGGATTCAGCTATGAGAAGGCAAATATTCGTTGCAGAAAAGGAATACATTCTAGCCCCCATCCTTTGTTTCTCACAAACAGAAATGACATATTCTCGAATTTACTGTGTAGCACCCGCCATCTGTGTAACGTATTGTGTACATAATGTTTGCTTCTGATGTATTCTGATTCGTGGCAACTGGAAATCGTCCGTCGTGAGGTAAAGTGGTGTAAGATTGGGAATTGGTTTTTGATAGTGGTATTAAAGTTTCTATACAGTGATTCATTCTCTTTTTTTTAAGGGTGGGTTTTTGGCAAGGCAATTTTCTCTTATTTGTTGAAGTAGTGGATGATTAACTTTGAGAAAAAGGGACAATAAAAAAGGAATTCTGCATAAAAGCAAACTTTTCAGATGATAAATTTTGGAATTTATTCCAATGAAATAGCATTTTTTCAGCAAAGTCGAAGGTTGCCAAATAGAATCTTACCAGAACATTTTGAATGTTTATCCGAAAATAAAGTTTTACGATCTGAAAATAAAGTCCAAATTTCGCCGATTCTAAACAGCGGTTGGAAGGTACTGTGTTCAGGCCTCGATTCCAAGGAAAATTTCTCTTTTCTTATTTACAACTGCTTCTGGCGAGCTAAGCCACTATGAAAGTACTGAATGATAAGTATGGAGTTGTTGAGAATTATTAGCAGGGAGCATATAAGTCTGATTCATACTGTCGAACTGGTTTTTTCCCAGGAACTCTTTCAGGCCAATATTAAGCTCTTATTTCATGTCACTGGAAGTTTACAGAATGCTGATGTTTGCATGGACATAAGATCCTCCAGAAACTATCTCGCATTCTCTCAAATAAAGGTATTATCCCCCAGAGTGGCAATGTCATTGAAGGTGTTGTCCCATTAAGTGGCGTTGTCATTAAAGATGTAATCCCATAGAGTGGCTTTGTCATTAAATGTGGTATCCCATAGAGTGGTATTGTCATTAAATGTGGTATCCCATAAAGTGACATTGTCCTTAAAGGTGTTATCCAATAAAGTGACATTGTCATAAAGGTGTTATCCCATAGAGTGGCATTGTCATTAAGATGTTATCCTATAGAATTTTAAGTCTTATAAATATCGTGTTTACTTATACTCGGATAGATAGACAAAATGTGTTTTTCAGACTTATTGAGGTTTGAATACTGCTGATTCGTCAAATTTTCGAATTATTTTTATCTAACGATTGCGAAATTTTCTATTCCTGCTTCTTATTCAAGCAATCAATATTTTTTTTCAATAAAATTATATTTATACTGTTGATGAAAAGATTATTTTTTACTGAAAAATCTATTTTGCCCGCTGAAAATTGGAAATTATTTTCTATTTGAAAGTGACTAACTTACTGTTGGAATTTTAAGGCTGAATTTATTCCATTTAATAAAATATAATTTATTAAAATGGAAATAGTTTGAAATATTTCGTAACAACTGTATTTTTTGGTTCCGATTTTAGAACGATTTTAAAAACAGCCTGCATGACTTAAATGTGTTTACGTGGGCTTTTAAAATATGGTTCGAAATTAAATCACAAACTTGTTCTGAATTTTAATTTCCTTTAAAGTTGAGTTTCTTCCAAAATAAAAGATATTTCCCAGTATTTAAAAGGTCAGTAAATACTCCTACGCTATATCAGAACTATTTATTCTCATGCTGCTATTTTCGTAAAACAAAAATTTATCTAGAGAAATTTTAATGCGTTTAAGTGCATAATGTTGTTAAAATTCACTTAGCTCATAAATTAAAAGTTTAATGCGACTGACTTAAAATAGCTCAATAAGTAGACTCAAGAATTTTAAAATAGATTGTTATTTATTGACGGAATGAAATGATTATGTTTAACTGCTTTTTAGATTTGCTGAGGCAATGCCAAAAAGCCATTTCTTTTTGCTTATGTAAGTAACAAAATTGGCGAAATTGGCGACTATTTCCATTTAGGTTATAGACAATTATGTTCTAAAAGTTAGTAGATATAACTTAAGATATAATTTTTTTCTTCGAAACTGGTACAAAGCAACAGGTAGTACTGACTAATTACTGATTGTAACACTGACTAAATTTATAACAGCTTATGGAAACTTCTGAAAAGTAGAATTCTCAAAAGAATAATGGACTGGAAAGAATACTGGAATCAGGGAAACCCAACTACTTTGTAACAAAAGTGCGCTGATTATGATGTTGTAAATACCTGTTATTATTTTGCTTAAAAGTTAGAAACAGCTCATATTTATCAATTTTGAAGGTCAAAATTACCTTGTTTGCAAAGATAACGTTGCTAAAACTTGGATGATCAACAGAAGTAGCATATGCATTTACCTCAAATACATATTCAGTATTTTGAGTTCTTTTAATCTAGTATATAACATTTGTCAAGAATGAAATGCAACATTTAATCAACACTTATTATGATATAGTTTTTTCCTACATTTCCGTAATTAGCGTTTAGCTTAACCTGTCGTCGGATATTCATCTGATCCATGTGGCGTTTGACACCCTAATAAACATTGTTCGATATATTCCAAGTTGATTGTTCTCTACTAAAATGATTCTGGTTGCAATCAATTTTAATTTTAAGCATGTATTACATCCAGTAATATATTTTTCTAACATTACCGGATGTAATACATTCCTGAATATATTGCCTCCGATAATATTTTGGATAACATTCATTTAATTGCAACTGATTATTGGTGATAATATTCGTTTTATATCCACAAGTTGATTTTGTTGTTGAATGTTAACTACAGTAAAAACTCTTTATTCGCGGGGTATATGCTCCATAAATATGCCGCGAATACAAAAACCATGAATACGAAATGGTAATTTATATGGAATTATAGGGGATATGTTCCTAGGTGACAAAATAAAAAAAAACAAATATATAACAATCAATTTAATTGGAAGTTTTTGAACATTTTGATTAATTATCTTAAGGCTTAGGAAATGGTTTTAAGAAGTTTGTAATTTTCTCTTGCTTTGCAGTTTTTAAAAGCTCCTTCAATTCAGACTGATCGTAGCAGTCGCATTAGCAACTTGCCTATGAAAAATAAGACTTCGTTCCATAGACGGATCAATGCTCATAAAGAAATCGCAAAGCTCTTTTGACATTCTTAAACCTTCACTATGATGTTTCTAATTAAATGTCCCATATCCAGTGCTTGTTGAAGCCACTTCTTCAATGGGCTGTGAATTTTAAAACTTCCTTTCGGTTTCAGCCAGATCTTCATTTTGCGATTCCAGCAATTCCTGAATGTCACTTGATTCTATCTGTTCGAATCCATCTCGTCCTATTCCATTCGCGATTTCGGCTATGTTTGCAGTTTGCATTTAACAACAAACTTTAGTCAAAGTTGTAATAAGATTCATTTTACTTTTTTATTAGTCCATTTGACGGCATTTACAAAGGATATTAGGTTGGATACCTATTGGAATCCTTTTATCATTATGTATGTACTTATTAAATCCGCGAATATAGGAATTGGGTCGCATTTTTTTTTAATCCGCGAGTACTGAAAACGCGAATGAAGGAAGCGCGAATAAGGAGCTTTTACTGCACAGTATACAGCAAAGAAACCTGAATGTTTCTGGTTGAATTCTGGTTTTCTGCGTTATCCAATCAGTTCTACATGTTTCTTCTCTATCCATATTTTAAAAGTTACCGCCAAAACTGCATCTTGAATAATCTTGATTGCTTCTCAGGGGTGTTTGTGCTCCGGGGAAACCCCGGAATTCCGGGGATTTTGAACTTTGA
This sequence comes from Argiope trifasciata, assembly GCA_026543055.1. NCBI lineage: Eukaryota > Metazoa > Arthropoda > Arachnida > Araneae > Araneidae > Argiope > Argiope trifasciata. The sequence goes on from JAPMOQ010022346.1 coordinate 294,087, forward strand.
TACCCGGAAATTCCGGGTATCGTCGTTCAAAAGGAAGTAGGATTAATGAATTATTTATTTTGATCTGGGTAATTTTGTTCGCTTTGAAAGCAGAAAAAGCAAGGTCAGTGTGTGTGGTGAAAACTTTTCCTTTCTTTCTCCAAAGGTAGTGATAATGCGTGAAAAGGGGGAAAAAACTTCTTTTTTGTTCTTTCCTTATTGCGAGTTATGACTCATTCCCCCGGTTCTCGGACATTCTCTTCTGGATTCTTTTCGGCAAATAGGCGCGGCAGAAAAAAAAAAAAGAGAAAGACTTCGACCAGATATGCGATCACGTGACTCTGGGTTCAAAGGTCTTATCTCTCCTGGCGCGAGCCAATAAGTAGAGAAGGGGGATTTTTCGCCGTATTAGCTAATTGTCATTGATCGCTTCGCAACTTTTTTTTCTCCGCTGTGTAAAATTTTCGTTTCATTTATTGATGCACGTGTAAATTTTTCGTTTCGTTTATTGAAATATTTTTTTATTTATGTATGCAAGAGAATTTCACTATGAAATTTCTCGATATAAATAGTGATATTATACAATTAGAAGAAGGTGTCCGGAATGCATTTAGGTGGAATTGGATTGAACGGAGAGATTGTAATGGGGATACCATCGGCACATGGTGCAAGAAAATAAATGTTGATGGACAAGCATATTGTGTTTTTTGTAACTCACTGCTGAAGTATGGTGGGGAAGGATTCAAGGCTTTCAGAAATCATTCTAAAACTGTGACGCACATAAAATATTCAAAGTGCATTAGACATTCAATGACTTTAAGTAATTATGCTAATTCAAAAAATACTGATGACTTACTGGAGACTGATGCTCGACCATTGGATATAGTGACAAGAAAAGCACGCCAAGAGGTATTAATAACTTCGTTTATCGCCGAGAATTCTCTTTCTTTCAATGTAGCTCCCAATTTAATTGAACTCTGCAAACAGTTGAGTCGCGATTAGACGGCACTAAACTCGTTGGAAATGTCCAGGACTACTGCATGTTATAAGATGAAATATGGGCTCGCAAAAACTATTAAGGAAAATATAATTAAAACTTTAAAGGAGACTCCATTTTCTCTAAATTTGGATGAAAGTACTAGCAATGCTCAAGAAAGTATACTGGCAATATTGGTGCAGTTTTATGACAACAATCAAAATGAAGTTGTAGTTCATCATTTTGCATCTCTAAAGATGGAATCTTGCAATTCAGAAGCTGTTTTTAAAGCAGTAGTTAATACTATTGAAGATAATAATATTCCATGGGCAAACTTAATTAGTGTATTAATGGACTCATGTAACACCATGCGTGGAAGAAAAAAAAAAGGGTGTTAAAACCAGACTACGATCAAACAAAGTACCCCACTTATTAGATATTGATGGTGACACATGTCACACAGCTAATAACTGTGCAAAAAAATTTGCTTCATGTTTTGATAGATACTTATAAGATTTGTTTGACATCTATTTTGATATGAAAAGTTGCAGTAAAAGAGAAAATTTTTTCAAAACCTGTGAATTCCTTGCCATTAAAAAACTTAAGCCCTTGAAGAGACCAGACCATAGGTGGGTGTACATTTTATGTGTTTTAGAAAGAATCAAAAATTTGTGGGATGCTCTTATTGCATTTTATTTTCACTACTTGAATAAAACTGATAAAGAGGATTATTTTTCTTATGTTGAAACTGTATACAATAAAAGAAATATTTCTGCAGCTCAGAAAAAAAAATGTTGAAGGGGTGTATTCTTGCTTGCATTCCCACCAACTCACAAAGGATGCTTTAGCTCGGGAAAAAAGAATACTAAATGGGTTATTTGTTATGCAAAACAAAACTTTATTGCATATGGCAATCTATTCAGCAGTATTACCAGAGTTCAACACATATATTAAATTATTTGAAACAAAAAAAACCAATGCTTCATTTAATACATTCCAGTATTTATAAATTGATGGCAAAATTTTTCTCTTTTTTTTTGAAGCCAAAAAATATAAAGTTCACATCTTATAATGATTTATTAAAGGTTGATGTCACAAATCCAGAATTCCATGTACCTAGCAAAGTAATATTTACTGCTGCAGAAGCTTCCACTCTCCTGTAGAAATTATCAAAAAATCATTCAATAGCAAAAGAATTTCAACATTCTCTGATAAAAAGCTTATATTAATACAGCACAGCATATGAAACAAAAATTACCCCTTAAAAATTCATATCTAATTAGTTTTACAGCATTAGATCCAGAGCTAAGAGGTAAAACCAGTTCAATATTAGCTTTTGAAAAATTATCTTTTATGTCCCATATTTTTAGTGATAATGAAAAGTCAAAAGTAGAAGCTGAAATAATTTTATACCAGAGTGATATTGATATCACAAAAGAAATGCTCTATACATCTGATGAAAGTGGAAATCAAGTCAAGTGTACAATTGATAAATATTGGTCTAAAGTTTTTAATTTAAAAGATGATTTCACAAATGATTATAAGTATCCTACATTGGCTCAATTGGTCAAAGCCTGCCTTAGCTGCTTCCATGGCCCATTAGTGGAAAGTGCATTAAACTTAATGGATACACTTGTCACTGACTATAGAACCTCTCTTAAGATTGATTCCCTAGATGCAGAGCAGACTATTAAATATGATTTAATGGCTTCAAAAGAAACCTCATGTGAAAAATATGGCTCAAAAAATCCAATGACTGATCCAATTCACAAAGATCTCTTACTGAATATGAAGTTGGAAATCATATCAAGAGGACTTAAAAACGTATTTCAGATGAGTCACCTACAAAAGTATGTGAAAAACCTTCTATATTAGCAGAAAAGCAAACTGCTTCTACCTCTGCATGTGCCATTCTCGAGGAAATTTCTTCAACTGTAAATGAGGAAAATAAAAGTCAACCTTCCTGCAATTATGAAGTTCACCACAAAAGAAAGACAAGCCCACAAACATCAGAAAATAAAAAAAGAAGCAGAAATTAGATAATTTTTTTTTAAAGAATTAATTCAGGGGATTTAAAATATTTACATAAAATGTAGTAGTTTATATGTTTGAAAATTTATGGTTATTAATTTTGCAAAAAAAAGTAATTCATTGAACTTTTATAATTAGGTCATTCAGTACTTCATATTTGTAATTTTTCATTTCTTTCCCCCTCTTCTCGAAATTCCAAAATGTCGGTAGTAAATCCGTAAAAGTTTCAGGGGTTTTTTTGGGGTCCCACAAACACCCCTGGCTTCTGGTTACAATCAGACATACGTTGCCTCTGGGTGGTGGTATTTGTTACTTCTATATCTATATGTTAAATCAAAGATCTGGTTTAAAGTATCCGACTACGTTTAAAACACTGGTTATCGACCACATCTTCGATTTTTTTTAAATATTATAATTTCATCTAGTTCAGACTTTTATCTTCCCAAAACAGTTTATCTTTTCTAAGGAAAGGAAAGCCTGACCTATCATCCAGGTCACATGTTTTTCAACTAAAATTATATTTAACTTACTTTTTCAAAACTTTAATTTCCATAAGAATTCTCTACCGTTAACATGATATCCCCCAAAATAATAAAGGTATTTACGTAAAAATTTCAGCGAGTGTTCTAAATAATGTGGGTAATGAAGTGCAGAGAAAGTTTTATTATTGGTGAAATACTTTTTCCAATTATATGAGATTTTAGAAAACTTAAGTAGCAAATTTATGAGAAAAAAGGGATATATTAGCATATTTTTTTTCCAGAATTTCTTTGCATCTCAAAATTTTTCTTAGCTTTTGATTCATTTTATTCACCATTGTATTCTATAACTTGCGTGCAAAGAAAAATAATATTGTTGCATTACAATTCTGTGCTGAGTAAACCATTTTGGTTAAACTTCATTAAAATTTACTAGAAAGTTTTCCATTTTTCAAAATATATTACATTTTCAAATAATTGTTTTTGTATTTATAATGTTTAAGATTGACAATACATCTAAAAACCATAAATAGTTTCCAAAAAAATCCAATAGACTGGCATTTTTATTTCAATTGAATAAAGTACTTAAACCAGACAATTTGAAAACACAAAAACAACATCATTTTCAGGTTTACTACTCCCTGAAAATAAGAAAAATTTATATAATTATGTTAAAAAATACATGAATTAAAATATTGAAATTTGCATATAAATGGAATACATCATATGTGGACGCAGATTTTTGGGTTTAAAAATATTTGTTTAAGCTAATATAATAATATCTACTTGTAAATATTCACATGCGCGCATATAGAATAAAAGATATGCCTTGATAGATTTTAGGGAACACATTTTAATTAATTTTTATTGTTGTTTACTCTAAAGTCATTCAAAGTTCATTTTATATAAATAGTTTTTGCTTACTTGAGAGGAAAAGAGAAATAACATAAAACCCTTTTTCGATTTATTTAAAATTTTCCAGTTTGGTATACACTTGAAACAGTTTGTTTGCATTAAAAAAGGCTTATCAGAAATTACTAACATTGTGAACTACGTGATGGTTATTACAAAGTTTCAGTCTCAGAAAATAAGATTGGAAATTTTATGGGATTTAGTTGCTGAAAAACATGTTATTGCAAGAGAATGCAAGGTTGAGAATAATTGTTGATTTCTCTTAAGTTTTGAGGAAAATCCATTCAAAGGAAGACTGTTTGTCCGGCTTATATAAAAAAAACTTTGAAATATATGGTTGAAATTTGATACACGTTCTTTTAATTAATTTTATTGACTTCTCTCAAGTTTTGAGCAAAATTTGTTGAGAGGAAGACTGTTTGTCCGGCTGTTCGACAAATATAAGCTAACATGAATACAAAATTTAGAGAGATCAAATTCAGCACGCATAATTAATATACATAATGTAAACAACTAATAAATTATGAGTTTAATCAATTGAGGAGTTGGTCATCTGTCAGTTTCTACTTTCAAAACTATGTAAATGTGATAATTCAAAAACATAAACATTTAAATGTATCAAATTTCGTATGGAATTTTCCAAATACAATTGCAGATTTGTGTCCAATTTTTGTTTGTTGAGGGAAAAGCATCTAAAACACAAATTTTATTTTTGAATACTATTTTAACCACATATCATAGCTCTATCATTAAAAATATTGTCAAGAATCGCAGGATAGTTTGAGTAAACAATTTACAAAAAATGTTTCATTCCTAATTACTGTGTACCACTGTCCAACAAGACATTCTATGGAATAACTTTTTTATGAAAGAGCATGCCAGAAAGTTTTAAGGATATCACTCCAGCTAGTTTCTTTTAAAATTGTGTATTTAACTAGAACGAGCTTTTTAAAGTCCCTCAGATCAAATCTTCAGTCACAAATCAGACCATATTATCCTCAATATTTCCTATTCATGATTTTAAAGAACCTCGAATATTAAAATATTCAAATCAGAATGGCTTCATAAATTGCCGAACATTTAAAACCATATGCTATCCAATCCAATGATAAAGGAAGGTCATGTGATCTTTAAAGGATAACCCCTCATCCTTCTTTCGCTCTAAAATCAAAAAGCAACTTCATCCCCGGAAACGCCGCTTTAACTTTTACCCATCGGTGCCTTATGTCACTAAAAATTTATGCGCATTTTGTTTCCGTGGGGAAGGGGGTAGGATTGGGGGGGGTCAAAAAGAGGGTGCTCCAAAAGATATTTTATTCCGTCCATAACTTTGCAATGTAACTCTTCTAATCGCCTGGTCGAAGAATAATTTACCATAATCCTTTGTTTATGAAGGTACCGGGTAGATGCTAGAAAAAAAAAAGAATTTAGTTTTTTGAGAGGGAAAAAAATGAGAAAATGTTTTAAGTTTCTTTGGAAAAGAGGGATTTTGTAAAGAACGTGTGTCTTTAGGGAGCTATACGTTTTCTGAAAAGGGGAATTTTTGCTATATTTACAGAGTTTTGTGTTATTCACTCGAGTATTGGTCGTTACTTTGTTTCATGCAAAATTCGGAACCCGTGGGGATTTGAAGGGAGCAAGAAAAAAATTTGTTGGAAAAAGAGTAATTTTTTCTTCGGATAGTTATTAAATTTTGGAAGTATGGTACATCCAATTTATATGCAATAAATCTTTATCTCGATTTAATTTTAAAAACTTTATATGACATGTGTTATGAAAAGTTAATACATAAATACGTAGAGTATCCAAACAGCTAATGATGTCTTAGGTACAGTTTGATCGTACCAAATAATCTTAAAACTCTGAAGAACATGATGTTTGTCAATTTTTTACCCTCAGTTTGTAAGTGCAGTCTAATGATGACAAATATTCTTAGAACTCTGTTGGATCTGATGTTATAAATTGTCAGCTTTTTACTAACTGTTTGTAACTGCAGTCTGATGATAACAAATAATCTTAAAACTCTGCTGGACATGTTATAAATTGTCGGCTATTTACCAACTGTTTATAAGTGCAGTCTGATGGTAACAAATAATCTTAGAGCTGTGATGCACATGATTTTACAAATTGTCAGTTTTTTACTAACTGTTTGAAAACATTTTGATTTCTGTTGTTTTGAAACGAGAATTAGGGGAAATATTGAGAATTTTGTGGATATTTTCTTAAAGTGTTGGTATATCCCTTGTTTGATGGGAAGATAAGTGAAAAGGAAGATGATTGTTCAATGATTGGCCAATTTGTAACTAGGGTCCAATCATCTCGAAAGAGATGTCATTTTAGAAGGACTATTGGTCAGTGTTATTGAATGACTATGCTGAAGTCGGTCACAGCAAATTCTATCGATACTGCTACATTCAGTGGCGATGGATTTGGCGCTATATTCAAGAAGTATACAAATAACTTTTAATTTCTTGTCACCACAAAGAAAATTCATATCAAAATTTAAAAATAAAATCTGGGCATCATATCTTCATAAAATTACATACTTTGACATACCTAAATAAGTCTGAATAAGCCATTTTTTTACCATGCTTATCAACAAAGACATGGCTTTAAAATACAAAGAACTGGACTAATGAAACATGGTAGACGGACTTTAAGAAAAAAGAATTGAGATGCTAATGAAATGTATTCTCATAAACTGGAAATCCAAATGTTTCTCCATTCATATAGATGTGGAGATGATAATTCATAAACTCATTGCATTACATGAATAAATTGTGATAAACTAGCCGCCTTTGTCTCTCATTCATTTGTAAGGACTGATGGTTTGGTAGAAATCTAAATTGCTACACAACAAATTATTTTTAAATTTTAAAATTTGATTTTATACTTATATAAATTTCATTATTTCAAACGTTTAGATATACATAAGTGTTCGGAGTCATGCTTATAACATGCATATTAAGTATTTCGAGCAGTGCATCGCCCATAAAAGCCGATGTAAATAGATCCAATAGTACAGTTTTTTCTCAGCACCCATGCAGTCAAAAGGTTAAATTTAATTTGTTCCTCTCCCATTTATTATCATGTGAGAACATGATGTTTTTTGGTTGGGAGTTTGAAATTGGAAATACGTAGGCAATGAATAAAACAAAAATTTTCAATATTTTCTTGGCTGGCAAAAAAGTTTCGGAGCTCTCGTCAGTCTTGAAAGAAAAAAAAAAAGGGAAAAAAACGTCGTTTTTCTAAAAGGTGACGCTTGAACTTTATGTCATAAATTTCAAACCCGTTTTAACCGGATTCTAGCTTTTCAAATTTTTTCTTGGCTGGAAAAAAAAGTGTTGGAGCTCTAGTCAATTTTGAAAGAAGAAAAAAGTGGCATATATTTTAAAAGTTGGCGCGCATGCTTATTAATATTATCACGTGATAAGAAAGTGCTCTTACATGATAACTTGGAAATTGCAATAGTAGATTTCATTTCTTTTATTTAATATTTTTCATAATCTTAGTTTCCAGTTTTGTTGTCAAAGCTCTATAGTCAATTATGTACTAGACCTATAGCCTATAAAGCCTATTATAGGTCCTATAATAGGCTTTATGCTCTATTGTCACCTGATTGTTGTATCTGCTGTGAAGAATATAGAAAATAAAAAGCCGTTCTTTTTTTCTATGTAATTTGATGCTGCTATTGGTTATCATCTCTTACAATCAGAAGATAAATTATACTTATATTTATCTTTATTAGCATTTGATATACCAACAAGCATCAATTATTGAGCGAGGTAAAGTTCTATAATGATCAGATAGCTGATTAGATGAAAGCTAATTAGGTACTTTTTCGTTAAACGTGCCAAACTAAAAAAATCGCCTAAATGATCGTTAAACGAGAACAGTGAAAAATCCACCAAAAAATGCCAAATTACATAAAATTTCACGTAGTTATCCTTGGCGGCTTTGTTCACGCTTATTTTACATTGGCGAAATTCATTTCGCCATTCGCTTCGCTTGGCGACTTGATTCGCCTTTGGCTCTTATTGGCGACATGTCGCTCCCGTATAACGGAAAAGTGCAGACGATTATTTCAGTATGTGTTGATAAAATCCTGATCATACTATCTGTAGAAAATGGTATAAAATATATCTTATCATAGAATACGTTTGTCTACAATGATATTGTTGATTTTTCAGAAAACGCTTACCAGACTAATCCATTATCTTTTGGCCTGTGCTCCATAATTCCATGCTCTGTTTTCATAGTTTGAAGCTCTTTTTGATAATTACTACGAAAATGGTGATATAAAAGATTTTCTATCAAAAATAAGTAAATAAGATCAGAAACAAATAAAATATTAACAGTAAATATATAAATATTATAATAAACATATATGAGCTATAATATAAATTGAAATAAGATTTGAGTACTTATATTCGTGAAAAAAAGTTTTGAGAATACATAAAAATAACTTAATTATATTTTTTATAAAATATTGTCTGATAGCATATAACTGGGGAAAAAACTGATCAAACGAAAATATATAAATACACCAAAAACAGTAATTTGATTAGATATACAATCGAAATATCATATAAATTTGAAAAAATTACTTTAAAAAACTAATTTTCTGTCAAAAAAAACACGATTGTTACTTAAAAAGTTATAGAAATTAAAACCAGATAAACAAGAAATATTTCAAAGAAAAAATACAATATTTAAAAAAGCATATTAACATTAAAGAATTTCAAAGACTTTAAATAATAAGAAAAAGTTATAAACATATTTCTTCTTTACTTTTTATGCGAGAAATAAAAGTTTAGATTTCGGAAATTTAACTTTCAAGAATTTTTTTTTTTTTTTGCTCGATATTTTTTGTTTGGCGTTTGTATTTTTCATCAAAATCAAATTAATATGTTTGTATTATTATTCATTTCAGAAGGAAGTTTCAGATATTACTTAGAGAAACAATAAAAGTGTTAAAAAATTCTAATTGATAGCATTTCACAAAAATCAGCAAACTTATTTTTTCAAACACTTATTAGTAAAATGAATTGCTTTAATTCTTTTGAATATTTTCCTTTCATTTCTCAATACAATTCTTTGACATTTTTTATTTAATACCTCTTCTTTATATGTTTCTTTTCTTACCTTTATCTACAAACAAATAAAATTCTAAAAATGTTAACGGTTATTTGAATTTCAAAATAGTCTAAAATTTCTTCTAATTAGTTATAGTGTTTTTTTTTTTTTTTTGAGTTTCCTTTCCCGGAAATTAAAAATTGTTTTGCTTTCGGAACATGAAAAAGAATAAAAGAGTGATAAAAAGAAAGTAAAATAAAAAATAAAAAAGTCATAGTAAAAATTAATATATTTCAATAAAAGATATTTTAACTGTTATTTTATGGCCGATATGTTCCAATGAAAATAAACAAGACTTCCGATTTATCAGCCTGTTTTTAAATTAATGCTTCTAGAATTTTCGAATAGTTTAAGAAATCATTCCAATTAATATTTATGTAAATAAGTTGTTTGGAATTGAAATGAAACTCTTTTAAAAATGGAATTAATTTTGAAAACTAAAATAGGGTTTTTTCAGAGCAATTTCCGGTTTATTACGAAATGCAAATATGCTATGAATGCAATGAATTAAAACAGCTTTAAAAGAATGCTTTTATTAATGCACTAAAATTAATGCACAAACAATTGTTTTTTTTCTCCTTGGTTTTTAATTTAAAATTCTTTATTTTCGATATTAAAGAAAAATAAACTATTTTTTTTCTAGCATTGAATAACCAGATGGCGCTACTGTGATAGTATTGAGTCCTATAGAAATAATTTATTTACTGGTAATTTATTTCTGAAAATATTTAAAACAATATTATAACTTTAATAATAAACAAAAGTGAAAAAAAGAGAAATTTTAGGATATTAAGAAGAGTACGAAAAAGCGATTACAAATGCCATCATTACAAACGTAAAACAAAAATTAAATAATAACAATGGGGTGTTTTTGAAACAGTTCTATGTATCTTAGATATGATATTTGAAGGGGGAAATGTATAATCGGGTGACATATAAACAGGCTTATTTTTTTGAATTTGAAATCCATCTCTTATTTTACATTGCCCATTTTTTCTACACTTTTTCATCAATTAAATATAATTTTTTTTAGTCTATAAGACAACATCTACTATACAATACCCCCCCCCCTTTTCTCGGTTTCTATCTACCGTCAATTTCTCTTCAAAGTGTTTGTTGTGAATGTTCAATTTATTTAGCCTTAAATATGATCAAACTCCATTAAATTGATAATAAAAACGGAAATACTACAGACTAAGACAAATCATATCTCATTTCACTACAATAACACTCCATTTTTTAATTGTTCCATTATTATTTCTTTTTTTAATTACGAATTTCTCAATTTACTAATGATTAAAAAGTATCTATATATGTACTGGTACTGTAAAGGTGAAATTGTTTGATGTAGAAATAGCAAACCTTTCACATATAACATTCGATGGACTTTAAAATGTTCGCTTGGAAGCAGCATTTTTGAAATTTTAATTAATTGAAATCTGTGCGAGTTTTTGATCTTTAAATGATTAAATTTCAAAAATATTATTAAAAATCTATTTCTTTGATTTGAGAAAATATTTTTAATAATACAACCTAACTACTATATAACCATTCTAAATTTTCAATATCTTTAAAATCTACAAAATTTTTAACAATGTCCTTCATCAATGCTATAAAGTTCAAATTCATTCATTATTTAATCATTAAGATTTCTTTCACTGTTGAAAACTAAAAATACAAAGTTGAGTTTATTATCTATATAGTTTGCGCATGGAAACAGAAAAGTGAAATCCGAACATAAATTGCGTACATAGATATATTTAGCAGATTGCTATGAGGGCATGAGGCTCCAATCTGTTAGAAATTATGTTTATTTATATAAACTTCGGAACAAGTACAAGAAAGTTAGAATAATGTAACTTCAATACTTATCACGATACTTTTTATACCTAATCTTTGGTGCAGCACATAAGATAAATTAAATTACTTAGTTAATATCCTGTTGAACTAACTAGTCGCCAAAAGTGACAAAAAATAAGCAACACTAGCCAAATAGATAAGTTTTAGTTTAGCTCGATTGTGTGATGAAAATACAATGATCATGAACATTTTAAAACATAACTTTTTTCCTTAGTATTCATTCCGAATTTTTGTATAAATTAAACATAAAAAAAATCCATAGCTCTTATTCTGAGCTATTCTACGTCTTTTGAGCTATCTTGGTAAAATGTATATGATAGATTTAATAAAAAACAGACATCATCATGGTAGATTTAAGTATTATGATATAAATCTAAAATTCTGAGGATAAAATCATGTATTCTAAATCATACTTCAAACTCATTCGCATGGTAAATTGCACACAAACAAAGGAATTTATTGGTGAAATATTCTACAATATCGAAGTACAAACAATATATTAAAATCTTTTTCTTAGAACTTTGAATTATTGTATTCACATGAAAAGAACAATGACATCAAAAATAGATTTTTTTGAACGCATGGTGTTCTACTAATCATATATTCATTATACCTTCAAGTGCTAATTATTAATAATTTTATACACAAATGTAATAAATAATCAAAAGGTTCCATTTTAATAGAAGTATATCAGATTTTAATCGTATTAAATATATTGCGATATAACTGATGAACTTAAAATCTGCATTGTTATCGACACAATTTTATTGATATAGAAAGTAATTCAATTTATTAACATAATAAATGAGATGATGAGACGTGAAATATTAAGTATATTAAAAACATCAAATAGAATCCAAGTTCCTCTATACATTATTTTCCAAATATCTTTGAAAATATTATTAGAAATATTCTTTTTTTCCTTCTAATAATCTATTTGACGTATGAGATATAACAGATTTTGAAATCTGTTCATTACAATTCCATGCTACGAATTTCGCCATTTAAATTGCGCAGATTGTATCAACTCAAGTAACAATGCTCGAAGCAGTATTGTTTATAATTTCACTCTTTAATATTTTCTCCATTTAATCTCATGAATATAATACCAATAAATGTTTTTTTTCATTATGATTCATTTGATAAATGAAATATGAAAAACTCTTCGTTGCAATTCCAAAACATTGACTTCCGTAAATGAAATTACATAGAATGCACAGTTATCAATAAAAATGCTCTATGCAGTATTGTTTATAGTTTCAGCTCTAGCATTTTTTGCTTACAAATCCTTTTCTGCTTTAATTTACTAATATCATTTAATCTTATGAATATATTATCAATATGATAATTTTTTTGATTGATGAAATATAACAGCATTCGAAATATTTTAGTTATAATTACGTGCATAGACTTCCAGCAATACAATCGTACAGAATGCATGAACTGAAATAACATTAGTCGTCTAATAAACAGTATTGTTTATAGTTATGCTTAAAAATCCTTTTCTACTTTATTTAAATTACTGACCAACTTTATCTAATGAAAATATTAGTATACCTTGTATAAATAGTTTTTTTACATTCTGATAATTCATTTGACAAATGAAAATGACATCTTTCTTAAATTTTTCGTTACAGCTCTATACATTAAATTTCACCAATGAAATTCACTCAGTGCCAAAGAAAATGTTGTTTACTCTCTATACATTTTGGTATATTTTATTAGAAGACACAACACCGGTAAAATATGTTTTTAGTAAATATTGATTCCATAGATGAAATGCAACAGATTTCCACTGCTTTTCGTTACAATGTCATAACATCGACTTTCACCAATGAAATAACGCAGAATACATCACCTGCCCCAGCAACGCTCGAAGCAAAATTGTTTATAATTTCAACTATTTCTTGTCTCTGTTTATAAATCGCTTTCCGTTTTATTAAATTACTGTTTCCTAGGTTTCTGAAAGTGTTTCTCTTCAAATAGAGGCATTAGAGCGAGAAATAAAAGCAATAAATTTCTCCACTGGAGTTGAAGAATTTCTTTTTGTCGAATGGCAACTTTCAGAATCCCATTTCTATTCAATCAGGAAAATGCTCAAAGTGAAAAGCTTCCAAACGAGGTTGGCACCCCCCCCCCCCACCTCTTTTTTCCATCTCCGTAATAATGGATGTTAAAAACTCATGAGTTAATAAATTGAGTTCGTTCTCGTTCTTACTGCTGTCTTCTTTTCTTTGAAGGACGGAAAAGAAAGACTAATTCGCAAAATTCTTGATTGCATTTTTGTTTTGTTTTTTAAGGTAAATGTGAAGAATTCTTTTAAAAGGTAATACAGTTAAGACAAAGAATTTAGAAATAATTTATTTATGAAATTGCATTTAATAGATCCCTCAAAATGTAATTTCAATGGTATTTTTATCTAGTTGAATTAATTGTAAAACAGATTTTACAGTCAAATTTATGTTTAGAGAACAATTTTTAAGTTTCGATTTATTAAGATAAAAGTTTTGAATATTTTATAAAAAATAGGTTTATTAAGTTATAAATTGATAAAATTTGAAAATTATTATGTATTGATAAATGATGAACTTTAATATCTTTTCGTTATTCAAATATAAGTAATTTTGAATGGTTCAAGCCATAATATATAGCTAAAGTTCTTAAAATTTTCTATTACATTATTAAAAATTTAAACATTATAAGGAACGCATGTACATAAAAAATACGGCATTATGTCTGAAAAATTGAAACTTTTAACATAAAAATAACCTATGCTATTCATTTGAAAATCAAAGAAATTTCTTATCTTTATTTTAAATGATTTTTTTTCCATTCTTATGTTGGATCTTTTTTGTAAACTTCACAATACTAACACTACTGCTACGATCAATCTAGTAAAATAAAGAAAGTACTTTGAACACTAGTTCAAGCTTAATATTTTTAGATTGTGATGGTGAATTATAAAAACACAAACAAGAACAACTTTTATTTCTTTACTCCTAGTGTTTAGAACTCATTTGTTTACCATAATTTTAATTCAAAAATCTCAAATACATTTGTATACCAACGATACAAAAAAAAAACGCTTTTGAATCCTTTTTGCCAAAAGACATATTAATCTCAATTTTTTATCATTTTTAAAATAATATTTTTTTATTAACAGCTAAGGTTCCAAACTTTTTTTTTAAATATGGAAGATTTTTTTAATAATTTATAAAATATTACAATCTATATATATATATATATGATTAAAAGCATTATCTGCAAGTGTAAAATATGATTAAATGCATTATACATTATCTGCATGACATATAACTAAAGGAATGTATATATTATCTGCAAAATATAAATATCAATAAATACATACATACAGTGACTCAAACGATTGAGGGTACATTTTACTTTAACTTGATTAATCCAATCTCCGATACAAATAACACATTAACGAGAACCTGTTTTTATTTTTACACATAACCAGTGGTTTAACTTCAAGTAAAAAAGAAGAACAATGGACAAGAAACTTCTAAATGGAAAAGTTTCCGAAACATTCTTAGTAAAAAGACACATATTTTTGCCCTGAAAAAATTGGGAATACACCAATGAAATTTTATAAATATCTAGCAAAGAAAGAAAGTGTCGATATTAAATTGCAAGTCTTTTGCTTTTTATAAGGCGTCCGGGTACCGATTCGACTAATTGTTTTTATTTGAAGTGGTATTTGAAGATATTTTATCCCATTATTTTTGCAATACTTTCTTTAAATGGGTTTATTTTTGTGTTTCTAATGGATTCCAATTTTGTGTTTTCCAACCACTATTTTGATTGCGGCCCACAAATATTTAATGTCAGTGATGGCAGGTTACTGTTATGATGTGTGTGTGGCTGCTTTTGCAATGAAAAAGATACTACATTTTTTATGTTGCGTGCATTCTGTTTGAGTCCGTTGTCCTTCTGAAAAATGAAATTTTCCAAATCACAGTCAGAAGAGTAAGTGCTGAAATTTTCCGAAATGTAATTAGACAAACTGGACATAAAAGTCCAGTTGTTAGAACAAAATAATCAGTTTCAAAATTCAGAAAAAGGGTTTGAACGTTACAAAAATTCATAGACTGAAGACCAGGAACTTTTAGAATAAAGTTATATTTGGTGATGAAAGAAAATTCCACATTTTTGATAGTGACAGTAGTCTCACCGTATGGAGAAAGCATGATACTACTCCAAACTGATACCAAACAATTACTTTCTACAGTTATACATGGTGGGGACTTCTTCAAGTTTGGGAGGTGTATGGCTTCATCCGGTGTAGGAAATTTAGTTTTTAAAGATAGCATTAGAGGTCACATGGTTCATATGAATATATTTCGCAGCACTTTAAAAGCTAAACATTTGGGTTTGGATGGAAATTCCATTATCCAACAGGAAACGGCCCCAAACAGATTACACGTAACGCCAAAGTGTTTTTTGTAAACAGCAGTTACACCAACCACCAAAGTACCCCAACATCAATACCATTGAATAACTATAGGCAACACCGAAAACAGTTACTCAAAAGCCCAAAAGTAGAACCAAGTTCCATTTAAAACAAGCGTTGAAAAAAGAATAGGTTAAAATATCTTCAAATACCACCAAAATTTGATCGAACTGGTACAACGACGTTTAGAGGCTATTATAAGAGACATGCAACTAAATGATGACACTTTATTTCTATATGAGATGTTACAAAAATTTCAGCGGTGTATTCTCAATTTTTTGAACCAAAAATCTGCGCATATTTATTTAGAATGCTTCTGAAACTTTCAAGTTTAGAAGATTTTCGTTATTTTTAACCTTTAAATTAAACCATTTGTTATGTATAAAAATAAAAGCATATTTGTACTACTCGGCAATGTGTTATTTAGCCTGAAAGTCGGATTTATGGAGTAAAATTAAGGTGTACCATCAATTGTTTGAACTACTATGTATGCATTATCTGCATAAAATAAATAGAAAAGGTCGGCATTTGTTTAGAAATTCACTTAAATAGAAAAAAATAATTAATAGAAAATAGTTAAAACTAACTTTTTTTATTTATCAAAGGATAATTAAAACTTCGGTAGCATGATAATTTTTTTCTGGCTGCCTTAAAAAGATCTAGACGAGCTTAGCCGTTACAGCAAATAGTAGATATCAGCTAAAAGCAAATACAAAGCATATTTGATTGTTAATTAACTTAATTAAGATATTATAATTAATTGTAAAAGATTTTTTCCTGTGATTATACAGTTTGCAAATGTAACTAAAGGTTAAAAGATAAAATTGTGACACTAAACATAAAATAAATCATTGAATAAAGGATTTACTAAATCGGGTATTGTTTCACTTTTATTTGATGCATCATTTGTCAAATTCCTTCTATTGGTTTAGTGTGAAAATTTTGAGGGACCATTGAACTATCATCTTTCAATTACTAGATTTATACCAAATTAGACTTAGTAAATACTCAAAGGAGTAACTCTAACTAAACTTGATTAAATTTTTGGTTATTTTAAATCCATCTTATTTAATTTCTTAATCATTAACAAATTCCTCATATATTTATTAACAACAGTTAACAATTACCTAAATTCATAGGAAATTACCATGTTCAAAATACGTTCGATAATAAAATGATTAATTATTTACCATAAAATCATTTGTAAACAGAAATCGGATAAAAACGAGATAAAACCACCTAATCAATACAACACACAACAATAATTAATTTAAAATAATAAAAACATTGTAAGTTATTTAGTCAATAGCTTTATCAGGCATCACCCACTTTAATTTAAAACAACCACAACAAAAAAGTAGTACTACAGATAATCTAATGTTATTTAAAACATTAAAGGAAAATATAAAATACTAATCTCAATGCCCATTTTCTGTATTTGGAATTTTACTCGCAAATTTGAATTATTTTTGTTGGAAAGGAATTTTAATCATTGTTGCCATCTCTTGCAAATTAAAAACATGCTAAGCAATTAAGTTTTGTATGTTTTTTTTCTTTCAAAACACGTCAGAGAGCGAAGCTTAAAATGATGGATTGTGCCTGAAATAACTTCCATGTTTGTAGTTTTAAGATTCATCCACTGTAGTTTGTTTTAAAGCGTGAGTGTTTTTTGAGATGATTAAACAGCAATTATGATGTAAAAATGATGAAAAATATGAGTAGGATTTCATTTTGGACGTGCATTTATATTTCTGGATGATTAATGATACGAAGTTTCAAAATGAAATATCATCTTCAGATGTATTTTAGGGAATCTTTGCATTCAATTAGATAAAAAAAAATCATTATTTTTCTATTTAACTGTTGTAGAAAAAATGCAATTTATATACGTTGCTATTTCAGAACAAGTCTGAAGTTTTAAAGGTCATTTTCAAATAATTAATATTTTTACAGTTGCATTATTTATACTGCTGTGAATTCGAATTCAAGGTTATCTTTTACAAAGTTTGGCTTTTATATTTAGAGTATAAACCTTTTATATTTAGAGTATTTCCAAGAATAAGTACTTTACAATCCATATGGATGGCTTAAGGAATTCAGATACAAAAGATTTATTCAAATCCTTTATTAATTTCAGATGACCCTTGGCAGGCTACATTCAGTCCTGTGCTCATAGTTCTCATATGTGTTGTCATTGTGCTCATCCTTATTGTAGTTGTTATCATCATAATTGTTAAAGTAAGAAGCAGACCAGATAGTGAAAAAGGTATGTGTACATCTTTTATTATCTTTTTATAATAATTTTTGAAAACGAGATAATATCCAACAAAAATGATATGGTTTTATTATTTTACAATATAGATTCTATTATTTATAATCAAAAAGGTATTTTTTTCTTTTATTCATAGTTTTAGGATATGAGATATAACTCTCCCTACAAGCATAATATGGTTATATGATTTTGTAATATGGATTTTATTTACTTATTTTAAATCTATAAGGTATGAATCTACTTTTATTTTTTTTAAATAATTCCAGAAAGCTATAGATAATTATAAAAAAAGGATATAAAGCTCCCCAAATTACTCTGTCTTATAATTTTATGATATAGATTTTATTTATTTACTTATAATCAAAAAGTATCTGATTGGATATGATTATAATAGATTTTTTTCTTTTTTAATAGTTTTGGGCGATGTCATACATCCCATCTCCTAAAACTGTTATGGTTTTACTATTTTATAATATGGAATTTTACTTATTTGCACCCAAAAAGGAATGAGAATTTTTTTTACCCTTTTAATATGGTTTTTGAAAGCGAGAAATAAAACATACTGTCTTCTCAAAATGATATGAATTTATGAATTTATAATATGGATTTCATTTATAGTCGATAAAAAATATTAAACATACAATAGTTACTCATTAGGTAGAAAAATAGAAACTGTAAACATTTTAAAATTAGTGTTTGAAAACATTCTAGAACAAAGAAGATATTTTGTAGTAAACAGAAATCTCTTTATGGTATATCATAATAAGTTAAAACATATATCACTGATACGTTATTAATTTATGAAAATACTTATTAAATATTAAAATTTATGTATTAAGATAAATTTATATTTTATAAAGTTAAGACTGAAAATAACCAAACAAACTTAAATTATAGATAAAAATATGATTGCAAAATAAAGAGGGAAACATATTGTAACCAATGCTTAAATTTGCATTTAAAAACCAGTTCAGTATGCATGTAGATGCAATAATGCGTTACTTTCAGAGGTTTTTATTTTTTTTTAAATCAGTTTTTTTTAATACAAAATTTATATATATTTACTAAAAGAAAGAGCCTTGTGAGATTGTTGACACATCTCCGATAGCCTTATAAATAGAATAAATCAATTTACATATCAATGTCATCCCCACAAGAAATAAATATAACTAATTACATAAATTTCATTTTTTCACATAAATTTAATAAAATTTTTTCAGTGACCCAGTTTTCAGAATGCGAATTTTAAATAAATATTAAATTCCTTGATAATACTCAATATTATTTACTTAAAATATGTTCATAAAAGAGCAAAACACGAGATTCAGTTAAAATTTGAATGAAAAATTATGGCGTAGGGCGTAAGACAGTGATTCTCAACCTGTGGGGCGAGCCCCCCTAGGGGGGCGCGAGCACACTAATGGGGGGGAGCGGAAGCATATTCAAGAGAAAATGTTATTGAAAAAATTGATTAAGAGACTGAAAAGAAAACACACACGCACATACAAAACACAATACATTTCGACATATTTAACAATTAACTTATTAAATTAAAACAACTTACTAAATTAAAAGCAAATTTAATAATTATTAGTGACTTCCTTGGGCCTATCTTGCAGAACAAAGTTTTTCGAAGGAGGGTTTAATATTAGAAACAGACACCCTCAGTTCTTTTCCCATATTTTGTCTTCAAAGAAGCCACCGCAGAAAATCCAGTTTCACAAAGGTAAGATGTTGAAAATGGCAGTTGAATGGGAAATTCCCTTGTTTTTAGTACAGAAAACTCATCATCCACTCCTGCCCAAAATTCAAAGAGCGATTTATTACTAAATTGTCTTTTGGTTTCGCCAATTGCCGTAAAGTTTATAAAGGTTTCTTCCTCTTCAATTTAGAGTCCTTCGGGAGTATTTTGAAATGGGTCCATCACACATTTGTAACTTCATATCAGTTTGTCGTCAGAAAGAAATTACTTTTTAAAATTCTTTGCTAGCATTACTAAATGATTTTCAATGGATACAAAAACAACTTTTACATGTTGTTCTTCAGCCTTGTAAGTTTTAATACTATCATTTAAATTTGCAAATATTGTTAAATTTTTTTGCTTTAAAAATCTGCTCCACAATTCCAATTTCCTACAAAAAGTATTAACTTTATCATTCGTATCCAATATATGTGTATTTCCTCCTTGCAGTTGAAGATTCAAGTTATTTAATTTCTCGAATATGTCGACCATGTAGCTCAATTTCATCACAAATAAACTATCGCGAAAATTCTCAGCTTCCGATATGTTTTCCTTTTCTAGGAAAACGGCGATTTCTTCTCTTAATTCGTAAACACGTTGCGAAAATTTTCCGCGTCATAACCATCTTGCCTCGCAATAAAATAGTTACGCTGAATGTACTACACCCATGTCTTAACAAAGCGCGGAAAAGATTCTTGATTTCAGGGGTCTCATTTTTATATAATTTACTAGGGTTACAACCGAGTTAACGCAATATTCAAACCATGACTCATTTCTTTGGAAGCCAAAGCTTCTCTGTGGATCATGCAATGTGCCCAGACGCACTGTGGCGAATTTTGTTTCACAAGTGCTTGAATACTTTGGAATCTTCCGGACACAGAACAAGCACCATCCAGGCATATTCCGAGGCAATTTTTCCATTCTGTTTGCCTCGTTCATAAAATCATTTCAGATAGCAAATAATGCGAGTGCTGTTGCTTTGAGTTCTATTGGTTTGCAGAAAAGTAATTCTTCTACTACTGACAAATCATCACAAAATCTAACCTAGGCAATGAAATGAGCATCTTTATTACTATCTCTTGCATTATCAAGTTGTATTGAAAACAATTTGTCACGTAACTTCGACAAAAGCTGACACTCTACATCTTCAGCTATATCAGCAACTCGACGAGCAACAATATCATTTGAAAGAGGTATAGACTGCAATTGTTTTGCAAAATTATCTCCAAACATAATTTCTACAATATCAATTGCGGCTGGCAAAATAAGCTCTTCACCAATGGTGTGAGGCTTTTTACATCTGGCTATTTTATATGAAACTTTGTAAGAGGCAATTCAAGCTTTTTCATTCACAAAGTTTTTTTAAACAATGATTTTTGCTTTTCATATGATTTTAATTTTAATTCGAAGAATTCTCTGGGTTTGTTTACGTACTCACTATGAAGCATTTCCAAATGTCGTTTAAGTTTATTAGGTTTCATGTTGTCTACTGCCAACATTTTTGAGCAAATGATACACAGGGGCCTTTCTTCTTCATTTACTTCAGTACTAGCGAACCCAAAATTTAAGTATTCTTGAGAATAATTTCTTGATTTTATTTTCAGAACCACTTTCGTCTGTGTACTTGTTGATGCTTGTCTATCGTCTAATGCTCGCTTACGTCCGCTTAAAAATTTATCCATGAATTTGCATGATTCTGCTGCCTTGAATATTTAATGTGGTGAATTGCAATTACACGAAAATATATATAACATACACATTCAGAATAGATTCAATAGCGATAGAAGGATTGACTCGAATGAGATTATCTGGAATTGATATTGGTGTCATAGAACTTTCTCCTTCTCTCTACGAGAACACATTTGTTCACATCTGCGCACGCTCCTAATTTAACTTAAGCTGACCAGACAAATCGAAACTTCTCGAGAAAACGTGAGAATTCCCGACATGGCGAGAAACAAGAGCAATAAAAAGGCATAGGATTCTTGTTTTTTCAATGCTGAGGATCATTGTTGCAAAATGTCAAAATGTCAAATGTCAATTTCCGTATTCTTGGTGATTTGTAAAGTTTAAAATTAAGGTTGTAGTGTAGGTTCAGCGCCAAAATACACTATTATTGTACACATTTTATTGTATGCGGTGAAGAGGGGGGGGGGGGCGATGAAAATTATGATTGAAAATTGGGCCGTGAATACTAAAAGGTTGAGAAACACTGGCTTAAGATATTGATTCAGGAAAGTGATAATTGGAATTTCCATTTCGATTTTAATTGATTATTTGAAAACCATTCAGGAAACCGCATGAAAGAATCTGAAATATTTCACCAAATAAATATATAGCAATTCAGCCATGTCTTTAAAATAAGAATATAAGACAAAACTTGGTAAATATGATTATCGCTGTCAATATTTGGTATTTGCATATTTTAATTCACTGTCAATAACTAATACAAATTAATATCCTTTTAAATTCAACTAGAAAATTTCCCGAATTCTCCAATCCTGAAAAATATGTACCTTTTAATAATTATTTGCCCAGCTAAACACGGAATTTCAAAAGGTGGAAAGTGAATTAGTCATTTCTCATGATGTTCACCACGCAAATTGAACTTGTTGCCAAAACAAAAATGCTTAGAATCGGAATGCACGAAAAGGAGGACTTCCGAATGTAGCTGCAGGGAAAGCTACGAAAGTTGAGTACCACTTAACATTCTCGATTCCGACCGATAAACTAATCATCAGTAACTTTCCCCCCAACAAACGACTTATAAATTTATACATATATATAAACAGAAATGTGCAGATGTTTCCCGGGAAGCTTGGAGTTAATTGCTGCGGTTATTAATAAAACATCCTCCTGCTGCTGCTACTGCTTTTCTCGCCATTTTTATCATTGCCATTCGCCGGCGAATAAATTAACCTGCATTTTGTGAATGTTCACCTGGAAAGCGAAGAGAAACGATTGGTTAGTTAACTGATAAAAATCAATTGTCGGCTGCTGCGTCGGTTTTGGCTTTTAGTTGCAGTTACAGTTGCTAATGTAGTTTCGATTTGCTCCCGCAGATGTTTGCAATCGGAAGTAGCAGATGAAAGTCTTCAGATGTGATAATAAATTGTGTTACGTAGAAAAGTTTGGGAGTGAGTTAATATTGCATTCCATTAACATAAAAGATCGTCTGTGTTTGCCATTTGCATCTAAATGTAGATACGCATTCCGCCTTGTAAAATACCATTTACTTTGCTCCAGGAAAATAAATGATGATGATAAGATCAAAGAAAATCCATAAGGAATGTTAAGAAAAGCGAAAAACGTTCTTTGAAAAATATTAAGTAGGATGTGTTCCTGCTTTCGTTACCTTCATTTGCTGCTATGCGCGTGTCTGAAGTCTTGATTTGTCATTTCATATTGCTATATGAATGGAATGTCAAGAAGTAAACAGCTATCAATACGCTTCATTAAGCATAAACATAGTGGCTGTCTTTCTTCTGATGTGAAAATATGATGAATAGCATAGCCATTATCGCTACATATGAGGATTTGTATTGAAAGTGAATTATATTCAGAGAAACAATAGGTTGTCATAAATATGCAAAATTTTGTTCATAGTTATGCATATTAAAAATATAAAATTTTATTCATAAATACAGTTCATAGCATTACAAAATGAACGAAGCAAATAATTTAAACAAGGAACACCACTTAATAAAAATTACCATTTTTAAAAATTTAGAATTTAGTACTTTACTTTGATTCATATAAGTTAATTATATTGGTATATCTTCATTTCCGATTGGATTCACTAATTTAATTTTTTTAAACCTGTTTCGAAGAATGGTAAAATTACTGATGCAAATATTAAGCAATATAATGTTATTATGACGTTACTAATATTATGACATTAAAAATATTATGACGTGAAACCCTAATATCACCATATGACATATGATTATGATATATTATAAATATATATATAACAAATAATGATTTATCATCCTAATATTAAACGATTCAAACATTAAGCATTAATAATATTTCGAAGCTAAGAATAAAAACCTAGCAAAATAAGTGTTGCATATATTCAGAACAAAAAAACTCATCTTCTAAAAAAAAAAAAAAATATTTTTTTTTTTCCTTTTTGAATTTAATATGTTAACTTTTATGAATATACATTAGTCATATTCGTATATTTACATTTACGACTGGAGTAATTTATTTCAAACATTCTACTCCTGTTTGGCTTTTCATAATAAATATATATTGCCAGCATAATTAAATATCTCGATATTTGAACGACATAGAATCTATATTTTATGGATAATTTTCCTACATTTACTTGCAAATCATATTTTAAATAATTCCAATTTTTTTTGTTTCAATTTTTATTGTATGGATTTTATTAGTAAAAATTTAGTGCATTGATATTTTTTTATAATTCTATAAATAAGAATGGTTTAGTCACATGCTGCATTAGTGATAAGCTTAAAAATCCTCTTCTATCGAAGTTGCAAAATTAAAATGAAAAAAAAAAAAAAAAGAATTATTAGTTTGTAGTTTGAGAACATCAGTTCTTTTAAATCGACTTTATCCAAATTGAATAATTTTTGAAGAATATTCAAACGGAAGTAGAAAGTTTTTGATTTGTTATATCGAGCGATTCTCAACCTGTGTGATGCAACCACCTGGGGGGTGAGAATACACTAGAGGGGAAGCGCGAAGATATCCAAGAGAAAATATTATTTTAAAAATTGATTAATTGACTTAAAGGAAAGCACATATAGAACATAAAAAACAAATTATTTAAAAAATTACGACATATTTAATAATTGATTAGAGTAAAACAACTAATTAAACTGAAAACTTGGCAGTGAATACTGAAAGTTTGAGAAACGCTGAGTTAATGTATAATTTTTTAAGTAAGCAATGTAAAAATTACTGCAATATATATATATATATATATATATATAATATAAAATTTTACATCGGTATGTATATAGAAACTACTATCTTTGTTACTTTTTCCCCCAAGAGTTTTTTTATAATCCCCTGCCTTTAAAATAAAATTTTCATTTCCATTCAAATAATAAAATGGAAAGTTAGACTTGTTTGGTTTTTCCTTACAATTCCAGTTATTTCATAAATTTGAAGTATTAATGTATAAGGAATCCGAAAACCCCAACCACACACAAGCAGTTGCAGTTGCAAATTTTCAGTGAATATTTATTACCAAGGAAGTGTATGTATTCTCAAATGGGACACTCCTGTGTGAGAGCCCCAGATAAGCTCAAATGTGCTTAATCTTATATGGCTGCTTTTATAAGCGAGAATACTCTGAAATAGCAGCATTTTAAGCAGAGTTAAAAGGAAATTCTTCATAATTTCCAACACTCGTCGTTTTTTTATATATTATTTGTTCACAATTTTAATTTTAATTGCAACTAATAGATTTCCTACATTTTAGATGCGTGACATAACCAGTTACTACTTATCACAATAGAGAATGTATATATGATCAGGTTGATTCTCTACATAACAGACAGTCATAATATTGATAATAAATTTGGCACAATTTTACTTTTAAGGATTTAAATATGTGATAGTGAACTTATTAGAATTTTAATAGATTTGTGTTAGCTGAAAATTAAGCAAAATCTTAACATTTTCCCAACCAATTTCAAAACATTGGGGCAAAAATGAGTTTGGAATTATTTTAAAGCATTATGTATTCAATTATTCTAATCTGATTGTCTTAAAATGTTTTTATCTAAGTTTTATTAGCTTTTAAAATATTTTTAACGAATAAAGTTTAACGTTTTTTTTTCTCCATATTGAGTCAATTTCTTTTTATAATATACTTCCAATAAACATTTGTAGATATCGTTTTATTCACAGTTAAAGTGTAATATCAGTTAAATTTAACAATGGTATTTTTATGTGCATCCATTTTTATAGAATACTGGTCTTCGTTACTCTATAAATCCACATTATACATTCTTAGCTGTTAACTAAATTAACATTTTATTAAATGTTTCCTCTTCCCATAATAAACTATGTTTTACCATTAAATTATTTTAAATGATTTAATTATTAGATTTCCCTGTTAATAAAATGAAAATTTTTAAAAATATGTAGTATTTAAAAATTGATGCTTATACTAGAATTTCTTTAAGCATTGGAAATAAAACGCAATGGATAATTTCAAAATCTACACTACATTTTATTTTATATTATCCTTGCAAAAGAAACACAATTTTGATTTTTCATGCATTAATCATCCCAAATATTAATTAATTAATTAATGTATGAGTATGTGTGTACAAATGCATGCATGTGTCTATGTGTATAAAAGTTAAAGCGTAGATAATTAAAATCATAATTAAATACAAATAAACGTAATTATTTTATTAAAAAATTTAGGTATTTCAATAAATAACTTACTGGATTGTTCAAAGTATTTGAAGTGATTAAATTTTGTAATTTAACTAATTATTTTATAAAATAACAATTGTCAAATCATTAAAGTATTAAAGATATCACGCAAAAGCTGTTTGAGCTGGTTATAGCTAGTTTTAAACTGGTTTGAACTGGTTATGACTGCTCTGAAACCAACCATTTGTTGTCATGAATTATTTATCGTTTGCTTTTTGAGTTAAAAAATGTCAATACTTTTGAATGAGTAAATTTGCTTGTAAACCATACTAAATAACCTAATAGTTTAAATTATTATATGTTGCAAAAATCCAAATATAATTATAGTTGTATTTTATTATGTTATTTAGTATTTTGTTTAACTAATTTAGCAAAAAGGTTTTATTAAACATTTATCTTTACTGTTTATAAATTAATATAGAAGTAATATGAAAAACATTTTTTGAAAGAATATTTGTAATCATTTAATTTATAAAACAGCAGATTTGTTTTAAAATCAAATTAATTACTTTTCATTTTAACATTCTATAATTGATTAATTTTTAGAAGAACTAGATAAAATATAAAATTACTGTTTTACTGCGCATTTTAACTGTCATGGTAAGCTATCTTTTTGAGATAACAAGAAGTTAATATAAGAAAGCTATCATAATTTTGCAAAAGTTGTTTTGATATATTGTATAAATAGTTGTACAGTTTCTAATCATTTAACAAAATTGTCCTCAAATTTTATACGTTAGTAAATTTTTTTGGTACCTTTCTTGTTAGCTCAAAGACAGTGCTCCGATTCGCGCCAAGTATTGTCCATTTTTTCGCCTGTCTTACCAGAAAAGCATCTATGATTTAGTTAATCAATATCTTACAATGGCTTTACAAACACTTCATTCTTTATATAAAACCAAAAGAAAAAAACTCGAGTGGAATAATATAGAGTGATATAAGATCACTTCCGTAATGACTTTGTTGATTACATTTTGATAACATTTGAATGCAAAAAATACCATTAGTACATTGTTTGAGTCGTCAGTTGGATTGAAAAATATTAAGCCATCTTCCTAGAAGAGGATAGCTCGTCTTCCTCGTAATCTGGCTTCCTGAGTTCGAGTCTCAGTTCGGGCATGATTTTTCTATCTATGAGATGTGTGAATGCGCCCTCCTGTAAAAACGGATTATGGAAGCGAATGAGTGACGCGTGAGTGGCTCTTGACCCATGTTGGCTCAACTACAAAAAGAGACGCACTCTAACGATTTAAATCATTGTCTTCGTAACAGCGGGATTATCCAATGGCAAATGCCATGAGGAACAACACAAAAATATTAAGATCAAGTATAATTTACAAAAAAAGTTTTATAGTAGTATATCTGATAGATTTTTTGCAAAAATATTTTATAACCGAAAAACATTTAACTATCGCATTATTTACATATTATCTGAAAATTACCTAGTATATATATATATATATATATATATATATATAGTAGAGATCGTATTTCATATATATTATCTGAAAAATACCTAATAATCTCTATATATCTGTGCTAACACATTTTATGATTGATACCGAGCAAAATAAATAAGGAAATTCAACTGAACTCTTCAATACACATTGATTCAAGAATCACATGTACAACCCTAAAAGTTAAATCTTTTTTGTTTCTATTAATTTTGAAAATAGTTTCATCAATCAATTTTTTATTAACATATTTATTTCTTATAAATTCTGAATTTAAGAAAAAAAAAATTATAAAATTTTCTTATACTTCTCTCTATATATATTTTTAGAGAAGTTTAATTTACGTTTCTTATATCAAAATAGGTTTGTTTTCCTTTATTTGTAAAAATAAAACACAGTTAATTATTGCTACAATCATTGATACTTATTCCCTAAAATTTGATTTTCTTTCATGCTGCTTAGACAACCAGAAACATGGAAATGACAAGTAAGTATAATAAATGAATGTCACTGTTTTAAATTTGTGCTCATTTTTTTCTACACAATTTTGATCCTTTTTATAGAAAAGTTTCCTTTTATAAAAAAAAGTTATAATTTTCGAGATCATGCGGCAAAATACTGGATCATGAAATCCTTGAAAATATTCAATCTTGACATTATTTTCAAGACTAAAATGCCAAAATAATTTAAAATGGTGGCTCTATTTGAGAATAAAAGTTTTACAAATTAAATATCATGGATAGAAATATTTTAATTGAAATCAAATAAATTGACTTCTTTTAAGAAATTATTCAAATTACGGAAATTATAAAAATTATTGAAATGGTAATTTTCGAAAAACATAGCTGATGATTTTATTAAAATATTTATGTTACAGAAATACTTTAGTCTGTAAAACATGTTTTTTGAATTATATCTGCCGGTGAACAAATAACTGAAAAAAAGATCTGGATAAAATTTGATACCTGGTTTACGCACCAATGTGGAGATTTTTATTAAATTTAAACGAAATCCATTCTAAGGAGACATGTTTTTCTGTTTGTCAAATAGCAAGTGAACACGAAAATAAAAAAGCTTTCTAATTTACCTAAACTTCTGCATACTTTCCCAGGTATCACAGATTGTACAATATCGTGTGATATTATATCATTCAAAATTTAACAATATTATGCTATAATGTGTGATATCATTTTATTCAATATTTCACAATATTATCCAATATTGTGCGATATCATATTATTCAATATTTTACAATACAATATTTCACAATATTGTACAATTTATATAACTACAAAAATTTGAAAATTAAAATGTATATTCATATGAAACTTTAATCCAAATAATTCAACAAATTGCCTGTCTGTTTTTCTACATTCAAACGTATGAATTCCCAATAATTCAGCTTTTTCTCTTGATCACTAACAACTGATCTTTACCGAATATTGATATATATAAATCTGATATGTTATTTTTTTACCGAAATTGCACTTCCATATCAAAATTCGGTTTTATTGCGTCTGCAAAAGAGCATTCAGAAGACAAATCTTTGCTTTCATAATGTATAAAAGAGACGAATACACATGTTTAGGAATAAAAATTAAAATCTGAACATTCTTGACATTGGCATCGGTGTCAAAGAGGCTCGGTTTCTCCGCAGATGTAAGGAAGAATAACAGGAAATACGCAAAAGATGTTTAGGAATCCCCATCCAATCTCTTGTACTTTCGTTTGTACCATTTTAGAAGAGTTTTTAATACTATTTAGGTGATCATTTTAGATGGAGAATTAATATAAAATAGTCAACAAAGCTATCAAACTCAACTAGTCAAATAACAAGGTTTAAGTTTACATGGATTAAAAAACACATTAAACTTCTAGTCCACCATGTATCACTTTTCTTCCATATTTCTGAAACACAATCGTTTGAAGAATGCGTAAAAGGTCAAATGAAATCAAAGTACTTTCTAATATCTATGATTTTCTCTTTTTTTCCAATTAATTCTAAAAATATTCCTTTAGGTTTTAATTTTTTTAAATAACCCCTTCCTTTCTTTTTTCAAAGCTATGAATTGCATTCATGCCATTTTTAAATAATTCATACACGTAAAATATGTTTAAGCATTAGTTATGAAAATTGAGCTTCCAACGTTGTCTCATACAAAAAAAAAATAATAAATTTCCTGAATGGAAATAAAAAAAGTGCATATAAATTTCACTTTATAATCAAAATAAAAACCCTACTTACTTTTTATTTAAAAACACACATTTTCGAATTCTATGAAAAAATTATATTCACGGGAAAATACAGACCATAATTCTATAACAGGAAGTTTGCTTTTTTAAATCCATTAATCATTTTCTGACGCAAGTTAGATCTGCAAATACAACTTTGGAAGAAGCGAGGAAAGGTAAAAAAAGAGGCAGATCCTTGCTTAAAAATGATGGGAAGACCAAAATAAAAAAGGCCAAAAAATTATCCCCGGTTTTAACATTTTTCGTCGTTTGTCAGCATTAAGTCACGCATGCCTAATCCTAGTAATTTAAAGTCTTGTATATCCTGAAACTTTCCGTCCAAAAAAGTTCCATTTTTTAGGGTAAACATTTTTCTAAAACCAGGCAGTTTGTCGCCAAGAAAAATTACGTGCTTAGAAATTTCACGTCATTCTTATAAGCGTAGTTTATGCCTGACGTGCCAGCTTTTGACGTTAAACGACTCTTAAAAATGCTGCATTTCTAGTGTATAATTTCGTGAAACGGCGAAAATGACGAACATTTTATAGTCTCGTTACTATAATGGTCATTAAAATGAAGAAGTCACCTCAGTTTTACATCTGGAAGTTTCTTTTTTTAATGGCAGAATTAAGATAAATGTTCAAGTAATTTTTTTCTGCTTTAGATTCGTTGTGAAAAAAAGGATTCCTTTACGACTTCTAAACTTAATGAATGCGGATATCTGCTTTTGAAATTCTATTCTATTTTAACTTTTTTAAATATAAGATGGAATGCGAGGAATCATTTTGAATAGTTCACAGAAGTTATTACTTTCGATACTTAGGATCTTTATCTGTACTTTCAACCCATTAGCACGCATGTCTTTTAAAATATACGATTTTAAAGAAATTTTTCAAATTATAAAAAATATCAAGAAAAGATATAAATTGTCAAAAAATATTTAAAAAAATAAATAAGTTTTAAAAAATGTATTTTTCAAAGACTAAAGGTGGGTTCACATGAGGCTTTTTATTGTCCGCAAACATTGTCTCTCCGCTGTTGTCCCAGCATTGTCCCCGTGTGAACACTTGAGACAACGTTTGTCCCGATGAGACAATCATTTGCCACTGCCCCGTTGTGGTCACGTGATTTTCCGAAAGTAGGCGTGATCTTCTATTGCGGACAATAATAAGCCTCGCCTGAACCCACCTTTATTCTGGTCTTCCAAAACTTTCTGGTTTACATTTTAACCATTTGTCCTCTGAAAAATAATTTTATTTGTATTTTACCGAGTTATTTTTAACGTCTTCTTAACATTTGGTAGGTATTTTTTAGAATTAAAATTAAAAAATAAACAAATAAAACGTCAAAATGATGCACAGTCCTAAATGGTGAGTGAGAGTTATTACCCGAGTTCAAAGGGTTATTCAAGAGAATGCTTTACATCGCATTGGCTTGCGATTGAAACGAAATAGTAACATTTGGCACGAATTTAGCCTTTTTACTGATTCTATTCAGTGAATCTTGGCGAATGTTTTTGACGATTAATCCTTACGAATTCATCTAATCATATATAATTTTGCAATCAACTGAAATAAAATTTTGACCCCAAATCAAATTTGTACTCACAAAATTCCATACCAAATCTTATATATTTAAGTCATTGCGTTTTCGAGTAATTGTGTCAACATATTTCTATAGCTACAGACTTGCTGATGGTCAGGCCATGACTGAATTTGCCCCAATCTTTGATTGGCATTTACGCTACAGATGTTAAAACTATGTAAAGAATATTATTTATTCTTTTGATTTTGAAATTAAAGTGTTAACTTATATTCAAATAACCTAACAGATAACTTCACCTGAACGGATTTCATTAAAAATGTGAAAGAAAATTACAAATGTGGTCAAATATTATATAAATAATTATTTATTATTATATAAATAATAATAAATAAGGAAATATATTATATTTCAACTGTCTAGATCAAAGTATTTATGACTAATCATTCTCAAGACCGATTGAAAGATATTTTTCAAAAATGTCTTTTTTCAAACTGAGTTTTAAAATATGGAGATTCGTCAAAATATTGTGTTCGAGTTTTTAACGATATCCATATGTACTTTATACTATGAATGTGAGAAAATAAAACTTTTATAGATTCAGTAAAAATTTTCATCATCTTTAATAAACAATACAAAATAATTTTAAAAAATATTTTTTTATATAATCGTTTTTGAATTATAAATTTTTTCAGCAAACCATTCTAATAATAAAAGATTTCAATCAAAACCTTAACATTATAAATTCTCAAAGCCATCACTATGACTTCCTTCGTATATTTAATTAATTATCTATATTCTTATCTTAAATCATTCTTGCATTTTTATGTCAGAAAATTCATTAGAATGCTTACTACATCATTATTATCCATCTCATCGTTATCATTGTTAATGGTCATTTTCGGAACAGTTAATGGCTCTGAGGAAGAAAAAACCATTGTTATTAATCAAAATTAATTAAAAATCCGATCTAATATAATGATGGTTATTTGAATAAATTGTATTCATTTATGTTTTGTTATGCATTTTATTATTTTGTAATTAGTGATATTTGTATCAGCAAATTATAAATGATGATTAATTTGAAAAGAATGGTTTTTGATGAATTTCCAAATAAAATAAATCGTATTGTTTTATAATGCTTACTTATAAAATAATTACATAAGTCTATTATCTTCAGTTTTCATACACCAGATGGCGCTACTTTTTAATAGCAAAATATATTTCCTATGATCCTTCTTGGGAGGGTTTCATTATGAAGCTTTATTCTTTGGAAGTGTCGTGTATTTTCAAGTTCGTATTTATTTTGTCTTGTAAAATATGGAAAATAGAAAAAAAAGTTTAAAAAAAGAAAATAAAAAGTAATAATATTAAATAAAAATCTTATAAGTGAAATCAAAATCGCAATTTTCAAGTTATATGAGAACACTATTATTTTGAAGTCATTAATTGTCTTAACTAATTTGAATTATTTACTGATTTAAGCCAATTTGAAATAATCAAGCGATTTCTCCATTGGCGATAAACCACCAAACGTGGCAACCCCCCTGCATTCTTTTCTAATAAAATTAAAAGTGATAAATGGATCTCTGAAAAAAACTAAATCGAAAATAGGTTGCCTAAGCAATTTTGTGGTTTCAAAATTTGTTGCCTACGCATTTTGAGCCTTTGCAAAAATCTGAAACTAAAACTACATCATGTTCTCACATAATAATAACTGTTTATGATACTCTTTTATCATTTTCATCCATCTCATAATGAAGTTATAAAGAGTTTCGTTCCGATACAGTATAAATTTTCAAAGTTATTGCTGATTTCCATATTATTGCTATTTGTAATTAGAGCAGATAACACTGCCATGTATTCCAAACGTCCAAACTTACAAAAGTCTGTACTCAAAGAGAAAATGCCTATTTTATAAACAGAAGATAATCATTTTGAATTAACTTGTTCAGTTGTAGTTAACACTGATCACGTGCTGATTACCTGTTCTATGGGTAGCGCGTCTTCCCCGTCATCTGGGCGTCCCGGGTTCGATTCCTGGTTCGGACATGATTGTTCTCCACCCTGCGTATTATTTATGAGGTGTGTGAATGAGTCTCCTGTAAAAAGGGCATGTGCAAGCGAATATTTGTGCAATTCTTTCTGTGGATAAGTGAAGAAAATGCTTGAATGAAGTATGCTCCATGAAAAAGTTGACGCGTGAGTAGTTAAGACGTAATCTTGGATCTACTATAACCAGACAGATCTATCGACTTAAAATTATCGACTTCTTCAGTGAGCTTATCTATGCCAAATGCCATAAGAAACAACAACGACAACTAATTGTATTTAAATGGTGACGGTAATTTTAATGATACAAGAAATGTACAATTATTTAAGCCCGAATAAAATTCATTTGTACAACATCCCAACACCTATAAGTTTAAGACCTGGCATCTTAGAAATCAAACTATATTAAATTGAATGGAACGTTTACCATTTAGATAGCATTTATTCGAAGTATTCGATGAATTCAAGATTCCGGTGCTACTTCTATTATCACAATAAGAACGATATCAATTACTTTTACACATTTCTATACTTACCTTCATTATTGCTTGTCTTGCTAATCTTTCAAGAAGTAAGTTTAATTAAAATCACAATAATGCACGATTGAAGAAATCTAAGACATCTCTCCAGTCAGGCAACTTGATAAAATACAACATACACTTAGCATTTTTACTGTTATAGACATTTAAATTTAAATTGCTAAGTTTGGAGCATAGACTTGAACTTCTGGCATGGAAATCAGAAGCCAAAAAAAAAAAAAAATAGGAACAGAGTGCGTTAAAACGCATTCTCTACTTTAATTAAAGTAATCAAGCACTTCATGTTTACTTCGAAAACTTTCTCTCGTTTCGATTAGTTTTGTCAGGGAGGTTAGGTGCCTTAGATTAGTTTCGTCACGATAGCTGGGCTGGATACGTTTCGTTTTAAAACTCAGCTCCGAAACTCATTAAGTTGCTAAAGAAGGATCCAATTTACGTCATTCTTGTTGTTTTTGGTACGTGGATTCATTCAAATCTCAAATTATGTCTCGCAATATAGCGTTGGATGGAAACAAAAAGATGATGGTGTAATTTTATAGAACCTAAGCACGAAGGACGTCATTTTTTTCCTTGGGAAATTACTGAATCGGAGTCTGTTGGTCATTATTTTGCTGTTCAAATTGTAGTGTTTTTTCTAAGATTTGTTGGTTAAATTTGGAAATGTACAGAGTATAAATAAACTTCAAATGACAAAGTAATAGACCTTGTTCTTAAGCAAAAGAGATTTATAATCATAATCAGGAGAAACAGAGTATTCTCAGTTGTTTTAGAACATGAAATGGAAAAGGGATTTTTTTTTTGTTATTATATAATTCTTACGGTCTGAAGCAGGACGTTTCTCCAACTATCAAAATGGAACCAACTGGTGCCATATGTATAGCCTGATATAATCTATACTTATAATAAAGCTCAATGTGTGTGTGTGTGTGTGCGTGTGTTGCTCTCTACAGGTCAGACCGTTGGACCTATAGCCTTTAGATAACAAATCTTAATTTATATTCTTCAGTCCACAACGTTAGCGATTTTGGAGAATATCCATATCCCATTAGAAAACAAACTTGCCTTCAGAAGATAAAATTAATTAATTCTTGATTGCTACTAGATACTTTTAAAAGTCATAAAAATTAAGACATTCAACATAATCATGTTAAGACATAATCGTGTTTCGACTTCTATGAAAATCATATCGATATGCATGTACTTTTAATGCAGAATTCTGTGTATTTTTATCACAATCTTGCTTTGGAGGATGATTCTTGTTCATCTTGGGTCAATACTGTCTGAAATTTCATTTAAAATTTTAATTAACCAATACTAAGTGATATTTTAAATTTGTTTAATTCGATAACTTTAAAAAATATATTTATATGAAATTTATTTCTTTCTCTATTTAGACTTTAAAAAACCATTTCTTTACTGGTATACGTTTAGTCAAGGTGTAATAATTTCTTGAACTTCGGCAATTTAAAAGAATATTTTTTTCACGATTTTTAACAAAAAAAAAAATTTCCAATACGTGCATCTTTTTAATTTCTAGAAATATTTACATCTTTTTGATTCCCCTACCTAAGAGAGATAGAATGGTCAAAACGCGATCGTCTCAGGATACTGAAACGAACATTATAAATTAAGACCAACTGGGAAAATTTTGAAATCTGGTATTGCAAAATTCAAAAAAAATGTGAAAAATTATCTTTTATGCCGCGCATCAATCTGTAGAAAAATATCATGTTCTCACATTACTCATAATTAGCAATCACCAACACTTAGAAAGGCAATGGTTTTCAACCATTTCAAAATCAATCGAGTTTTATTATTTTTTAATGAAGAAACGGTTCAAACCTGTTTCAAATAGTCACAAATCAACTTACGTATGCGCTGATATCTAGGAAAATATGGAGCTATTTTTCAATCCGAAATCGAGCACCAAATCTTTAAATTAAAACCGGATTTTTTCGCCAAAAGTTGGTCTAATCTGGTTTAGAATGACTTCATGACTGTTTTTGCTGAATCGTCAATTTTTATAGAACAAATCGTTTTTTTTCCCCATTTCAAAATCGTTTGAGTACCAAAATGTTTTTTTTTCTTTTATTTACAATATCACACATTTTATCAAACATCTTTCAATAAATAGTATTTTACAAAAATACTTTCTCTTATTCTTCCGCCATTAATCAAAATTACTAATTCTAATTTATATAAGGTTATCAAGACAAAAATATGTACATGTATATCTTCCTATTATTAGTTTTCTTGGCAAAGTGACTAACAGAATTTCTCGATCCAAAGAATTTCAGCATGGTCTCATTCTAGATGGGCTATGACAGAGAAACTAAAATACATTGTTTAAGATTCTCTTCTTAGTGTACCAATATTTCAAAGAACCTCTAGTAAAAACTATCTTTCATTTCACTTCATCTTCAACTTCTTTTTTTTATGATTTGTAGATCGACAACCCCTCTTCGGCAAGACACAGATGACAGACGAGAAATTATGACAACAGCTTTGGAGACAGAAGATAAATGCCCAGATGTCATACCAGGTAAGTGGAAGTGAAAAAATAAGGACAATTTTATGTCCTTTCATTTTTTCTTCACCTCATAAAGCATCCCTTAACATGTAACCTGGGACGCTACGCTTGTTTCAAACCATTAACCTCAGGGACGCATTTAGGACGGAAATGTAAAATATGAGATATTCTCCCTGGTACTTGAAAAGGCGACGCCCTGCTGCCTTTCGAGACGGTTACAGTGATATCAAAGGCTTCGGAAACATTTTCTGGAGATTTCGGCTACGGTTCGATATGGTTTAAGGACTTAATGGTAAAGAAGTGTAAATGTAAAGATACAAGTTTTTTTCTTTATTTGATCGTATCTCGAACGGATTGATACAAATTTTTCAGATGGAGTCAGAAGGCTGGATATGTAAATTTGAGTGATACATTTAAATATTTTACCATTTTTGCTATTGTAATAAATTTTTAGTCTTCAAATTTATGCTTCAAATGCTCTAAATACTGGAACCCGTTGGAAAATTTCATTTTAGTGATTTATAATAACATATTTATAACAGCACTTCGGATCTTTGAAAAAAAAATTATTTTTGTTCATTTTCTTTTTCAGTCAAACGCTCTATTTCTTGGAAATAATTATAGACTTGAAAGAAATTGTTGATGTTTTTTCTAAGTACTTGCATATGCCCCTAATCTTTTAATGAAAAATTTATTGAAGAAGGTGTAATATTAAATAGAAAGGCTTATTAGATTTGTTGATGTTCGTGCTACAACAAAATAAAATGTAGGTGAACTTTCTATAAAATTAAATCTTCTTACATTATAAACAATATTAATAAATTTACATCAACTTATTTACATTCAAATTCTAGCATCGTATTTTTAAAACAACAAATAAGAAGTTCAAAAAGTGCCAGTCTTAATTAATATCTGTTTACAAAATAAAATTAATATTTATTAAAATAATCGTGATTTGCATTTTAAATAAAATATCAGTGACTTATATCGCAACAGACTATTTAGTGTGTGTATTATTACCACAATAATTTCAGATACAAGTGTTTTACAATATCACTTAATGATGAAAATTAAGCAGAACGCTACTGTTATTATTAATATTTTTTAATTCCTACATCGTTAGCGGATAAACTTACAAACATTTAAAAGACTTTTTTGTGGTAACATGGTTAAACAAAGGGTAAATATAATTTTATAGCTAACTATTGTCGAACATTTAAGAGGATGATTTTTTCAGCTAGATGACTGCATTAAAAAGTTATTTTACTGCGAAAATATTATTTTTTTTAATTTAATTTTCTTAATGTTTGAATAGGTTTCTATATAAAACAGTAGAATTTTGTTTTTATTTTTTGAAGAGTTACAGTAATTTATATGTTTGCATTTTTATTATGGTTCAATTATATTTTACATCCTCAGATGCTGTTATCTCATATATAGAATGTGATAGAACTTTCTTATAAAAAATAACATGTTTTTTTTTCTGTTTTTCAAATTTGATATTATAATTTTTAAATATATTTTGTAGTTCCTAGATTAGAGATCAAATAATCAATTGATTTAGAAATATTTTATATTTGTTTTACTGCTTCATTATGCAGAAAGATAATCAGTATCAGTATAACCCAAATATTTAAAAAATTGATAGATAACTTAATTTTTAATTCAGAAATCAGAAAATGTATTTCTTAAGTTATCTGTAACATTTTAATCAAATTATTTGTATCATTTATAAAGCATTTTTCTATACAAAATTTGAAACATTATAATTGAAATATTCCAGATATTTTAATACTTTTTTAAATAAAATAAATGTTAAATAAAGTAACGCTTCTGTAAAAATATATCTCATAATAAGATATCGTAGGATTTTTTTCAATGCTTCCACTTTTAAAGCAAACAAAAGGTAAACATCAATTTTAGCAAAAAATAATAGACTATCAAACATTACATCATTATGAATATCGATAACGGTTAACATAATAACGTAAATAGTTTTCAATTCCACGTCATGAATATTTATTAGATTACTAATTTATTTTTGGTTTTGATTTATAATGTTCTTTTGCTATCGCATACACATATTTGAAGAAAATGTTTCTTTGTGGAATGAAAACAATAATATAAAAATAAAATGATCCATATTTATTCATCATAATTATGGTAATGAATTAAAAATGCAATTATATTTTTCAAAATTTATCTTTTTCCTTTTATTATTACAATAAAATTCTTACATATAACTTTTAAGAACTCAGAAACTCATATTTTATCGTCTGCTGATTTAGCATAATTTAGCAGACGAACTTTAAATCTGTCGAAAACAATAAAAGAAAAAAATCTTTCATATTTATCCAATACGATTACGATAACGGAACAAAAATTCAATCATACATTCTATTATTTATTTTTTTTCATTTCAGTATCACAATAAAATGCTTGCCTATACATTTTAACTACTCGCAAACTCATATTTATCGTTAGCAGATTTAATATGATCAAACGGACGACTTTAAATCTTTCGTGTATTCATTTAAAATTCATTATAATAAATAATCTTAGCCTTTGACTATACCTTTCTATCACAAAGTAACTTTGTTTCGAGAAACACAACCTTTTAACTTTAGTTTGTTCATCTCATTAAATATTTTATTAAAAATGGAACTTACAATTTATTCTTAGTTGAGTATTTCTAATGTTAGTTTGTTATTCTTGAAAGAGTTTACTTTTTAATGATGTTCTTTTGTGGAATTTCTAGAAGCAAATTCGATTACTATTTTTTTCTTTTGATATTTAGAATTTAATCATTATAATTTCACGTACCATTTCTTACAAATAATAGCCGCATCCCGCATGGAATGATTATTTTATTTTCGGAAATACTTTTTTTTTTTTTTTATAATTAATTTCTCCGAAGTTGTTAGTAAAAGTAAAAAAGTAACATTTGGCTTTTTCACCGAGTTTTCTGCTCTTCATCTTTGATATCAAGGCGCGTTAAATGAACAGAAAAATTTAATTATTGTTGTTCTAAGCTGAAGTTTTCTGTAATTAATTGCATTTCTGCAGGAAACGGCTTAATCCCACGTTTTTGTTTCAAACTAATTTTCACATGTAGTTAAATTAATTGAAGAGCTTGTTTTCTTACAATTATAAATTTTCATTCATTTTAGTCTTTTAAATATGTCATATGTTTCATTTGAAATCTTTTTTTAAAATTTGAAATTCCAATTATTAATACCAAGATATATTGTGAATAATTATTATACATTTACAGAATTCCAGAATTGTTATTTTATGTACACTGTCTCTTATTTAAAAAAAAAAGTATTGCAATTGTAAAATAATTTCATCACAAAATTAGGGCGAATCCCCATGTTTCATAATTACTGTGTTCAAAATTCCTTTTTTCATTTTATCGAATATGTAGTTTAGAAAAAGTATAGCGTTGGGCAAAGTATTGAAACTCGATCGGCAACCCTTTTTGTTAAAGATCATCCTGAGTTTGAAAAGCACGTCCATTTGTCTGACAGAGATGACTGAAAAAAAGTTTGAGCCAGACGTTTGAAACTTGGTATAAGGTCTTTACACCAAAATCATAGATTTCTATCAAATTTTTGAATAGAATCTTTGCTGAGAAGGTCCGTTTACCTGACTGTTTGAAGACATGTTAACATGATAGCTATGAAACATTCAGAGATCCATAGATAAAATGCAGGACACATATTTAACATCGATACTGTAGACACCAGTCAAAATTTGAACCAAAGCAAACTGTGACCTCTATGTGGGTCTATATTTTCAGAAACATGTAAATGCGGTAGCTCAAAAACATAATGACTTAAAATTATGAAATCAGGTATGGCATTTTGTGACTACGCATTTAATTCTGCGTCACATTTTTATTTCGTTCCAGTTGGAAAAAATCCGTCTAAAGTACGAATTAAATTATCAGAAATTAACCCCATGTCAGAAATCAAAAGCAAAAAAAAAAAAAAAAAAAAAAAAAAGAATTCCCTTGCCAAAGATGACGCGATAGGTTCAATAAAAATGTTAAATTCATGCCAAAAGTTAATATTCCATAACTAATATGGGAGAACATTTTGGAGAGGCTACTCCTTCTGGTTGAAATTATGTTTGTCTGTATGCACTATAAACCATACACGCTTTAAACTAGATTATAGTTTTTTTTAACTTGTAGTGGAAGTTTTATAAGCCAGATAACCTCAGAATTGAGTGATCACTTTTGTCTAGTGATCATGTTATCTGGCTACGAACAGTAGGATCGGGAGTTCGATTTTAGCTATCACCAATAATAACATTAGTGACCTTGAAAGATGAAAATAAATAAAATTCGCAACCTTCGTGCAGTTATTGTGGCGCCCTCTGCCCTGAACAAGCTGATAAGTAATTAGCTAAATAGAAGTGAATTCAACTGATAAATAATCCGCCAATAAAAAAAGAGATAAATAATCAGCTAATAAAAAAAGGCTGATAAATATTCAACCGATAAATAAAAAAATGTTAATAAATAAACAGCCAATAAAATAAATAAAAACGAAGCTGATAAATATGCAGCCAATAAAAAATAGGTAAGGTGCATTTGAATCAACAGCCAATACATTACCACTAAACAGCAACAAATATCGTTCGTCTCCCCTTCAACTAACTGGATGGGGGGAGTATTGTTAGTGGAAGTATTGTAGTTAACTATATAACAACCTTAAAGATTGAGCGATCATTTTCGTATTGTAGTCATGTTATCTGGCTATGAACCATAACGTTACGAGTTCAATCATTTACAATCACCAATTGCAATAGAATTTATCTAATGTTTGTTGATTTTTGTTTGCAGAACGAAATATATAGACGAAAATGTTGTATGTAATATCTGTAAGCGTGATTTTTCAAAAATGCAAAAACTTAATTAATTGATATCAGGATTATCATCGGATACATGAATTTGCAATTCTTGTGAAATTTTGATTTCAAACATTCGCGAAATAGTTACCGAAAATTGAAACTTGATTTTTTTTGTTGTTGTTGTTGTTTCTATCCTTAAAAGTATAGATAGAAACATTTCTTGAGATTAGGAATTAGACTCTAAATATAATTTTAATCCTTAATTTTATCTTATTTAAATCAAATTTCATAATATTGCTCACTTATCTTCAAATACAGTTATTTATTTCAACATTTTACACAAATATTCGAGCAAGATATGCATCACCAAAAAGGATTGTAGGCGAAGAAATTCTGAAAATCAAAACATTTTGTACAAGCATTAAAAAATTTATTAATCAATCGATTAAAATTTCCCACAACAAAGAACAGTTTTTATTAACATTTTTATTTAGTTTCAAAATTTTCGCTTTGAAATAATGCAATGAATTTTTCCTGATATATATTGACATATTTTTTTTCTAATATTCTTTAATTCTATTTTGTTGGATTAATACAATAAAGTTGGTTTTCTTTAAAACTGCATATAAGATATTAATCTGGCAATAAATTAATTCAGTATAGGAAGTAAGAGTATTTTGAATGAAACAACAAATTCAAATTATTTGAATTATTCAAATGTCTAAAATGTATCTAGATCCAATCAATCTAAATATTATTAATAGTACCTATAAGCATAGTTTTTTAAGTTTTAAAGAATCACTAACATATTTTAATACTGTTTCTATATTTTTATTAAATGATTTCCAATGATTTCTGTTAGGAAATTTTATTTTTCGTTTTATAATGCGAAACCTATTTCCATCCAACCATTTGAAATAAATCTCGAAGGCTTCATAAACAATTGAATCGTAAATTAATGTCTTCCAACAAGAAACCCTGCAATTTTCAAATTTCATTTCTAAGAATTTGGCTTTTCACTAATCGCAATTCATTTCGCATAAATCACTGGACTCCTAAATAAAAGACTCTCTGTTATTGGTATATATTTATTCAATGTCTTCTAATAAGATGGATTGACTGAAATCTTGAATTTACCAACGGATATGAAATGCGAGTGACTTCATCTGTACGTAATATTTCAAATTTGCTGCTACCGGCTTTTCAATTGGTATACTTCGCAATTTTGTGACTTAATGGAATAACCGATTCTGTATAAAATGCATAGATTTGCAAACAGAAATTTGAATTAGTATCTGGCAACTGTCTGGAAGTCATTTGGAGCAGAAAATTAATTTGAATCAATTACGGTTAAAATGCAGTTATTCATATAAATATTCCAACTTGGGTTGAAATAGAATTATATCGGATATCGTTTGACATTTAGAAATCATATAAGCATTTGATGAATAGAGGGAATTTGAAAGATCTATAATATTTTATATTAATATCGTTTCTTTAATGAATTAAATATTTAAAATTATTAATAAAATTCATTTCCAAATTATCGAGTTGAATTTTATTTTTATTGTTGTTGAGGCATCCCAGTTTATTCAATAATATAGAATTATACTTCAAAATCCAGAAAGAATTTAAATATTATATATAAAAAGAGTTTTATTAGACAATCAAAGTTATTGCTTTCTGTTAGAGTAACAATGTTTGATATTTCAATTATATTTTGATTTATTGTTATAAAATTGGTTATAATTATAGATATTATGTTTACATATTAAAATATTATGTAATTTAAAGATTTGTCACTATACCCAAATCTGGCAATGATAATTTGGCTATTTTTCATAAATTCTAAATCAAATAAGAAATAAGAGAGTTATTAAAATCCGCAGAGTGAAATAAGGTTTTATCGATGAAAAACTATCATTCAAATTGACAATTTTAATCAATTGAAATGCAAAATGAATACATAAATCAGGCTTTGTGTATATGAATTTCGGACACTAATGGACTAACGTAAACTAATAGACTAACGTAAACTAATGGACTAATGACATGCCAAAAAAACAGAG
Organism: Argiope trifasciata; assembly: GCA_026543055.1. Taxonomy (NCBI): domain Eukaryota; kingdom Metazoa; phylum Arthropoda; class Arachnida; order Araneae; family Araneidae; genus Argiope; species Argiope trifasciata. Next base: position 337,648 of record JAPMOQ010022346.1, read on the forward strand.
AGAAAATCATTCTTACAATGCTCCCAGATTATGTTTTTTTTCTTCTTCTTTTTGACGGATTTTCTCATTTGCATAGAGAAAAACAGAAAAAAAAACATCATGACAAGGGAAAAAAATAGAAAGGGAAAACAAAAATACTTTTTTTAACGCTTGAACAAAATGTTCCGTATTGACGTTAAATTGTAAAATGAAGATTTGTTTTCATCTCTTGATTAATTAAATTTTTAGCAGTTCTTCGAATGTTCTTTACCCAAAGATAATCAGAGTTTTTAGGATATTTTTTTAATTAAAACTATTATTTTAAAATATTGTGTTCATAAAATTTTCTTTTTCTTTCAATTAAATAATATTTAAAAAATACATTTATTGTATATACAATGACTGAGGTTGTCAATTTTTTAGAATATTTTGCTTATTCAAATAATAAATTGCATAATTCAAGCTGAAACAATGACCATATTACGTGTCTTAAATACAATTTATAATTTTGACTGTATTGGAGCATATAAATAACATGGTAAATCTGAAAGGAAAGCTTTTAAGTTCATTTAATAAATTATTAAATTTTTATTCGATTAAATTCTTACTATTTTAAATTTCTAATTAGATAAAGTTTTTTCTATTTTGGTAAGCTATTATATTAGATAACTGTTTGTTAATCTACGTATCTCTACTAATAATATAGAATAATGTGAATCTATTTTGCCTCCATTTTACCTAAAACTATTAAATTTAATGCCGGCTTCCTAGAGTAGGAGTAGATAGGTTATTTTCACCGTGATCTGGATGTCCTTTGTTCGAGTCCTGGTTGTCCTTGACCCTGTATCCTATATGTGAGGTATGGGAAAGAACACCCCACCTTGTACAAAGGGTTGTACAAGCAAGTGTGAGAATGCATCTTCGTATGAGCTAGAAGTCTGTCTTCTGCTTTCGAGAGCTCAGTAGTCTTTACCTTCAGAAAGGACTGCACCCCTTCTGTAGTAACACGGACACGCTTTCATCATAATCATCAAATTTATTATGAATATATTTTAGAAAGAAGGAATCTGCAACTCCAAATGATTTTTTAATATTTTAATTAGAATTTTAGTCAATAAAAACTAAGTCAGATATCAGCGTTTTTTCGTAGTTTGTCTGAGAAAATTATGTATCATGCACCATTTTTCATCGTTTTAAAATTTTTAAAAAATAATTCATTTATTTTAATTCATTCTAACTAAATGTGAACGATCTTTTTCTTAAATTCCGCAGTTTTGCAGAAATAGTTTTATTTTAAACATTTCAATAATACATTTTATTCCAATTATCAAACTCAAAAGATTTGCATTATTTTATCAAATTATTTTGTTCAATTCCTACTATTAGTTCCTACTCGCTCTACATATAATCATTTATATATCTTGTTCGACAGTTTAATCGTTATTAAAATGGTTTTTATTCATCCACTCAATTTCAAATGCATTTTTTAAACTTTTAGTGGATGATACTTGACGTTAATGCAGTTTTTTTTCATATATTAATCATTAGTTAAATTTAATTAATTTTTAATACTTTCAATATAGTTTAGCAGTTTGAAATGAAAATTGAAATCAACAGGCAGTTGCTCAATTGACAGAATGCAAGAATTTCAATATTTTTCATACAAAGGTGGAGAATGCGATTTCAATTGTTGCGAAAATCAATATTTTTTTGGGTAATTTTTTAATAAACAGTAACAAAAGTAAACTTTTTCTTTGTTTATGTAAGCAGGAGTTTTTTATTTACTTTTTATTTATTACTTGTTTATATAATCTTCAATTGAAACATATTTACAAAAAACCAGATAAATTATTCTTCCCGATATGTTTCTGTCTAAGAATGTTCCTATCAACTCTGACTTTATTTATATTATAAAAAAATTCTGACACCAATGTATTTTGATTTTTAAAAGCATGTTAAGAATATTTTTAGAACTTATATAAAGAAATATCAATATTTATTCTTTTTTTAATGTGGGAGATTTTGTTGAATGTTTTCTTATATTCTAAGCAATATTTCTTATCTTACATTTTCAGACAAACAAAAATAAATTAGCTTTCTGCTTAGAAAAAGATATTTTTCCCAGTTTGATGAGAAAATTTATCTTCTTTCTAAGCTTTTCTGTAAATAGATTTTTATAAGTGCTTTTCTTTGGTTCTATTGTAAACGAAAACTTCCCAATGGAACTTTTTAAGATTTTGCATGATTTTAACCAGATTTTTTTGAACCAATCCCTCAACAAAGCATGTTTAGAACACATTTTTTTATTCTTTTCCTCCAAAAAACATCCCATTTTGCATAACTTTTTCTCCTTCCACATAAAATACACCTTCCCATTCACGGTTACAGTCGCGGGCCATTTAAAGCAGACGATAATTCTAGGGCCAGAAAGAATATATCGCAGAAATTTCGAATCATTCTCGCGCGCTGGAATACCTCATGGAATAAAATAAAAAAATCATTCTATGTACTTTTCTCTTCTGAAAACTCTGGATGTTTTAAACATGAATTTATTTTTTATTTCATTTTTTATTTCACTCTCAAAGTGTGGCATTGCTTTTGAATTTCGTTATCTGGCAACGTGTCCCACGCTGCTTCCATACCTTTAAATGGGTTTTCTGACTGCAATAAAAAAAGGTAAAAACGAATAAAAATGTGTAAATGCATCTTTCAATAGGATACATATTTTATTCTCTGCGTTTCATGGCTAAAATTTATGCCCCTTGGTGGAACTTTTTGGAAAGAATAACCGAGGTATTTTTCTATAAGGAAAAGATCAAATAGAACCAGTTTCAAACCTACTTGAAATGCTTCATACAGTTGGCGTTATATTTCCTAGTTAAGTTTTCAAGTTAGAGGCGACGGTAAAGATATCTTTTTCAATGTCAGTAACGTAGAAGTGTCAATGGATTTCTATTCTTGAGAAAAATCAGAAATTATGCCATTATAACTTTTTGTAAAATGCGCCATATCTAAGAATTCTGAATTTCAGGATGCCCAAAACTGGATAGCTTGCAGTAGTAAAAAAATGAAATATTAATACATAATAAATTCTAAGCAAAAATATAAAATGGAACGCCATATGAGATTCTCTATTTCATGCTTTCAAAAATATGTTATTATTTATGACAGGAACAAAATTTATTTTCATAATACATATATATTTTTAATTAATACACGCCATTATTTATTTTTTAAATTTAAATAAGAGACAATTCATTTGCATATTTTTTCTCAACTAAGAAAAATTATTTTTTCAAAGCCGAAATCTCAAATTAAAAATCGTCCGCAACTAAAATAATTATATAGATGAGTGTTAAAATATGCTTAAACATAGTAAAGTGAAATGAATTCTTTGAAAATCTGACACTCCCAAATTTCATTTTTATCGCTGAAATATGAACAGTATTTGGGAAATATCGGAGATTTTTATTGGAGTATGAAAAATCAGAAACTATGTGAATGTAAATTTCTTTCAAAATGTTTGATATGCAGGAGTTCTCAGCTTTTTAAAAGAGGTTTTGCATTTAAATCCAAAAGAAGCTTTAAATAAAAATCAAATCTACAATCGCGAATTCTAAGTTATTATGAGAGAACATTATTATTTTTAAGTCATTATTTGTCTTAATTAATTTGTCATCAACCAGTTTAAACCGGTTTGAAATAATCAGGTGACTTCTCTGTCAGTCTCTTTTTCTTTATATACAAAATTTTAGAGCTCGACAGTTTCTAAGATGAAATAAAAAAAAATAAATAAACTATCGTTTTTCTAAATATCAACGCATGCGTAATCTGATATTCTCAAGATTGTTTCAAACCGGCTTAAACTGGTTAATGACTTTAATTAAGAAAATGCGTAAAAATTCAGGTAATGAATAATTTGTAAATCAGTATGTAAATTTAATTAGCAATAAATCGCCAAATGGGATACCCTCCTGCAATATTTTCTAATAACCTTAAAAGTGAAAAAGGGGGGAACTCAAAAGTAATAAATCGCCAGTTTGTTATGTAAGCATTTCGAGGCTTCAAAAAACCTCAAACCAAAACAACATCATGTGCTCACATGAAAAATTTTAAATACTAAAAGCAATGCTAACTGCGCCTTTTTTTCCATGTATTAATTTGAATATATGTATTTACTACAGGAGAAAACTTTAAAAAGATTATTTATATGATTCTGTTTTTAAATGCATTAAAAGTCATTACAATTAAAAAAGTATAAAACAATAAAAAATGTTTACAAAGTATTGTTAGCTGAAAACTGCATTTCTTAAGATGAAGAGTTGAGAATACAAATAGAATTATCAAATAACTGAAAAATTGAATTTAGATTTTTTATGATAAAAAAAATATTGACTTTTTAAAAATAAATCAAACAAGTCTTAATACATACAGACCTATAAAAAGTTTTATATACATTAGGAAATCCAATAACTAAATTAAAAAGGCGTTTGTTTTACATCTTAGAATCATAATTTTGTCATTTCACTTGTAGATGCCATGAAATATAGTTGTTGTGTATAATTATAAGACTTCGTTATGTTTTCCTGAAAGAAAAAATGCAATTCTTTATGCAAAATATATGTTATGTTATAATATATATTATAATTTATATTATTGAATATATATTATGTTATAATTTGATACTTTTTTGTGAATAGTCCGTAGCCTAAATTTCAATACAGAGTGTATTTTGCAAAATTTTACAATCCTAAATAAATATTTAAGTAAAATATTTTTAAAAAAACAAACCACTCTTGCACTAAATTATAAAGTTGTTTTTTAATATAATTTATCTATTTTCCATATTTTAGTTTTGAGACTGGCTTTTTTAAAGTCTCCACTAGATGGAGCCACTGGTATTGAATCAAAATTTAATTTAATTGATGAAAAACTGATAGTAAAGTTCTGGAAATATCAAAATCAAATCATATTTTCAAGAGCATGTAAATGTACTGACATTAAAAATACAAGCCCCCTTAGTAAGAGATTGAATAATTAATTTAAAAATTCTATCTTTACTCATGTATAACAAAGAAAAAGCTGTTTAATGAAAGTTATTAAAATGGTTTAAAGTAAATATTTAAACAACGAAATTTAAGATTATGAAAGAATCTTTAGAACATTAAGAAAGCTTCAAGAAAGGATGATTCGCATACAATTATTTAGTATATTTGTTATTTAAAAAAATTGTTGTAAATACCCTTTAAGATAAAAATTCTATATTCCTTTGAAAGATTATATCCGCAATACGTATTAAAATGTATTTAAACAATACGCAAATTACTGCAATTAAATAACCCCAAATATTTATTTAAAAATTTAATAGCAATGGCTATATCCAGAATAAATAAAATCCATGAATAATAACTTTTACACTTGTATTTGCATTGAAAGATCAAAAATAAAGACATAAACTCTTTTTGAAATATTTCGAAAATTAAATCATCTTGTTCCTCTAAATACTTGCACGTTTCTTCGAAGATATTCAGTTCTTTCATGTAATATAATAACATTTATTAATTTGGTGGTTTTATAGCATGATAAATATGCACATCTTCTAACATCCAAGTGAATTTTGCTTTTTAGAAGTGCTGATATTTCAAACAGTTCATCTTTCGATAAATTTGGCAATTGATTCCACAAATTGGTATCCAAAATGCAATTCTATTCTTTAAATGCCCATTACGTTATACGTAAAAGAAATTTAAAATAAAAGTTCAAAATTCGTTTTACAAATGGTTGGATGATGCATCAGATACATTAGACTTTTTTATTCTGAAAAGAATTACTTTTTAATAACTAATATAAACACATATATTCTCATTTAAGCCTAGAAAATATTATTTGGCTTTTCTTTAATACAGATACAACTTATTAATTAGAAACAATATCTCTTCTGCGTTTGTTTTATTTTAAAAGTCAGAAAAATTACTTTTCCTATATATTTTAAAGAAAAATCTGCTTTCTTAAATATTCTCTGTTTTATTAATAGTTAATGGCTTGCAAAAATATATAATTAAAAAAATCATACGCTAAAAATATTTGCAATCTTCTAAAAAATAATCGGCTATAAAAGTAATCTTCTAGAAAAAATAAGTCCCCTGATGTTTTACTTTCTATTCAAGTTGGAAAATAAAGTAGAATTAAAAAGAAGTCTTTTAAAGATATTCCCAAGAAACTATGTCTTCATCATAAAGATATAGTTACAAACTTTTCAAAACTAGTCATATAATAAAAATGAAAAATTCATGTTTTTATTAATTTCTTAAAACTCATAAAATGTCTCATGAATAAATAAATGAAATATCTATGAATACTTATAAATATGTTGATGCGATTTAAAAAATATGCAGTTAAAAATTTAAAATATGGGATTAGCGAAAACATGATTCTTTTTAACTCATGGAATTTATAATATACTATATAGCAAACAGCAAAAAAAATCATTTATTAATATTTTTCCGTTCTAAATGCACTAAGTTGAATTTTAAAAAAATATGTTCTCGATATGATAAGAAATATATTCTCAATATGGTTTATGATTTTTTTGAATTTGTTATTAATTTATTTATTTAATTTCTTTTAATCAAAAAAAATCCCATACATAAAATAAAATTTAAGATTTAAAAAAAACGTGAACAACATTTTAAATTTTGGAAACAAAAAGAATCGTTTGCTGATATGGTTATTTTCGACGTTTTGTTTCGGAAATTATTTGGAAATAAAGTTCCTAATGAAGCATTGTTTAAAAAATGGCCTTTGTTATATAGATACTCTATTATAGCTTCTAAAATTTGAGACTTTCCTCAACTGAGGACTAGCATATCGACTTATTAAAACTACTTATTATAAAATATATTAATATTTTATACAAAATATAATAACGCTTAAATATGTTAATAAATAAACTTATTTATTGAATTTTTCAGTTGTGAGACACATGCTGCTGAATAATGGAGAAATTGTATTTAATCGAGTTTTGAGAAATTGTATTTAATTATTTATTTAACAGAATTATGAAATGGTTTGTGGAATAAAAAAAGACACCTGCCGTTATGTTTCTTTACCATCTATTTTCATTTTATTTTTTAATTCAGGAAACGCTATTCTGAATAAAATACATATGTGAAATATGCCTTTTTATATGCAGTCACTTCTTTTTAATGTAAAGAAACCAAGTCTAAAATTTCAATTATTATTCAAAAAAATGCATACAATTCTTTACTAATAGAATTACAACACGTTTTCTACAACCGAAAAAAATTCATTTTGGGTTATATTTTCCTTCAAAACCTAAAAAACGGTAAAAAAAAAATCTTCATGGCATATGAAAACGAAAAGATGATTTTTCCCCTTATAAGCACGGCTGGATCTTCTTCAAAGATCTGAGCTTCTCATAAAACGTAATTGAGAAACTCCCAGCTTTATCTCAAAATGGCTGACCATTTCGTTACAGTTGCAGTTACGCGCCATTTAAATCGTGGTGATAAAATGGAGATGCTTTTGGAAAGAACTTTCTCAGAAATCGCAGCTTCTCCATCGAAAAAATCAAATTTGAATTTTTATAGGCTTTGATATTTCTTGCCTTTTAGTCAAAAAGGCCTTTTTTTTTATCATTTTGAAATTTTTGTTCTTTTTATTTTCTTATTTTTTATAGAATTTAATGTCAAACTTGATGCAATTTCCTATTCAGTGAATCGTTAAATACCTCTGGAATACTTTTATGGTTTCTGAGATTTCTGGGATTTTGGGATAGATCTTCGCATACGCTATTGGGGAAATATTGGGAATCTATATGTGCATAAAATCCCGGTTATGCTACTCAGAGTTAAATCTAAAAGGATAAAAAGCAACAGATTTAAAATGCGAATATTTAACAGATAAAAGAGCAAATATGAGTAACTCAAATATTTTCTGTGAAACAATGTGATAAATTGAGTAATTGAATTAAATTTCTAAATTTCTTGAATTTGAAATGAATAATTCATTTGCCCTTTAATGTGTAAAATAGGCGGTAACATTTAATTTTGTTGGTAAAAACTGCATTCGTTGTAATAAAGAATAATTTGAATTTTAAATAAAAAATTGGACATTAAAACTTATGCCTGGTTTACACTCGACCAGCGCATGCGTGAAATGTCTGAAAAATGCGTTCGGTCTATGGTAAATAACCGATTGGACGATAACCCACAGCTGTTTGGTATTTTTCTGCTGAGAATGTGTTTATAGAATTTATCTGGCGGTTTGTTTGTTTTTTGGAGTGAAAAAATTGATCACTATTATTGATCAATTCAGACATTTTTTGTTATTTTTAATTCGAGAATTTTTCTTGTTTCATTTTAAACGCAATTTTTTTCTGAAATCAATTATTTTTTTTTTAAATTCATGTGTATTGACCACATTTTTTAAAATTAATTTACAATGTTTCCTTGTGTAAGTATTCATAATTTAAATATGATAAGCTGTTAAAAAAATTCAAGTACGCCAAAGCGGCAATTTATAATCAATATTGGTATGGTTGAATCTTTCTTATGAAATTGGGCCTAACCTAAATCAGCCTCTTGGTGCTCTTGCATTGCCCACTAGCAGTGTAAACCTTGAAACTGGCCGAATGTAAACCTGACTTAAAAATAAATTACTACATTTTAAAAAAGATTTTAGTTGAAAATACAATTTTTTTTCATTATTTTTAAACGTAACATTTTTTTTATAAACTCCTTTAGATTTTTCTTCTGCATTTATTTCTTAATTGAGAAATTACACCGATTTTATTTTTGCATTATATATTTTATTTAAATAATATATTTAATCTCCTATTTTCTGATATTATTGGATTATTGTGTGGCTATCGGCGGGGATCTCTGACTTCGAATAACCACATAAAAAATCCAGTAGTGTAAAGTCAGATCTAGGAGGCCAATTCCCAAATTTTCAAACTGTGGCCAGTGAACTTTCATTATTTTTAAGTAAATTTCTGAAATGAAAAATCAGTTGTTTTATAGTGTAATACTCCATTTTTATTAATTCCAAACCATCAATTGATTGTTTTAGTAATGTTGCCGTTTCTTTACTACAAGAATGATGTCAAATGCAAATCTCGCGCTCAATATGGGACACTCTTTATTTACAAAAATTGTGGAACTCAAAGCAATGTTGAAATTAAAACCTTTTCAGTCATATTTTTCATATACATCAAAAAGGTTTCCTAAACAATATTAAAATACACTGATGGAAAAAAAATCCCAACACCAAGAAAAAATTATTGTACAGTAATGAAATTTTAGGAATACATTTGCTAGGTAACATATTTGATTGATTAAAGTTTCAAGATTACAGGTAGAGCCATTGGCGAGTAGAGCCATTTCAAATGTGAAATGTTGGTACATTAGTAACCGGTGTAACCGCCAGAATTTTGAATGCAATCATGCAAACGTGCATGCATTGCGTCGTACAGGTGTCGGATATCAGTTTGTGGGATGGAGTTCCATGCCGGTCGCACTTGGGCGGTCAATGCAGGGACGGTTAATGCTGGTTGTGGATGATGTTGGAGTTGTCGTCCAATGATGTCCCATACGTGCATGTCGGGTTACAACAGCGGTATGAGGGCGAGCGTTATCCTGTTGGAAAACACCCCCTTGAATGCTGTTCATGATGGCAGCACAACAGGTTGTATCACTAGACTGACGTACAAATTTGCAGACAGGGTGCGTGGGATAACCACGAGAGTGCTCCTAGTGTCATACGTAATTGCTCCCTAAACAATAACTAAAGGAGTAGGCCCTGTGTGTCTAGGCCGCAGACAGGTCACTAGCATGGGTTCACCTGGCCTCCTTCTAACCAACAAACGGCTATCACTACGACCAAGGCAGAACCGGCTTACATTAGAAAATACTGCAGATCTCCACTCCGTCCTCCAATGAGCTCTAGCTTGACACCACTCACGTCGCAAACGGCAGTGGTTAGGAGTCAGTGGAATGCACTGTACAGGGCGTCTGGCTCGGAGCTGTCCTTCAAGTAACCGATTTGTAACAGTTCGTTGTGTCACTGTGGTGCCAACTGCAGCTCGAATTTCAGCTGCAGACGCAGTACGATTAGCCACAGCCATACGCCGAATACGACGGTCTTCCCTCTCAGTAGTACCACGTGGTCACCCAGAACCTGGTCTTCTTGAGGCAGTACCTTCCCTTGACCACTGCCGCCAATACTCATGCACAGTGGAAACACTCCTGCCAAGTCTTTCAGCAATATCGTGGAAAGAAAACCCACCTTCCCGTAGCCCTACAACACGACCTCGTTCAATCTCAGTGAGCTGTTGATAATGGCTTCTTAGTCTTCTCAGAGGCATCCTTGACTAACATTAACCCACTACGTCAAATCTCAACTATAAATAACGATCACGAACCTTACAGCTCTTATTTAAAGCAATCCTCATTTACATGTTCATAGTGTCGCAAGTAGCGCCACACTTACGAGCGTAGCTCGAAATTTGAATCGACGCATCTTTCAGATGTATAAACACGCCTACCAAATTTCGTTTATCCAGCACAGCTCCTTCCTAGTGTTGGGATTTTTTTTCCATCAGTGTATAATAATAAACCTTTATTACATTCACAATTTTACGATCATACCTCAGACTACTAAAGATTCTCCGCTGACTAAAAAGTTTCGTTTTAGTGAATAATTTTTTAAAAAAACATCTCTCTCTCGGATATTTTCCTACTTCAACAAAAATCGGTTCTGTTATATTTCTGCTTTACCTTCGAAAATCCAAGAATTCTCATTTAATTTAAAACGATTCCGTATGCCACTAGAGACCAATTAGAAAAAAAAATTAAAAAACGAAATCCAACGATCGTTGTAAACTGTACATCCGTTCGAATTTAACGAGCTTTAAATTGAAAGATTCACCTCAAAATCTTCAACAAACTCAGACATTCACTAATTAGATGTTAGTTTAAAATAATGTCTGCTACCATTTGGTAATCGTGTTATAAGTAAATTGCTCTTGTAGCGAGTTTTAACTGAGGTTGATTGACCGCTACAGCGAATAAGCGCACTTGATATTCAAACATTTGATTGGTCGCTTGCTTTTGTAACAAGGCTGTACTTGATGTTTATTGGTTGTTGTTGTGAAGAGTCTTGAGTTGCGTTAGCACTTGACTTTAGTTCGGTGGTTTGGAAATAAGAAGATATGCAAAAAATGAAAAAAGCATAGCATGTAAAAAAAGCATGTTTAGACACAATTTAGGAAAATAAAAACATGTGTTTAGATTTTTTTTAAATATTTAATTGTAAAGAAATTAGTTGAAGCTTAAATAGTTTCTTTTTCACAGAATTTGTCGTCTTTTTTTTTCTTCTGGTTTATATTATATTGTTTTAGAATAGAAATAATATTTCATAACAATAATTTTAAACATGTTTTGACCAATCGCATTCAAATGTATATACATGCATGCATAAAATATTTCTATACCTAATACATCTCAAATTATCAGTCTAGACTAAGATAATCACTTCATATTAAGATAAAAAAATGATAAGTTGATACAGAATGCTAACACATATGGTTGAGGACAGTTTTGCCGTAGCTTAGACTCCTGGAGAGTAAATATTGATGCTATCAATGAGCTTTCAAACCTTTTAAAAGAGTACAGCAGCTGCTCTTCTTAAAACAGCTGCACTTTAAATTTAATCATATTATATTCTCTTAGCATTAATCATAAATCATGCATCCGTTTAAAAGCTTGTTTGTGCAATGTTTTGGTTTTAAAGACGCATCTGCAGAATTAATGTTTATGCTATCACTGAGCTTTTAAACCTTCCAAAGGAAAACAGCAGTCGCTCTTCTTAAAACAGTCTGATCATATGACGTTCAAACAAAATGTCTAAGTGAATGCCACATGACAAACTTTAAGTCTAATCATATGGCATTCTTTTATCATTAGTCATTAATGATGTATCCATTTAAAAGTTTGTGCAATACTTTGGTTTTAAATATGCACTTGATGAACTCGTTTGTGTATACACGAGTGTTCAATTTATTTCAACAGGAAGTTTCTCGCTTAATGATATTTCAAAAGTTCTCACGAATTACTTAATTATCGTAATTTTAAATTTATAACCAAGTTAACAAGTTATTAATTAATCGACTCTAAATTTGAGTTTCCAATAAATAATATAATCATATATTATTTTTAAAAAATGTAGTGAAACGCTGAAAATTCCAAATTTTTATTTAAGCAATTTGATTAGTTTCTTTGAAGCAATTAGATATTCCTTCTTAATATTAATCTTTCATCTATAATCCGAATTTATTTTGAGAAATTCGAAATCTTTTGCAAAGACAGTCATTTTTAATATAAATTATTTCAAATTTATTTGTATTATTTGTTCCTAACTTGTGCCGGATATATCTATTTTATTTTATTCAACTTGCAAATCCCATTGAAGGGAGGTGGGTGATACTTCGAAAGAAGGATGAGATATTTCCAATATGTAGTTTCAATTTCACCATCTCGAACATGCACGAAAAGATGGGGGTCTGGCTCTGCTAATCGAAGACCGGAGATACTTCCTACGGTAAAGATTGTAACATAACTGGTAAAGGTCATTAGGACTCAACCACAGTTCCAGCCAGTGTTGCTGTTACTGCGATCGGGACAATCAGTATTATTTTTTAGTGAGTCATCGGATGAGTTTGAGAGGCGCTGATTCATTCGACTTGAACTTTTGAAAGAGATTTCATTCTGAGATATTTCAATCTAGAATGAGATATTTGATGTACTGGATAATGCCAATATATAACCATGGTTTATTAAAAATTATAAAAGACAAAACAGTTTACTATTCATCTATACCAATTAATTTTTATTTGAATTAGAGGTTTTTAAATTATCATAAAACAGTATAATTTTATATATAATAATATTATTCTATAATATATCATTTTATATTTAAAAATCCGCTATTGTTTACCATGAGCAATTTCTAAAAATAGGTTATTTTTAAAAATAACTCTTTTATGTCATTTTTAATATAACAATTGTTACTTTACTTCATTATACTCATTTTTAAATACAGTATTTTTAATACTAATTAATAGCTATGTTTAAATATGCTTAGGGCTGTTATAAAATTTTTAATTCGTACTTTTTCTTTATTAAAATAAAGTTATATTTCCTAATTAAATAGAAAATAATATTTTAAAAAATATTATCTACGATCACAAATCATATCAAGTTATCATGTGAGAACAATATTTTTTATGTATTTATTCGCCTTAATTACACTGGTTTACATATATATATATATATATATATATATAGGGTAAGCTATTAACAATAAATTGTTAAATATATTAACTTACATAGAGTAATTATGAAAATGATATATTTGTAAACGCAAACTGCTATTTTCTCATTTCTGAAATCAATAAACAGTTTCACAATGGATTAATCTTAGAACAGGAGACAAATCCTTCAATGTTGCAAATTTAAGATTGAATGATCTGATGTTTTCCCACTGGGCAGAAAGGAAAATTCTTTTTTCAAAACAGACTGCTATTAAACACAAGTGAAATTTTTTGAACCAATATATTATAAATATGTTATTAAATTAGTTTACTTCCACCGAAAAAAATTACATTCAATGAAAAAAATAGCTATGATGTCATAGTTCTACGTCAACCTTATAAAAACGCATCTTCTGACAAAAAGAATACGTTATAATAATGCAATATGTAATAATAATGCAATAAAAGCAGTTAAAAAATATATATGCGATTGAAAAATGTAGATGGATATTGCTATTTATTAATTATTCAATGCCTACGCGATTTCCTACCTCAATTTTTTGTTGCCTTACATTATTCGAAACCCCCTAATGAAAACAACATTATGATCTCTAATGATAATAATTTGTACATAAAATTGAAAGTAAACCTTTGCGGTATTAAAAACTTTTCCAACTTCTAAATACAGCTCTCATTTAACTTTGAGTTTAAATCCATATACGTTAAGGACTGAGAGACTGGGAATCAAAAAATAGCCTTCATAAACAATTCCAAAGTCTTAAAACTCAAAAATGCAACAAATCTTCGAAATGATCTTAACGAAATTATTCATTGTCTTTGTGATTATTCATGAAAAGAACTTTTTTTTTATTAAAAAAATGCGTAATGGAAATTTGAACTTTTTCACTTTACTCATTGCATGCGGCAATTACCGCCAACGCCTTCCCTTGAAAACGTAGATAATGGACTCCTACCTATAAAATTCCTTCTTGATTCTTAGCCAATGCTCATTTACATATTCTAAGAAACGAAGTGATCGTTCCATCGACCCTAACTCCCACCCTCCAGTGCTTCTTCCTTTCAACTTCGCATCCGAAATTCAATTTGCTTTCTCCCAGGTAGAGCGAAAGAAAAGAAATTGGAAAAAAAGCAAGAAAAAAAATCCAGAATGTCAGAAAATATAAAGAAGAGCGAAAAAAAATCAATAACTATTATAATGTGCACAAAGAGCTTTTTCATGGTTTGAATCTTAAAACAAAAGCGAGTCCGAAAATTCAACCCTGGAGATAGATTAATGATTTCTATTTGAGGACGACAATTTTGGCAAATAAAATGAAGGCAGACGATTTTATAAAATACTACCAGCTAAGTCTTCTTTTTCGTTCGTTCATGTAAATGAGCTATCCTGCGCCCGAAACCCAACTTTTCTAAGCAGACGATAAATTAGATTCGAACAATAGAAGAAAAACAAATCGGGCAAAGCGTTAAATCATAGCAGCGTATTAAAAGATATTTTTTACGTCATTAGTCCCAAGAAAATATGATTTCCATGACTTTTATTCTTTGTGTTTTGATGACAGTCATTTGTTGTGAAGATATAACGAGAAGTTAATGATATGTGGTAAGAAATTATATTCCAAACCCTATTGTTTCTTTATTTATTAGAAGAATTAATTTGGAATTGTATTCTTCTAGAATATATTATAAACAATAAAATTAACCATCGGAATGAAAAAATCGAAGTTGCAATAAATGAAGCATATTCAAATAAATATATTTTGATCACAAAAAATAAAAGCTTTTAAAATAATTATTAGGATAGTTCTTTTCGTTATAAATTAATAATGTAACAATAGACTCCCAAACTTATTGTAATAAGTGGATAAGCTTTTATATTCTTGCATTAATCAAGGGTTGATTTTTTTTTTTTTTTTTGCTCTATCAGTTAAATATGGAAAATAACAGTTTAAACTAAAACAAATATTACTTTAAGAATATTATTAATTGAAAAATTGAATAATGCCATCTTTTTTATTCACTGAATTATTTAAGATATTTTTGTTGCAGAAGATCAATTGAAATGCGCTTTATTAGCAAAGTAAATCTTAAGTGATTATTTAAACCGATACTCAATTTTTATTTTCGTTTCATCAAATAACTTTATTCAAAATCATCAAATGTATAATCAATATCATGAAATATTTTGCAGATCCTGTTTATATTAAATGCGCAAATGAAAATAAAAGAAATACTCGTTTTTTTCACGTATATTCAATGAAAAAAGGAATCAAACATACGCTGTTTTTCTTTTTTATTTCTAACTGTTATATGACTCTAGATTAACTAATTCTAAATTTATTTAATTATTTTCCTCATGTTTTTTTTTAAAGTTTAAAGAGGTTTGTTAGAGTTAATAATGTTTAATTTTATGTTTTAATCTCTGTCTAATAGTAATATGGATAAAATTTCTTAAAAGTGTGCTATGAAATTGTCGAAAAAATTGTAAATCAATATTGATTATATTTTATTTGTTGATAATAATACAATTACTACTAATCACAATTAATTTTCGGATACTATTAATCCGGAATTAATTGTCTGGGAACAATCAAATATCCAGAAAAAAATGATAGATTCAGTCCAAAGATCAATATTTCGTCACTACTGTTCGAAATATACTGTTCGTCGCTACTGAGAATGATCATACAAATCATTCTCAGTTTTACACAGGGTCCATAGTTTTATGGTTGGAAAGGAATAGCACACATATTAGAGAATACGCGAGATGTTTTTGGGAAGATCCCTCGCAGTAGTTTATGCAAATATTGCGTTAATATATTTACGTCAGAAGTTTTACAAATAAGAACAAAATTTTAAATATTAGGAATGAAGTTATAAAATACATCCATTATCTGAGTGAAATAAGTTTCTTATAAAAAAGTCATATATGATATGATTTTTTTGTGAATAAAGGCAAAATTATTTGTTGAATCTTTGAGTTTTAATTCGCTTGACTTTTCCTTTGGATTTCAGTTAATTATAAAACCATATTGCTTATATGCATATGTAGAGAGTTATTAGAATTATCAGTTACCATTCTTGCTGTCTTTGTTTCCTGATTTGAGCTTTCTCTACCCTTTGAAGTCAATAGCTATAATAATTAATTTAGTATAAAATGAGAAATTTTTCTTTAAAATAAAAAATATATACATTGTACCAATGTAAGCAACCTAGAAACAAATGATAAATTGTATTTATATCATTCTAGGAAAAAAATTAAAAGGTTTATCTAGAGTATATTTATCTTGTAACCAGCCATGTTTACAAATTTAGTTTACTAAATTTCCTTTAGTTAGTTTCATTCCACTTTCTAAATTTCATTTACATTCAAAAATACACACCATAAAATCTTACAAAAATTATCTGTTTCCTTCAACTAATTTCTTTTCCTATTCTTTATATACAGTTTGGATTTCCTTCGCTTGTAGAAACCAATAGTTTTAATTTCATAAAAAAAAGCCAGAAAAAAATTATTAAACTATTCCGTATTACTTTTTGCATGACTTGTTCTTTTCCTGAACAAAATTTCACCGGCAAAAATCCGAATTAAAAAAAAAAAGTATCGAAGTATAAACCAAACCACATCTCCTATTTTTCATAGGTTTTTCTTCCACCAAGCTGCAGGCAAACCGCATTTGAATGAATTCACGAATACTTCTAAAAGCTGAGAATCCTCCGAAACAAAACAACAACTGAAAAAAAAAAGAAAAAAGAAAACAAAATCCATCTGTATTGCCATCTGCTCTTACGCGGCGTAGCAAACTAACGCTTTCCGATATCATATTCAAAAGGCATTGTTAAATCTTTTACGGTGGCAACAGTGTGTTTATTTTACACGGTGGAGAAGAAGTTGCAGTAGAATATAACAAAAGATCTTTTGCACGTCTTTCCAATAATTATATATTTTCTGGGGTGTAAAGGGGGGGTGAGGAAATTTAAGGGGGTGGATGGGCACAGAGCTTTTCCTTAATAAGAAAGTTAGGGAAGAGAATATTCCGCCACTCTTTCTTGTCATCGATTTTCGATTACGATATATTTTAAAATTCTTCGGAATCGTCGGCTTTTCTCATGGGGAAAATGAGTTCACGGTATTCGAATTGCGGATTAAATGACTTTGAAATCGTTTGGCGGTACGGGAAAGAAAAGAATTTTGGAATGCGATTTGAATGACTACTCAGCATAGAATTTGAGTCCCTCTTCCGTCTGCTCGTGTTCGAACAAAAGTTCGATGAAAATCATTTCGGGAAAATTCCATTCTTTGGGAGAAGCATGCTTGGTTAAATTTTCGAATTCCGAAAAAGTGATTAGGGCATTGTGTCCTTCAGTCTTGCTTCAAGGGTATATTTATACGGAAAGGACTTTGGAACAAAACCTATTTAGTCAGTAAGCAAATTAAGAGGCTTTAGAACCTGATGAGGTTTTAGATGATATGCTTGAAAAATGTCCCAAATATTTTTGTGCTGAATGTTTTAAGATGATATTGAAGTGAATAAGTTATAATTAACAAGTCACCTTGGGTGAATAGCTTGCTCAACAAGATTTTTTTTTAGATTATTAAACTTTAATATAAAATGCATTTTTTAAAATCAACAAATTATAGTGGACACAAACTAATTGTGCACATATTATCTATACATAGTATAAAATGAAGTTTCCTGAAAATGTATCTTTATTTGAAGTACAAAAACTGGAGAAATAGTTAACGGATATTCGAGATATTTATACTATTTAGTAGAACATTTACAGAGAAAGTTTTTGATACATTAAAGTCATATCAAAATATTAAAGAAGCTTTATAATTGCGATTTTAATTATTACGCGTATGCGTGTGGAGAGGGGGGTGCCAGTTCAGGTGTCGTCCTCGTCACCTGACAGTGGTTCAAAATTACGAGGTCCGTCCCAAAATAGCCCTCGTGTTGCTTTAAAACGGGACGTTAATATAACTAAACTAAACTCCGCGTATGCGTGAAAACTGCGCATGTGCAAATAGCAAGAGCTGTGCTATGCGTATGCGATATATTCCTTTGGTGATGTTTACAACTTACAACTGACTTCAAACAGCGATTCAAGTCTCATTATGCATTAAAGAAGGAAATCCAGCATTGGGTAGAACATATTAAATGCCAAAAATCTTCGTTGCGCAATAAGGAATATGAAGAGGGAAGAAACGTTCGATTTGCGAATATCAGAGAAATAATGAACTTAGGGAAGGAGCACTTCTGTTGAGCGAATTAACCGGCTCTCTTTAAAATCTCATGGGGATTGCAAATTTCATTTCAAACTATACAAAGTTGATAAACAAATGTGGAATGACTTATTTGTGGCACAATGACTTATTTGTATATTTTTAAATTTTGAAACAGCTTATCTATTGTATATTTTAAGTGAATTGTTTTTTCAACAGATATATCATTTTTACCTTTTTAACAGTCTAAATATTTCTGAATATTTAGACTGAAAATTGTTTTGTAGCTATTTTTGATAAATTCTAATTATATTTTTATATTTGTTTGATGCTGCATAACATGCCCATGCCATACCGGGTTGGGACTAGACTTAAGTTTAAAGCTTTTTTTTTTCTTGCTTGAATATTATGCCACGTGCAATGTTATGCGGGTACTGCTGAAATATAAGGGCAAGCGCAAATGCTATTTCGGAATTAATGATAAGGAAAAGTTACTTTTTTTAAATCTTAAATTCAATATTAGAGAGAACGTGCCTTTGAATATTCTGTTAAATAAGCTTTAATTTCATAATATTAAAGAAATCAAAGAGAGTTTTAAGGTCTTATCACACGGTGAAATTTCGTCAGCACTTTTCCGTTTCTACCCTCAAAAACCGGTCAAACAAATTTCATAATCGGCAACTTTTTCTAACCAGCTAGAAAATGCCGTTGGAGATATTGTCCTCAAATGAAATCCAACCAATCATGTGAAACTCTGAAGTGACGTCACTTGTGTGACTTCACTTTCGTTGTCGTTTGCTGACAGAACGTGCCGACGATATTTTGCCATGTGATAAGGCCTTTACTCTTAGAAAGCCGTTTGCAAACTAAACAAATCATGTCAAACCTAATATTAAGACATTGTGAGTTAAATATGAAGAATTTATTAAAAATAAAGTAAACAAAATGTATAGAAATGGAATCAATGACATTAAAGAGCCAATTCTTTTAAGATAAAGCAAAAACTTTTTTTGAAAATTTATGTTTTTAAAAGTCCTTTATTTCCAGAAGGTAAGTTAAAGCGAGTAACCATAATAATGGCAAAGCCTATTTCCTTCTTCGACTGTTAAATTTCCAGATTAAAATTTATTTCTTAATTTCTGTTGCACTATCTATTGAATGAAGTTTTTGATACAGCGAGCAGCATTTATAGCATAATAATATTATTTAATGCAGAATTGAATGCAGCTGTAAAACCGTGGAATAAAGTAGTCTCCGAAACTTTCGTACATCAATATGTTTACATTTCATTGCTGCCATTCTGTTATAATAGCAGCAATTTATGAGCAAGGTAAATTAGTGTTTAATATATAAAGAGATAGATTATGATCGTATGCGGAAATAATCTACCTATTCTATTTCATAAGATATTACGTTATTTTTTCAAACAAAGAGTGGACGAAGATATAAAATTGTTTAAAGTATCAGCGGAAAAGTGAAGCGGTGAAAAAACGAAAATAATTTAAGACAACAAACGTGAAAATAGTGAAATTAATTCCCATTATAAAAGATATCAGGAAAGAAATTCTTGCAATTATACAAGGTTTGGCAAAATCCATAGACCAAACCTTATCCATAGACCTTTAGATATAGATAAATTATATATATAGAAGGGTTTTTTTGCCTATTCGGTAAAAAACTAAAATTAAACCTATAGTTCTGTTGAAAATTAAAACTTGTAGGATTAAAAAAATGCTGATAACAGCGACCGGTATCCAATTCCTTGATATGAAATTGATCGTTTCCATAATTAGGCGCTGTACGTATTAAAAGGACTTTTGATCTGGTTTTGTTGTAATTGGAATGTTTTCATTGTACAACCTTAACACCTCTCAGCCTTTATAATTCTCAATCTCATACATATACATATCTGCTTTCTCAAAGGCCATACATCTTAAGCTCCAACACTTAAAAATATTCTCTAACAGTAAATAAATCGTTCGAAACTTCCGTAATTCCATTCAAACTCAATAAAGTTGTTTTGTAAACGATTTGATAATACAAACTAAATAAACCTTCCTAATATTCAATATTTTTCTTCCCAAAAATGGATATGTATTTAAGTTGTGTCAATAAACTTATGCTATCTTCTTCTGTATATCATCTGCTCTTAAAATAATAAATAAATAGAGTTTGTTTGTTTTATGATCTCAGCATTTCTTGTTTTTTCACCAACTCTTTTCATCTCTTATCCTATATTTTTATGCAAAAATGCTTCTTTATATTATTTTACACCTTTAACGTTTGGTTCACAAATTCAAGATTCCCTGAATAAGGTTTATTTTTCTTTTGTTTTATAAAATGACAAGTTGATTTTTACTCACTAGATTTTCGTAAATAATCTTAAGAAATTTTTCATAATAAAAGGAAATATTTAGAGCTAAAATGAAGAGAATGAACTAAAAATATCTTCACTATAGAAAATAAGCAATGTGCTAATAAATTTTTTCAATTTGATATTTTTAAGTTCTCTAAAAGGAATTTTTTTTTTTTGCAACTTTCAAACTAATAAATAGCTTGAAAAATATATATATTTTTGAATAAATTATTCCGAATAATTTATTATATAATTTTGAAATAGTCTATTAATGAAAATAGTAGAAAAATATTTAGAAAATAAAATAGAGTTTCTAAATATGTAATTTTTTTTCTTCTAATGAAAGTAAAGAGTTGATTTTAAATTAATGGGAGTTTTTCTTTAATTATAAAAACTAAATAAACATCAAACCCATTTATATAATTAAAACAAACAATTTTCATAGAACTAGTCATAAAGAATGGATTGCAGATGAAAATAATAAAAGAAGAACTATCAATTATAAAAACTTATTTTTATAAATTGTAAATGAATGAAAAAAATAATGAAAATCATAACAATTTATTAAATTTCCGAATATATGTCGTACAAAGCTAGCATGTTCTCTGTATAAGAAACTAGTCAGTTTGGGGGAATAACTGATTATTTTCTAGGTTATTTCAGTTGATCATTAATTAATCGTTGATAGTTTTTGGGGGGATAACTTCATATGAATAGAGTATATACCATAAAATTATCCAAAAGTAAAGCCGCATCATGATAATATGATTAAAATAATGCTTTTATAGTACTATTTCACATCTATAAAGGCTATATTAAAAGTTTTAATAAAATACACTAATATGGTAAAATATGATAAGCTTACTAAATAAAAATCCTAAAATCCTTTTTGAATTTGAATTTGGGTATTTTTAATATGCTTTAATGTTTCTGAAATGTAAAATAATTAATTTGAAAATTTCAAAGATTTTACAATTTTGTTCAATGTTTCTAAATGTACAGAGTTTGTAAATATCATACTATTTATCAAACCTTAACATCAGAAGACAGTAAAAATACAGTTGGTGTCACAGTTGATGTATATTTTATGACATCTGAAATTATTTGTTAAATTTTGACAAATGATTTGCTAAAATTTAAACATAAAGGTGTTTGCTTTATATGATTTTTTTATAGCTATATTCCAATTTTCTTAACAAATTTGTCATTTAACTAATATATTTTTATTCTAAAGATACTCTCTAATTGTACTTCAGATAATAATTGAAAAATAATTTTATAAAATTTTTCATAATAAATTTTTACAATACTATATATATTGGCATATCTTAATGCATATTGCATATTACATTTTGCAAATAACCTATAAACATCTGCATGTTAAAACAATAGAGCTAATAACAACAAGAGGTATTTAAAACACATAACAAAATGACTCAAAAATTAAAAATCACGTTTTCTTCAAATACCAAATTAGTTTCACAACAATGACTCATTTATTTTCGAAGTTTACCCTTCTATTCAGCCACCACTAAGCCTATATCGCATACAACATCGATTTTCATATCATATCTACTATATATAATGGCATACCTTAATGAATATTGCAAGTTACATTTGGAAAATAGTATTAAACCTATTAAAACCAGCATGTTAAAACAATATAACTAATAACAGCAAGAAGAATTTAAAAACGAATAACAAATTGACTCAAAAATTAACTACCACATTTTCATCAAACACCAAATTAACTTTACAATAATGGCACATTTATTTTCGAAGTTCACACTCCTATTCATCCACTACTAAGCCTATCTCGCATAAAGCATCGATCCTAAGAGAAAGTGCTTCGAAATTCATAATGACCAAGTGCAATCTCACAGTCCGAAAAGCAGGGCGACGCCCTTACTTGAGAGCTTTTAGTTATAATTTCGGATAGGAATGATACGTTTGTGATAAATGTGGGAAAAGCTGCGAGCAGAAGATATGCCCGTTTCGTTTCCTTCTCAAAGTGATAAAAGATGCACTGCATTAGTTTAAGACGCCATCTTGGATTTAGGCTTAGCACGAAACTGAAAATCAAAGTTCGTGGACGAAAGTATGAAAGAATAACATCCATTTTGTTTTTAAAATGGTAGTTTTAATGGAATTTGTCATAAATTAATTGAAATTAAAACATGGCGTCTAATTTCAAAAGGAAATTTCAATACATATGTTTAATAACTACATTAAAGCGTATAGCTCATTTTAAAGAACATCTGGTTATTGCTGAAAACAAACAAATATTGGAACGCATTTTATAATATAGTTCTGGACATCTATCTACTTATTGAAAAAAAAAAACTCGTATCGAAATGAATGGTTTATTTATTCCAGATTATTTTGGCCATATTATTCAAATGGATTTTTTGGTTTCAATTGTTTTACAAATTCCCATAGCTTGCTACTTTAAATTTTACCTAAAATTATTTACTTAAGTTTATATAAAGATATATTTTTAGTTTATATCTTTTTAATTCAATATGTTTTTCAATAAACTACCATTGTACTTTTGTCTGTCTAATCCATACTTTGTATATATAATATATTATTCCCTATCCTATTTTAAGCAATTTTAATGCCAACGATATTTTATCAAAGCTGAACAACATAGCGAAATATTTTTCCGATATTACTTTAATTGCAAAAATTTGCATGAAAAATCAACAGTTTCAATGCTTTATAATTGTTGAAATAGTTTGGAAGAAAACAATTAAAAAAGGGGATTTTAACAAGCACTTTAGTAAATATTAGCTATCGACGTTCGTATCAAAATGAAAATATTAATCAAATATATTTTAAAGGTCACCTTGTATATAAATAAAGCTGTTGTCTATATACAAGGTGACTGCGTATAGACAAGATGTTGTCTATACACTAGGTACATGTGCAGTGATTTTCCTTTATTAGGTTGAAAATCACTGCATATTCTAGGGATATAAAATATTTAGAAAATATTCGTTAAAACACCTTCAATAGAGATACACCTTTCATAAAAGGATATTTGATGCATGTTTTTTTATTTACTAACTTTATTTTTCTTTCTTTTTTAGGAGTGGAAATGTCTTCGGACCCTATGAAGGTTGGTGACATCCACAAACCGGATATTCACGGCGACAACCTACCTTGGGAAACAAGGCTGGTCAACGAAACAAACACCGCCTTCAGCAGCATGGACTACGGACCCAACAACTGGGTGAGGACTGAAAATGAATTTCTAACGACAAGAATATGACTGCATTGTAAATATATCTCTGTATGCTTTATATGCTGTCAGAAGGCAATACAATGCCAAAATTATATAAAAAATATTTATACATATTAATTTTAATCATTATAATTTGATATATTCATTTCAATTTTTTATTTTTTAATTCTAAACTAGATAACTTATAACTTATTTCGTGTATCTCAGAAAAGACTTAAATGATTTCAATCAAATTTTATATTTAGATAAGTTTTTTTTAGTTTATTGACTCAAAATTTGATATGTGTCTATACATCTGATATAAAGACCGTATACCATATTTCATCTGTCTATCTCAAAGCGTTATAGAGTTATCTATGTCACAGGCAGATTTACAGACATTTCAGGAACAAATGTTCTTCAAAGTCAGGGTGATCAAAAACGTCGGGCTTTATTGAGGTTCTTTGAGACCATTGAGTTCGTAACCGAGAGATATAACCCCTAGACGAAAGTGTATACTCCTGTCTGGATGTTCTTATCTAGCTTATGAGCTTGCCACCACATTACTCCCTCTCCAGTGAGTTTGAGTTGGGACGAAAGATGTTATCGCACCATTATTTTTTGCAGGAGACGAACGTTTTTATTGCGGCAAGCGTTATGGAGCACGAGGAAGGTTTTTATCAAGCCAAATGTTTTAATCGCTCCAAGCGTTAGACGACTTTTCTACCGCTAAAGGGGGCTACTAGAATTGCTTTTGTTAGTTCAGAACCAGGGTCACCAATTTTCATTTTTGAGGTTAGAACTCGGGACCATTTGGTCCTTAACCGAATGATATAACCCCTAGACGAACGTGTATACTCCGATCTGGAATTTCTTACCTGGCTTATAAACTTACCTCCACAACATGAAGATTTACAAAAATTTTAGGTTTTGGATTTTCTGACTGATAACTGTGCTTTCTCTATACTTCTTCTTGCGCACAGCCGACCACCCCGCCACTACTGAACGTGACAGTACTGATAGGATTTGTTGTGGTCGGATGCTGTTTTTAGCATTGTCGATCCTTACATTGACCGATTTGTCAAATTGGCATTCTCTTCGAGGAAATTGGAAGCAAAGTGGGCAATTACTATCCTTCCTCCTCATATACCAACAAAATAAGGAATAAGCCATCACTAAGAGAAAATCTCTGAGAAATTCAAAATATTTCTCCGAAGCCTCGTTACACAACAGAAATCTGAAACACTTTCTAAGACTCAAACAATTTGGTTTCTCTATAGTGGTTACACAAGAAAGTGAAATGGTAATGCGATACTAATTATCCTTATGTACAGCAAACGAAAGAGATACAACTAATTCTAAACTTCAGGAGCATTTTACCTTAGTTAGGTGATCCTGAATTGATTCGATTGAGACGAAAAATATTCAAAAGGTGAAGCAATGATCCTTATACCATTAAAGATGCGTTGTAGGCAAATATGTTTAAAAAATATATATATTGTAAGAAAAACTAATATCCTGTATCGTGACAGCAAAATGTTTCCTTCCTTCATTATTTAGTTCCAAAACATACAATATCACTCCTTTACAATTGTTGAAACCCTAATTATAAAAAGAGCAATTGAATACTTATTATCCTTACGAGCAAGAAAACGAAAGATGCACCATTAATTTCAAATTTCAGGAACATCTCACCTTCATCACATGATCTTGAATTGATTCGATTACGATGAAAGATATTCAGAAGGGGAAAAAGCGATTCTTAAACCATTAAAGACGCGTTTTAGGCAAATGCCAAAAAAAGATATATTGTAGAGAAAAACAAATACCCTGTATCGGATACAACTTAAAGAGAAAAACCAACAACTCAAGGCGTCGAGACTTCCCATTTACAAGACAAATGTAAGGGGTAGATTCGAATGTTGGAAAGATAATCCCTCGGAAAAAATCCCCAAGGGATACTTCGAAGAAATCCTGGCCCAGAAAGAACAATGCTTCCGATTTTACGTTAAATCCCTCCAGAATTACTCCAAGATGTTGATTTAGAATCTCAAATCTTACAAAGGACAATTCATGGCCTACATAATTCACTGAAATGGTCGTTCCACATGTCTTTTGCAGCGAGGAACCTAGTACAAGAGGAATACCCAATGGCCAAAATAAATAAATAAGTAGGAAAATAAATATCCGAAATAAAAATATCCGTAAAAACAAACAGACATTAGAGCGGAATTTATGACAGAGCCGCGTTGGTTATCACAGACTTAAAAGTTAGATTTTAGAATGTTTTATTTTGCTATTTCCTTTTTCTTTCTTTTTTTTTATGAATATCGTTTGGCGTTTTTTTACGCTTCGCACAAGCGTAGCTTTTGATAATGCGTATTGCCATAAAAATAAAGTAAAAGTTTTAAATAAAATAAAGCAAGAATTAGAAAAGTGAAACGAAAATATTTATTTGCTTCATCCGGTACAAATGTCGGAACCGTATCTATGCATTTTATCTTCCCATGAATTACTTTTACTTATTTATGATTTTTTTTTTCAAAAAGATGTTTTTTATTCCTTCTTTTGGGAGTGCGTTGTTCATTATAATGCAATATGTTTTCAATTTTCCTTTAGATCGTAAAACTTTTAAAAGGTAAGCAAGTACTGAAATATGAGCAAGAAATCATTTAGAAGTATTTATTTGCACTTTCCGTTTTGACTTTTGTTGAGCTTTTATTTATTTATTATTATTTTTTACTGCTGCGTTTCCTTCATAATTTTTTTATTCAACATTTTTATTTTTTATTTAGGGAAGCAGTTTTCATAACTATATATTTTCCCATCCTGTCTTTTTGCATAATTTAATGGAAAACTAGAAGCAAGAATGTATATATATACCATTAGTCAAAAGATAAATAACAGATTTTAAAGGAGGATATATGTTGGTTTTAGTCGTTTCCGTGCCCATAAAAGTCTGTTACGAGAGATCCTCATACATTATTTGTTATCGTGGAATTTAAAGTAGTTCAGACCATCATCCATCATATCTGTGAATCCTCCTGAAAAAGGTTCATATTATTGCTGTTAAAATTTGTCGGTGGTATAATATTTATGATAAATAATCAGTAAATAATTCAGAAATATTTAAAGTTTTATATATGGAGCTATTTTTCCGTTTATATTTTCTTTGTCGTATATATTGTTTCTCTACGTTTTTCATTTTTTTCTCTCTTCCTTTAAGATCTGGATACAAATGCTACTTCGTTAAAGTGGTTTTTATGGATTACTGGTGAAAAATAGCTATATGGAAAAGGAAATAAATATAAATAAAACTGTCATTTCTTTTTATATGCAAATGAATCCAAATAATCTTTTAAGGAAATATTTATGCTAAAATGCATTTGTTTTTTATATCTATATCTTTCTATATTTCTCTCTCCCTCTCGTTCTCTCTTTGTGTGTGTGTATGATTGAGATAGTATTTTTCTGGAAAAGAAAGCAGCCAAAACGCTTCTTAAATGGAAAATATACAAGAAATGGCCAAGTTTTTATGACCATTCCCATATTAAAGTGTTGAACCACCTTTACCCCGCAATACTCCTAAGAATTCTCTTTGGCATAGATTCTGTAACAGGTTGGTTCATGGTAAGAGGAATTCGACCCCGTATCCGATGTACTGCCCTTTCCATTAGGCATTTGATCCAGCTATTTGATGCCCCGTTTGATCTCAACTCACAAATTCTTAATGTGACTGAGATTTGGTGGCCAACAAAGGCAGGGAAAGTCAACGACATGTACTTCGAAGCATCTAAAGACAATACAAGCTGTATGAAAAGCAGCATTGTCTTGCTGAAAATATTCTTCCCCAGCAGAGTTCACCATTAACATAACAGGATGCACTAGATCTGCGAGATCACTTGAATACTCTTTGGCAGTCGGACGTTATTCCTCAATAATCAAAAGACCCATTCAATGCCAAGAAAACGTCTTCCAAACCACATTATCGCCTCCATCAGCTTTAAGTGCAGGAACAGTTGCGGAACATGCTTTCGCATTTTTTTGCCATATTCATACCCTACCATCCACACAGTGATTTTTTTGCCATCTACATGGTGTAGTTAAATACTTGATCCATCAGACCACATGACCCGTTTTCAGTCATCTGCTACCCAATCCTTAAAATCCTTCCTCCTTTCAAAGCACATATTTTCGAACAGGTCGTTGGCTTTCATTGCCTATTGGGTGTAATGTGCCCCGAATGGTTCATTCACAGATGTTTGCAGTTGTTATTTCAGTAAGAACCTCCCCCCCCCTGTTTGACAGGTTAGTTGGAGTGGACATCCCTGGCAAGCTCCAGGATTCAGTAGCCTGTGATGACCACAAACAACAAGAGCAGCCATTTTGTTAATACTGGTTCCGGACATTCAATTTCCTACAATCATCCAACATTCAAACTCAATTAATCTCCTCACTTCTTTGTGGACTGAAATATCATCAAATATTGTGGTTTTATTTTTGCATATTTTAAGAAACCAATTCCAGATGTTATCACTAAAAACTTTTTTTAAACATTTCATTTGATTTACAGTTAATTTTAAAGAGGAGAAGGAGGATTATTCTTCATGTCCATTTTGCACCATTGCCTAACATTTTGTAAGTTTATTGAATCATGATCAGAGTCAATTCTATTTGAGGAGCAGTCCGAAAAACCTATATCATTATCACTATCGCAATCAAACGAAAATCTCTTTCAAAATCTGACAAGTTATCAGGAATATACACTCGGTCAATCACTGAATGTTATTAGCAGCCATTTCGGTAAGAAAAAAGCAGCAAAAAGTGCAGTGTGAGAGATAATAAATACCACTTGCCTTCAAATGCCAGGTGATTGGACAAAACATAAACTAAACGTCTAATATTGTATGTAATTTATTTCAGTGGTTAAATGGGGGGAAATGGGATGTGTTCCTCAATAAAAGAAGAAACGCACATTCCCGTGGAACTATAAAATAATTTCTATAAAACTATAGTGTGGTCATAACAATTTAGCTATGTTCTTTGTTCTTATTTTCTTCTTTTTTTTCATGATTTAAGGAAAACGAGTCCAATATCTGGCTAAAATTTCTGATTAGTCAATAATAAGGTAATGCATCAGCACAAACAAGGCCGACATCAATTAAAAAGAGCATTAGGGGCTCGTTCAGAATATTTATAACTTAAAAACAGAGTTTAATAAAGATAATATTTTCGTTCCGGCGTTTGTAGATTCTGAACACAGAAAAACAAAAATCAGAGCAACTAAGGAATCAAACCTAGCTAAAAATTTAAATTCAATTGAGTAAAAAGTTTTTATTTTTAGAACGTGGATAAATTGAAAACATTGCAGGTATATCATTTTTTTCTATCTTCTTTAAAGTCGAAGATGAGTATATTTATAAAAAAATTAGGTCAAATTGTTTAAAAGCTGCAATTACCTTTAGATATAACGCATTATAGATATATTCCTTGATAGAAAAAGTATACAATAAGAAGAATATGAGCAATTTTCACTTTCCTTTCCAAAAAAAATTTACAGTATTTCATAAAAGTAAATAACAGATAGACATTTCGTGACAACAATAATGATATCACGTGATTAGATTATCATTGGACTTAAAATATTAAAGTAAATCTATGAAATTTTACAAAGTCAAATCTTGCTTCAGGTTATATAGAATAAAATTAATCTTTAAAATTCTCTTTTTATATTTACTTCAAGGTTTGAAATGTGAAATCTCAATAAAATTCAGATTTTACATCTAACATCATAAAGGTGTTAATTTACTCCATATTTGTAGGTTCCATAAAATTTCAAAACATACTCCATTCAATTAGGTTGAAATATAAAATGTATACCTAAAATTTTGCTTTCATAAATGATAAGTATACACAGAGAGTTTAATATTGATAAAATACTAATAAATTAGATTTATCTATCATTAATTTGTTAACAAGTACTGATAACATACTCAATCTGAAAAAAATATCTCAAAGATACTTCTGATCTGAAAGATATATTCCCAGTAATTTCAGTTCAGTAAAACTTCAGTTTAAAAAATAAACTGAACATTTTTCCTTAATAGAACCGCACTCACTTTAAAAAACAGAAACTTTATACAAAAAATATAAATTCCCAAATTATCCTAACTATATATCATGTACATCATGCAAAACTCTCCCACAATAATTGAAACTGGTAGAAGAGACAAGCTACCAACGTAATTTACAAAGAAAAAAAGTTCCCCCCCTCTCAAGTTAAACGAAGTGAAGTGATTTAAATCTTCCATTCTTTCTTTAAGTTATTTATAGTTGACTCTCTAATAGTTAAGCTTCCCGAAAGTAATGCGTTTTAGCACTTTCGAACCCGGAAGGAATAAAATTTTCGAACCTACCTCTACAGCCTGATTTAGTGTTGCCAGGTTTTTTTCGCATTAAATGTATTAACTATTTCTTGTTTAAGATTTTAGCCTAGAAAGCTTCAATTCAATTTCCGACTTTTTTGGGTTTTATTCCATTAACCATTTTTTTTATTCCAGCGTTTTTTCTTTAAGTCATTTTTTTCAAAAGTACATCTTAACTATTTCTTAATACATGTAATTTTAATTTTTCTTTTATTTAATTAGATTGTTTGCTGATTTACTTTATAAAAGTTTTACTCTTGTTTAAGTAGTAGTTGTTTTATATGAGCCCTATTAGCTCAAGAAAATTATGTATTGTATGATATCCATAACACGCATTTTTTTTTATTTTAATTCAAGGTGATCAGCAAATCAGCCCTGATTTCAAAATTAAATATATCTACAACAAAGATCGATAGATTTATGTGGTAAACAGTACATTTATTAGCAAAAATGTAAAAATGTTGTACAAAAGTTTGGAAAACTTAGTTACGAAAATCGTTAAAATATGGCACTTTAATCACAATGACCATAGACGCTTTCAGTGTGACGTCAAAAATGAAAAATGACTCCCGATCTGACTCCTTGTGACTTCTTTCTGTAAGGAACATTGAAACAAATGGTGAACATTTTGAAAAAATTGTATTTTGATTGCAAAAACCGCATCACTTTATTGTTTTCTTATGACACCTTTCAGAGAAAAAGTTTTCAGAGCAGAGGGCCATCTGTTAAAGATTTTTGTAACTAAACTTTCTAACTTTTGTACACTATTTTTACAGTTTTGCTAATAAACGTACAGTTTACCGCATAATTCAATCGATCTTTTTTGTAGAGATATTTAATTTTGAAATCAGGGCTTATTTGCTGATCACTCTGTATGAGAACAAGATGTTGCTTTGGTTTGAGGTTTTTGAAATCACAAAATGCACGGACAGAAAACTGTTGATTTGTTGTTTTTCTGGTATCAGCTTTTTGCTTTTAGGTTTGTTATAAAATGAGAAAGAAATCAAATTTGGCGATTTATCACAAACAAACATGTACAACTTGGCCAAGTACCAACTTTTCCTCTCTCCACGGGGTCATAAAAAATATAGCCCGAAGAAACACACAATGTGTGTGGGTGGGTGTCATATAATTTTTTTTCAAGTTCTCCAGTTGGCAAAAAATGTTTTCAAGAGCTTTCAATTTTTGAGATGGGGAAAAAAATCAATGTTTTTCTAAATATCGGCGTGTGCGTAAACGGATAGTATGTGATTATTTCAAACTCGTTTAAACTTGTTAATGACTTAAAGTGATAATGAAAAACACTGACCTAAAAAATATTATCTTTCTCACATGGTAATATAAAATCTGAAATAGCAAATTTCAATTATTTTTTTTGTCTTATTTATTTAGGTTCATATACATACTGGGTGAAAATTACACTTTTATATATTAAATTTCTAATGATAATTTATTTATTTTTTAATTTGCGTTTTTATCAGTGTGATGGTAAAACGTGGATAAAAATTATTTAAAAATCATTAAAAATTATTTAAAAAATTTCTTTGGCATGTATTATATTCGTGCAGCTTAAACTTCATTGTGTTTTGAATATGATATAATATTCGAAAGACATCATTACGGCATTTGATATATTAGGAAAAGAGATCTATAAATTATTTTTGATAGGAGAAACTTATTATAAAAAATAAACAGTGAACATGTAATGTAAGCAACATGGTGTTACTAATACTTAATCGGGCAGTACATTTTGTTATTTTTTTGTTATTTGATTGTTTGTGAGTTATTTCTCATTGTTTCTTTTATTT
Source organism: Argiope trifasciata (assembly GCA_026543055.1). Taxonomy (NCBI): domain Eukaryota; kingdom Metazoa; phylum Arthropoda; class Arachnida; order Araneae; family Araneidae; genus Argiope; species Argiope trifasciata. Next base: position 370,020 of record JAPMOQ010022346.1, read on the forward strand.
GCTTAATTCTTTCTGTTCACCGTTTTAGATAAATGACAATTCACAAGGCAGGCAATTACAAGAAAATTTCCCCAATAATATTTTAGGTACCATAATCAATTTTTTAAATAAGACTGTGGCGTCGTATAATTTCATAACATCGCAAGCGGGATAACATGATGTCGTAAAAAGTCTAGCGAATTCAGTCGAATAGATAAAACTATTCTACTGAATTCGCTAGACTTTTTGTATCATCAAGTAATCTCGTTTGAAATGTTACTTGTAGAACTCCAAAGTGCCAAATGTAAGAATCAACAGCTTTCAATGAAAATTCGTATATGTAAGAAGAAAGAGATTATAAATTTATCCACAAAGATTGTCTAATGATTTTTAGGCATCATGGTATTACTACTTAGTAAGACAGTATATTTACTTTTTCAGTTCGATTGGAAATGATGCAATTTAATTAATTAAACTTACGACTAATTTTGCAAGCTCATAATTCAAGAATGAATCTTACTTGAAAGAGATAAAGACCTTTGTAGCTTATTTCGAGTATTTGTCTTATGTGTTAATGAATTCATCAATGGTAATGAATATATTCTAAACGATTAAACAGGGAAATTTCAAATGCAATTTATTAACGATGTTATTTTAGGCGGATAAACAACATAAAAAATGAGGACGAAAACATCAATTATATAACCTAGAGGGAATTTTCAGTGCCATGTAACTGGATTACCACGCAAAGCAACTGAAATTTCATTTCATTTACATTCAGAAGATAGTGATAAGAATAATCACCAAAATGAGCTTTCTTATCAAACATGCCCCATCCATTATCATACTTTCGATGTTGCCCATTACTTCTCACTGCCTTTGCACCAAGAAATTTATATTATAACATCAATTATATAACCTAGAGGGTATCTCTATTTTTGTAGTTGCATTACAGCGCTAAGCAATCTAATTTCCAATTGCATCAGAGCATAGTTGATATAAATAATCAACAAAATGATCTTTCTAATCAAAAATGAATCTTCAATTATCTTAGTTTAGATATTCATCATTACTTATCACTGCATTCACGCCCTGAAATTAATATCATAATGTTATTTATCCAGCTTGATCAATAATAATAATGATTTAATACTCATAAGGCATCACTGATTGCAATTCTTGATGTGTGTATTACAGGGTGTTCACCAGAGACCTCTCCTGAAGCAGGTGCCTTCACCCTCCGTTCCTCAGCTACCCCCTGGGCCCCTCCAACCCCTGAGAGAGTATACCTCCCCCAACCAGCATCCCCCTGTGCCCCTGCACCACCCTGCCGCCCTGTCTCCGGTGGGCAGCCCCACGTCGACAACGACGCTCAGGGCGGAGTGGACCATCCCCAGGGCGGCCACCAACAAAGTGAAGAACAGACAGACGGACGTATGAGAATGACAGAAGCGCATTAGGTGCAAGGTAAGACCATCTAATTGGCTTCGTTTCATTACCAACAATAACGGAGTTTGGCAGTTGCATCGCCTACGCAATGAAAGTAGCTGTCAAACTATTGTATATATTATATAAAGTTAATATTAATGCATACCATAGATATATTAATGTTACCATAGACCGTAACACATATTTACAGATTTTGATCCAATTTATAAATTCTTCAAAAATTCAACCGACACTTGTATAAATTTTGTTCCTCAGAATAAATTCTAATCACATAATTATTGTTCATAATTATATTTTTCTTTTTTAAAGAAATTTATTTTATTATTTATTATTATACCTCCTTTTTTACGAAACTTTTATTTACTTTTTACGCAATTAGATATATTTACAATATTTATGTGAAGGATATTACAAATATATAGTATTTAACCTCTTGTTAATTACCTTTTATCTTTATCTAAATTTACCAATGTTAATTTCCTTTACGTACATTTATAAGTCAACCAAAAAATATACTCTGGCAAAGATTATGATGTTATCTCTATCTTTTCCAATAACAGCTTTTTTTACCATTTTTTCCTGGATGCAAGCGCAATTATAATTCGATGTTTGTAAGCTGTGCTTTGTTTTGACAGCTTATTGCAATCATAATTTTGAAAACAAGTATCTAAACGATTTCAAATAAAGTTGTTACCAAGTTGTTTGTTTAAATTTATTTCATAAATATACTTCATATTATCACCAAAACATGACCTCTGCGATATTCAGATCGCACCAAAATCACCATGCTCCATTATACATAAGATACTAAGATTTCATTAAAACTATTGTACACTTGGATTTACGTGGTGAATTTTAAATTACATCCATGTAGGTAAGCTCCAGTGTACTTGGTATGCAAGGTTTCATCTGGGTGTTAGCGTTCTGAGAATAAATACATGGCAATTTTTAGTTTATGTTAAGATCGCCAAGGTAATGGATTTACTTGGAAGTTTCCCGATAATGCCAAGATCGCTACACTCTATTATTGTATATACGATTCCAAGATCGATAGTGTATATAAGATGACAAGATAGTTGCATTTTTGATATAAGTGGTAATTTTCAGAGTATGCCCAGATAACCAAAGTAATAGGAATATTTGACGATACTTAGAATTTTGCAATTAAATTGGTTGGCGAAGTCCTGCATTTTTTGACAATTTATCCCGGCCCATATGGATAAAAAAGTATCTTTCTAATAAGATATATTTTGGGATATACAGTGTTTTTTCTGACTGCTCATTTAATTGCTGAAATTTTCAATACTTATATAAAAAACTCGAAATTGTTCATAGGTGTTTTATAGCTATTGTAATTTTGTCTTTGGGTGATCAGATGCTCTATAATACTAATGAATTGAACATTATCTCTTATATCAAGCATAATGTTCAATTGGATTGTGATTTTTTTGTATGTTTTTTTTTCTTATTAATATATTTCTTATTATGCAAATTCTACTTAACTTCTCTAGACTTTCATTATAGAAGGCTTCATATACTCGAATATTACTTTATTATTACCACTTTGAATAAAATATTTTATTAAAATATGGATATTACGTTTGCTTTAATTAATTGAAAGAATGGATTTCATTTCATAGATTTTGAATACTATTTTATTATTACCAGTTTTAATGAAATATTTTACTAAAATATGAGCATTCAATTTGTTTTAATTAACTGAAAGAATATATCGCATTTCTTAAGAGGATACATGAATCTGAATTAATTTGAATTCGCGAGGGTTCTATATGTTTATTTAATAAAGTTCCAATTCTGTTGCATTTAAAACTAAAAATCTAATATTTAAATTCATTCTGTATTTGAATTTGAATTTATAAGCCCTTTTTATTTTAGTTGCCACAAAATTACAACGATAAAAATAATTTTAATTTAAAACTTTTTAAATGAAATATATTGAAGTAGTACAGAATTAAATTTAAATAACCATTAAATCTGTATTCAAAATATGTTGTAGATGTAAATAAGCATTAACATTCTTTAAAATATATCTTGGAAAAATTCTACAAATGCATTGTTTAATCAAGCGGTATATTACAAAGAGGCAGAATAAGTAAATGCAATGAAAATTATCTTAAATCTGTGAAAGAATGGTCTTTGTCTTCCAAATGAACGTATTACAAAATCTTTCACAAGCTAAATGCAAAAATCTTTAATTTTTTGTCGACTTTTCCAGAACCTGAAAACAGTCTTCTGCCAGACTACCGGCAACGGAAAATTTAATTAAACGATTCATCCCCCCTCTCTAGAATCTTTGATCTTCTTGCCTTCTCCCTCTCCGCCGCAATTTGACTTTTTTCACCTGCCTCTGCATAAAAATCTCCAAATAAATTAGTATTGCCAACTTCCAGGTGGAAAATTGAGGATGTATGCTGCGAAGAGCTCTTTGCAAACGAAAGATTATATTCTTTTTGGAACATCTTTTAAATGAAGAAGGTGCATTAATGTTGAACATATTTTGCATATAATGGTGCTGAAAATGAAGTTTTATTAACTGGTATACCGATTAAAATATATTTCTTTTTAAAGAATTGCCGATAGTACATTTAAGAGTATTTGTTTAATATCGGACGAAAATTAAAATAGGATTATTTGATCATGGTTTAATTTGAATTAAGTTTTTAATTAAATATTCAAATCAACTCTGATGCTTTAGAGAAATATTTCAAATTAGAAGATTTTTTTTTCTGCCGATGATTACATCTTGGTAATTTTTTCAAAATTTTCATGAAATATGTATTACATAAAAAGAAATTGAGATTAAAATCTGAGTGAGGCTCCATTCCATGACTTAATGTAAAGCAACCCGAAATTAGATCTTATATAAAAATTTTATTTGTAACTTGGCATTAGGTGAATTTAAATCATTTTACAACTAAGGAATTGCATTGGAATGCGATTTACTTTGATTTTAAATTAATTAAACTTTTACATAACATTATAAAGTTTATAATTTCATCTAAGGTGTTTTAAATTACTAATTTGATTTTTATTAATTACTGAATTTCCAATTTAGAAATTTAATATTTTTTATATTATAATTACAATTCTTTGCTCTAATTAAGGTTCGCTTGAGATAAACGTTGTTGATAAAATCATATTTTCAAAAATAAATAAATAATTTTTATTGCATATTTTTTTGCAACGTTGTCATATTTAAGTGATATTTATCGTAATATGTTGTATTTCATAATCCATTGCTCAGATAAAAAAAATTATGTGCTGTTACATTACAATATAGTTGATGAAAAATAGCTTAATGTTAACGTTTGCCACGTGATTCTTATGTCATGTCAATGGATTTCATTTTTTATTAAGAGAAAGGATTTTTGTGTAGATAATTTGAGTGGAATATTCAATTAGTGAATGTTCTTTACTGATATATCATAAATTTTCGAATCTTATTTGTATATCGAATAAAATTTCGATACATTTAACAAAAATATTCATAATAAGTTTTAATAAGATTTATAGCATTAAAAATATGGCTACTGATTTCGTTCATAAAAAGGAATACATATTTGTTGATGAGAATCTTCATAATTATGCTGATGATTATCTTCATAATTTAAAACAGGAATATTATTTTAAATTCTGTTTAAATTTTCTTCTAAAAGTGCGATTCAAAAGCGAATTTCAATTTAATAAAAAATGTAAAAGATTGCAAGTTAAAAATAAAAAAACCTTCAAAAAGATACGAATTTCAAAAAATGCGATATAAAAAATTGAAATTTTAATATTATTTGCACATTCCTTTGAAATAAACTTCTTGGTAATTTCAACTGTTATTTATGTTAATTAATTCTCCAGAATCAACTATGTATAATTTTACGTAAAAATATAGTAAAAAGTGTGTAATTTGTATATAAAAATTTCCATACATTCGTTTTCTTTCATATATTTTTCTTAAAAACTTCGCTTTAGAATTCTGAAGTTTGGTATGTAAAGATTCCGATTATATTGATATCTATTCACATGAACTAAATATTGTATGTAAAATACTGTTCATTACAGTATTTTGAAACGACCACATTTCTACGATTTTATCTCACTGAGACTGGGAAGAATAGACGCATTACCAGAATTAACTTTTTTTCTAAATATAAAATGTCCTTTTCTCTCGCCCTTAATTTAGGGAATTAAACCCACATTAACGTATGCGCAAAAGTGCTGAAGGTTTTAGAATCCACTTTGGCAAAAAATATAAAGGACAAGTCTAAAATCATGAGACAAGCTTTGCGGGTGGTAGAGTTCAATATAACAAACAATAATTCTTCAGGCATATATGAGCGGAAATGATGCATTGAGGCACAAACAGAAAAAAATAAGAACACATTAACGGAATCATAAAATGCTCATTAGCAGGAAACTTAACCTGAGATTCCGAACTGAAAATAAAACTCGATTTTTCTATAAGGATATTTGAAAGCCTTCATTTATGAGTGAAATAAGCATAACATTTTCCTAATAATAATTGGTAATCTGATACATTGCATACATTTTTGTCTATTGTTTTATTTATTATTGTTTTATTTTGTTATATATACGTAGAATCGATTAAACTCGTTTGTTTTTCCAGGTATAGAATACACCAGGAGTTCTTCAAATTTCCCCGCCAACTCATGTTCTCTAACACTTGGAGAATCAACAACGGCTGGGCATAATCCCAAAATCTTAAGATATGGGCCCGATAAATGAAAAAAAAGGAATAAAAACTTGTGTGCTGAGGTGCTTTTTTACCAACCCTCATTAAGTGGACAAGTGCATTTTGTGTGTGGTGCTAATCCCGGTCGTCTCACACCCTTTCAAACTCGATCTTACGTTATCTCATTCTTACAAGCCCCGCCCCATTCCTCTTGGAACCTTATCGCTGATATATCGTGACAGAAATGCACAAAAGACTACTTCGAACTCTCTGGGCAGTCATAGCCATAACTTTATGATTGGTGAAAAACTGCTAACTGACACGACTAATCGACTGTGGGCTCTGATGCACAGGACGCGATTGGTGGATTTTGAATTGTGCAAGAATCAGATTGGTGGCAGCTGAAAACGCCATGTTTTTGATGGTATTGCAATTGAAGTCGCCTGCTGTCAGAATGTTGCTGTAATTATCATAAGAAGATAAAGCTACAACACTTTTAAGTTTGATATTGTATAAATTAAATCTGAATTTGCTTATATTTGAATGGGAATGTAAATATTCATATTTGTGTGGATTCAAAAATTATAAAATCATATTGAGCTACCATATATAAACCATATTTATTACAATTGATACTATCTACAGCATAAAGTTCGGCATTTAAGACTACTATTTTATAATTATGCCGAGGATTATGCTATATATTATTCTGTGTGTATTTCAAAAAATACATTGATGCTATGTATTTCTTAATTGAGTGTCAATTTGGTTAAGATATGTATGATAAAGTTAGTAATATTTACTAAGAGTGTGCTGCAGATCGACGTGAAATTCAATTTCTGATGTAATCAGATTATTAACCGAAATTATAGGATGATATGAATGAATAGCATTAAAGAAATGTGTAAAGATAGATAATTTAAAATACCATTCAAATAAAAAGTTAATGACTAACATTATCTAAATAAGATAAAAAATTTTTAAACATGATATATAATTAAATATGTTTGACTGAACATATATTTATGTGCGAAGATTTTATTGTCAAGTATATTTTTGTTTCATAAAGTCCGGATATATGTCTCAGGTAGCTCAACCTGCATTACAAAATTGTACGATATTACATAAAATTATTCAAAAGTTTACAATATTGGGAATATTGTTTTATATCATAAAATATTATATATGTGTGGTACTAAACATACTATAGAATACCATAACTCATTTCAAAATAAACTACATTTAATACAAGATGAAATTTGATAAAAGGAAATACCTTTTACCAACTTTTATTTATTGGAGAACATCTCTTAACTAAGAATTTTTATATACTTTAATATGTAACAAAAATGGTATCTCAAAACGATCGCTATTATCATTTTTTTAAAGTGATTGGAAAAGAAAAACATGGTAGAATTTATAATGTGAAGTATCTTGGAAGGCAAACCCTTCAGGTAGATTTACGTTATTTCTGCACAAATCGAGTTAGTACTAATTTTCCAGCAATACAATTGTATGTTCTAATATACTGAAACCAGAATCTATTTTAAGTTAAATATTTTTAAAAATTAAATCAAAATTTTGACTTGATTTTTCATATCAGAGTGTCAAACACTTGTAAGGAAAAAATATTATCTTGTTTCACATAACTATTTATTGACTGAATGTCAGGACTCAAACTATAGAGTGATTTTAAAAGTCAAGACCTTGTGGGATTCAGATCAGTTTTATTCTGAGTTCAATTTGAGTTATTGACAAACTACTGATTCCTGATGAACATGAATTTCGTCAAAATTTATAAACGCTTCTTCTGGTTATAGTCTTGTTGTAACCTAAGTTAAATTCCGACAAGGATTACAGCGAAAGCTCAATTAGAATTGTCACGGATAAACACAATTTGAGATATCTTCGAAATATTCATAAACGGACATAAAACTCCTTAAAGCGCGATGTTAAAATCTGCTGTCATGCTAACATTTAATTTTTTTTTAAACTGAATACTTCTATTCATAATGCAATTAATTCAATATGACATTATTATAATAGCTTTGATTCATAATGCAATTATTTCAAAATCCATTTAGTATAAATGCAGAATCTGAAAATATAAAATATATTTTTCCTTTAAATTTGACATTTTAAAATATATATAAATAGTATGCATTTATTACAAATGTCTAAACTTCATGGATGGTCCATTTGCTTCAAAACATGTGACTTGTGAAAAAATATTTAACTTCGGACTGCAGAAGAAAAGAAAGCTCCAGTTTGATGGCTTGTCAACCGTTATCTGATGGCAAAGTATTCTTTACACTCTTGATTTTGTTATGTTTTATGTTTTTCTCTCGCTTTTTTTTTTGGTGTTGTTCCTTATTTCATGTTGTCCCGAGGAAACCTTTATAGTTTAACAGACATTCTTTTTTCTTTAGAAAAAAAGCAATTTATTGAGAAAATATGATAACTGCTAAATTGTAATTCCATTAAATACAATTAAAAAATTTCACATAAAATACATCTTCAAGATAAGCATGTGTTTTTATTAAAATATTACTGTTTCACTTGTGTACTCCGGAGAAATACTTATGAAACATTACTGGCTTCTATGTTTCTATTTACATTTACTGGCAGATTTAGAAGGAATCTATTTGGGATTGATAGGTAGCAATGAAAATGTTAAAAATAAATACTCAAAAAATGGATCAAAATTGACGTGTTTGATTTTTTATTCTTTTTAAATTACAATTCGAATCTGTAATAGGATCAGTTCTGTTGATTTAAGTAACATGACAATCAGAAATCAAAACTAAGAATTCTGGAATTTTACCAGACTAATAATAGATGTAGGTAAAATTGTATTATTATCTAGAGAAATGTCGATGAGGTTGTGTACTTGAAAAGTGAATATAAAAACATCCCTTATTTTACAAATTTTGCCTGAAACCTAAAATTACGCCAGCTTCGCCAAGGAGAGCCTAGATGAATCATTGTCAACGTTATCTTTCATCTTGCTCTTTGGTGCTGTGTTGGAGACAAGGCGCTATGGTTGTCAGTCTTGGATTTTAGATTTCAACCAAAATTTGTCTTCCTTACCAAGTTAAAAAATATATTACTGTAAATTGCTTGTAAATGACATGTCTTGAATAATGTATGGAAAAGGTCTACTCTATTCTACCGATCTAAGTGTATTTTCAGATCCAGAATTAAGATACGTTGTTTGTTCAAATTATACCTGAAATGTATATGTTTCTGTAAACAGTTTGGTTAGTAGAGAAATGATGGATATGGCTTGTGCTTTCATGTTCAAAGATAAATTATTATATGTCCATGAAGAAAAGAAACCTTTCTAATATTGTAGAATATCCCAGACAAAAACAATAGTAAAAACCATTACCAGAAAGAGTATAATTACAGCTATTTCCGTGAGTTTTCCTCCTGTTTTTGAAATGTTTGCAAGGTTGCGATTTCGCAATGCATAAGTAGTCTAATTATTGGCTTTTTGTTTACAACAGAAACAACTTGAAATTATAATTTCCGTTGCAAACAAAGTTTTGTAAATTCCATAAATCCCGGTTTCTTATATATTTCAATCCAATTAGTGGTAACGTGTTTAAAAAAAGTTGGTTACTTTATGCAAATTTCGTCGGAAAGAAAAAAATTTATGAATCATTTTCATTAAAATAAATTTTATTTATATTTAAAAATATTTCTTCAAACCATGAATATAAATATCCAATACAAATAAATACTCTTGTGAAACCTAATTTGCCTAGCTATTTTAAAGTTTGAAAAGAAGTATTAAATATTCTTATGGATATCTATTTAGTTAAAAAACATTGCAAAAATTGTAACATGGGATTTTAAAAAAATATAGTGTGTAGCTTCATTGGAAAGAATGTGGTTAAATTTTCTTAAAAAAGTAGCTCATATTTCACATTAGTCAAAATGATGGAATAAATGAAACATCAAAATGTACCCAATTGCAAAAGTTTGAGTGTATAATTGATTTTTATCAATGTTCAACTTGATTTTTATTTCAAATAAAAGAAACAATTGCTATACCTTCCATTAAAGTCAGCATACCAGTTTTTTATATGTTTGACAATTGCAAAACATTCAAGAATACTGCAAGAAAGCTACTATCCTTAAATTTGTTGGGTGTGAACAATGCTATCTAACTGGTGGGGCATTATCTCATTATATGCATATGCTATATAACTTATCAATTTTACATAGATAAGAAACAGTAAATGTAATGCAAATCGTAAAAACAATTACAATATTATTTCACTTTAATAACTAGATGGCTATAAAAATAACTACTGATTCATTGCATAATCAAGAAAAAGAATTGTGTGTCCAAAAGAACTTTTTATTTTCCTCCCTTACTTATTAACTATGAGAGTAAAAGCATGTGATTGGATTTGAAAATACGTTAATCTGCAAGTTCACCAGCTGCCAAAATGGCTGATATTTTAACAGCTGGCGAATTTTGGCGAGTTATTGTTTTAAAAATTCGTTTGCTGTTATAATCATATTCTCAACTTTAACCAAACGAATAATTGGATATAATAAATCATATATATGATTGTTGCACAAAAATTTCAAATACTGTACTTTTCTGGCAATGTTTGGTTTGTAAGTGGCAAGCTTTTTAAGATAGAATGCTACTTTATATTTGTGATTGTGTAGGTGCTATTAAAGAGTTGTGATTATCAACATATGAACACAGAGAGATAATATTAAAGCTGAAAGAAAATCAGAGAGATAACTTCTGAGACTTGTGAATAAGCAACATTCTTTTCTATTTTAAAACAAATCCTGCATATTATTACATATTTCTAGCTGCAGAGAATGGTTGAAAAAAATCATTTGGTGAGGCCTTTGATAATGAAAAATCCCTATAAATGTACGAAATATTATATAACTGTAAATTACTACGAAACTATGTCAACAATGGAAACTGTACATATAACAGGTTTTTAAAGGCGAACGTTGCATAGCAACGCAAGTCAGAGTTCTTTTTACTAATACTTTCAAAAACCACGAACAGGTATCGATGAAGAAGTGTTTTTTAGGTCTCAAGTTGTGTTCAGCATTCACAATCCCTTTTTGTAAAAAAAAATACAATGTTGAAAAAAAATGTAAAAATGTGATGTGTGTGTTCTTGTAAAATAATCATTAAAGAATTTACTTTTCAATAAAACTATAACTGTGTTTCGGTCTCTTTTTTCTTGGAGTAGAAATTTATGTCTTTATTGAACATTTAGAATATTTATATTGCCCACAAACTATGAAACAACCGCAATTATTAGAATTCTGAATGATTGTTCATAATTCCAAATGTTATTAGAAAAAGTTTCAAATATAAGTATTATTTCATTGCTTTAGATTTTGTATATAATACTTAGTGATTATATTGAAGAACATACGCCATTTAGACAAAGCAGGATAAGAAAGGTCCTACAAAGGCTATTATATAAAAGACATGCATTTCTCAAAAATGCACATTTTATTCTAAAAAAATGCAATTAATTTTTTTAATAAAAAAATAGGTACAGAAAAATGTAAGCCGTACGAAACAAATTTTATGCCTTTCGTATTAAGGAAATTGAAGTTTTCATATCAGAAATAAGAAATTAAAATTAATTTATCGCTACATGGTAAGCTTGAGTGACCTTTTGATTTACATTTCATCATATTTTCAAGAAAAGACATTTTATATTTTGGCACTTTGTTCGACACATGACTCTGACATATCATTGGCGGTTTTTGCTGGACTAAGAAATTGAAATTGACCTGCTAGAAATTTCGTGGTCAATAATATCTTCAATTCTAAGACAGTTCTTAGGGCATAAAATGTACTGTAATCGCGCATATTTATAATTTAAGTTTATTATATTAACGTCCCGTTGTAAAGCAGCACTAGGACTATTTTGGGACGGAATTCGTAAGTTTGAACCATGGTCAGATGACGACGATGACACCTGAGCTAATACCCCTCTTTCCACACTACATCAGAGGAAGGACGTTTGGTTTGGCAGATTTTACGTACAAGAAGCCTTCTTACACGGCGGTTCTTCGATGAAATCGAGTCTCAAATCGGAAACTCTCCCGTTCCAAAGCCGAGACTTTACCATCAGGCCACAGCGACAATATTCTTGTTTTAAATTTTTTTCAGAGGTTCCAAGTTGGTAGAAACTATTCTCTGTCACACTCATTGCTGCTACCAATATATTGTGAGAATCCCTTCACTCCTTGTAAACGTCAAGTGTTTAATAAATTTATGTAAAATTGAGAATTGCCTAGGAAATGCGCGAAATATGAATAATATCATTCTTTGCGGTTTTTTTTAATATTATCTATACTTATAATAAAGCTCAATGTGTGTGTGTGTGTGTGTGTGTGTGTGTGTGTGTGTGTGTGTGTGTGTGTGTGTGTGTGTGTGTGTGTATTGGCCTCTATAGGTCAGACGGTTGGACCTACAGCTACCAAATTTGGTACATGTATACCTTGGAGGTTCGGAATGTGTTCCTCGGAGCCCTTTTTTCGAATTTTTAATTATAATTTGAATTAATTAAAATTTAAGCGAAATTTCGAAGTTTTTCCGCCATAACTTCCAAAAATATTATCGCACAAACCTGATTTTAACATCAATTTAAAGATAAAAAAAATTAGCTTTCTGATGGTATCAGAGTTTTAATGTATAACTTAAGCCGCGATTTTCAACGAATTTTTAAAGAAATATTTTAACCATGTTTTTTGAACACGTGACTGGATAAAATAAAAGAAAACAATGACGGAATTTCATATAATAAAAAAAAACTATCATCGTAAATCAAGTCAAAAGAAATGATACTTTCAGCACGTGACTGGATAAAATAAAAGAAACATAAAATGTGATATTTTTTAAAAAAATAAATGCAAGGCAAAGGTTTCTATAATCGTTTGCAATATCTAAATCATTTATTCAATAAGTCTTCTTTATTTACGGTAAACCTGGTTGAATTTAGACAGGATATGCATTGAAATCCCGACTTAATGGCATATTTCTATAATCGTTTGCAATATCTGTATCATTAATTCAATAACTTTTTTCCATTATAAAATGAGGTAGTTTTTAAAAAAATAAATACAAAGCCAAGGTTTCTATAATCGTTTGCAATATCTATATCATTTATTCAATATTTTTTTTCCTTTTTTGCTTTCTTTAAGAAAACACATTTAATAATTAAGTATCACGGAAATAAACATTTTTAATTTCAGGCCAATCAATGCCCGGAATTGCTTCTAGGCTAATGTATATGTGATTTAATTAAAAATTATAGAACGCATTATTCATGGCGAACCAGCTGGTCGCCAAAGGCGGCTAGTATACAATAAGTAGACATTTTGTTGAAACCTGGATTTCATACTTTAAGGTAACATATTTGCCTAGATTACTATACTATATAAAGTTTAACATGAGGGCCGAGAGATCCTGGTTGGAAGGGCGCTGGACTCGCATCGCTTAGGTTGTGAGTTCGCCGGCCGTAGAATATCCACATATATGATGACTGGCAAGTGGTCATAAAGTCTTTCGTGTCGAGAGTAATACCACAGAAGGTACTGGTTAAGCGGTGATCGTTCGCTGATCCAGGTCTGAATTACGATCTGTGGAGGAGTGAATGAAGCCTGTCCCATAAAAAGAATCGTGACGCGTTCGTAAATAAGTCATATTCTTGGTTCTAGATTGTGCTACTCAAAATAAAAAAGAGACTCACAATTCGGATTGGCTCTTTAGTCAGCGGGCTAGTTAATGATAAAGGAAAATAGAAACAACAACAGCAATATAACATTTTATAAGTGTGCACAAAGTAAGCAGATAAATGTCTTTTCGTATAAAACCGTTTTGAGCTTAAAACAAAGCATCATATGGATAGGGGAGTAATTTGAAAGTTTAGTAAAATGATTATGCTTAATTCCTTGAGGCATATTGCAGAGCTTATAGAGGCGAAATAAGGAAGTTGAAAAAATAACTCAAATATAAAGGAATTTTATTAGAAAGTTTCAAGTAAAAATGTGGAGTTTTGCAAATAAAAACATAATTTTAGTGTTTTTATTTTATAAATAATTTTAATAATTTTAATTTCTGAAAAATAATGCCGAAAAATCGAGGGACACGCAGATATAAACTTTAAAAAATTAATTTGTTCTTTCATCTTAATGGTGTATAGTGAATATAAAGAAGAAAAAAAAATGTCGGAATAAAAACTATTTATTCCTTTTCTCTTAGAAGACTTGGAAGATATAATTAATATTTTATTGTTATATTCTTTTAAATAAAATTCTTCACATCTCCACTTAGCTCGAAATCTGTGAACGTTCTCAGACGTTGGCCATAATAAGAATTGATTTGAAATTTAAAATATCCTCAAATTATTTTGAATTAATCCATTCTTCTTTTTTTTAAATCTCGCTAAATAATAGGAAAAAGGTTTGAAACTCAAGTAGGGAAAACGAAATTTAATAGTTTCAAAATAAAATATTGCCAACTAATTCAACATGAAAAAAAAATGTTTATGTACTAATTATTAATTCTTACAAAATGAAAGCTGAATGTTGTTTCTTCTTTAATTTAGCCACTGTAACACGAACCACTGTAACCACTTTTCACGAATTTAGCCACTGTAACACTGTTTCGAAATTAAGCTTAATTTTAAAATAAGAAATATATTTAATCAAAATCTATATCATTTATAAGTTCAATACTTATATTTTAGTATTTTAAATAAGAATCATTTTATCATTCTCTATGATAACGATTGACAAAAAAAATTTTCATTCAACAAAAAAATTGCATTCTTTGTGCTGATATAACATAAAAAGAATAAAATTATATATAATAATGATTGGTTCGATATGAATGATTGAAATGATATAAAAAAAATTAAATAAATATTTGAAATAATAATAAAAGCTAACTTTTTTTTATATTTTTCTCAAAAATAGCCTTCTTTGCGCAAATATGAAAAAAAAATTAAGTATGATTATGGTTAATTACTAGAAAAAAAAATAAACAAATGTTTGAAATAACAATGATAAATAAGATTTTTTTTATTTATCTCAGACATTGCATTCTTCGTGCCAATTGTAAATTCAAAGAATAAATAACAATATAAATATAATAATGATTAATCTTGAGAAAAAACGTTAAATCAATGTTTGGAGTAACAGTAAAAAAAACATTTTTTATTTATCTCAAATATTGCATTCCTCGGAAAAATTTAAAATGAAATAAATTAAGTATAAAAATGATTGCTCCTTTGAAAACAAAGTTAAGTCAATGTTTGAAACAACAATAAAAACTGACATTTTTTTATTTATCTCTAAAATCGCATTCCTCGTGGAAATATAAAAGGAAAAAAATATTATTAAAAAATAATAATTAATAATTCTTAGAAAAGAATCTTAATAATTGTTTGAAGTAACAGTATAAGCTAACCATTTCTTAGAACTCGCAATTACACGCAATACTAGAAAATAATAATACAATTAAATAATGAATAATTCTAAGAAAAAAAGTTAAATATTGTTCGCACTTTTACTCAGCCACTATATAAGGAAAACACTTTTTAAATTAAATGTAATTTCAAATGTTTTAATCTAAATCTTACAATTCACAAGTTCCAAGTTTGCTCATATTTACTTAATATTTACTTACTTCATATTTACTTTTACTTAACTCTGAAATCCTATTCCTTGAGTACATGTTACTTTACATATATACTAAAAAAGAATAAAATCTTCTGACATTCATTCTAAAATTTATAAAGCTTGATAAATATGTTTTAGTGAATACGTTTGCATTATCCGGCATTTCTTCAGCCATACTTGTTTGTGCAACGATACAGCATACAGAAACACTAAAAAAAGTACTTGTTTTCTAGAACGTTTGAAAGTCAAACAAATTCAAGTTATGGCGTCATACTCCAACAAAGAAACCACATGAATTCAACTCTTTAAACAATTTCTGAATTTGAAAAGAAGCTAAATACCCCAAATCATAGCAAAAGAAACATTCACGGCTTGATTTCAATAAGAGAGTCTATCTTCTCTTTTATTTAATTTAGAATCAAACTGATGAAAAAATAATAAATTGAGAATGGAACAAATACTATACTTCTGTCTTGGATGACAACAGTGGTATGCGAACGAATTTCTGCGATTACTACAAAATCAAATGAAATGGTTTAAAAAACATATCCTGTAATCAAAAATATAGAGAAAATGAAACAAAAAATATAATTTAATAAGCCCGAATGTCCTCCTTTCTTTTATATTTATTATCAGCAAAAGAGAAAAGACTTTCCCAATAGTCTCATTGCTTAAAACATACAGGGTGTTACAAAACTTATAAACGCTCATAGGCAGAGAGCAAGCAGTGAACTATTAGCAGGTATCCATTACGAAGGAAACATGACTAGAAGAGGCACTGAATAATTCACAATTCTTAAAGCAAAATTACAGAAAACGTCTGCTGTAATGTAAGCGTTACACTTGCGGCTTAGTGAGGGGCTCACTTTTTTACACAGATCCGGCATTTCACGGACGGCTTGTCAGTTACAGAATTCTTGGCAACTAGGTCCCCATCTGAGACGATAGAGCTTCCGTAGACGAGATTTTTCAAAAGGCCCTATAGGATAAAGACAGACGAAATTGGGTGAACGTACCGACCAAACTATGGCTCACCTCGATGAATCCTTCCAACGTCATCTCAGGAAACGCTACTTGTACAACATTGCTGCTTCAAAACCATTCCCACTCTTCAGACCACACATAAAATGTACGTCCTCCTTTTCCTGATTACTGTACCTCTCCATACCTTGTGAAATCTACTACAAAAATGGTGACGTTTAAGAGAACTATCGCTTTATAATTTTCATTGCAGCAGCATCTAGCGATTGATGACTTGATCGCCACCCTGCATTGTATGGTGAAAATTGCTTGTTTAGATGTTTTCTATCACCCCTTAAATTTTTGCCTGTGAGTTTTGAAACACCCTGTATAATTTAGATATAATGAGCCAATTTATTTTCGATATTTTTGCATTTTAAATTACTTTTAGAAAAATACGCAGTACAACAAGAAAAGAACGCATTTTAGCCGCCATATCTTGTTATTCGCCGTTTTTACTCCTAGAGATTTGAAATCCAACTGCAGTAACCTCATCAAATCTTTCTCGCATACACTTCAATAACTTCATCATGCCAGAAAAAGTTTTTGCATGGCAATGGAGTACAATAGTTACGAAATATTAAATTTGGCGTAATTTATTTTTCATTTTTACAAAATCTATCGTGCCATCCTTGGCGATTATTATGTTGATTAGCAATTAATCCCTTGCCACAGTTAATAATATCAAAAAAATAGAATTAGAACTTACAATTTTTTTTTTTTTTTGAAAAAAAATTGCAAAAAATCACCACATTTTTAATTTTATTCTTAAACACAAGGAAACGAAAAACGCCAAAATATGTAAATCCTAAATTAAAATTTTAATTCTTTATTACAAATATTAATTACACCTACAACTAGAGGGACATACACCTACAACTTAAAGGAGGAAATTAGAACATGCGGTATTCATACCAAATTAGTACATTTTTATTAATTTTGATCAAATTTTATTCAGAGGAAGTATGACTGTCTGGTTTTTCAAATGTAAGCTAACGCGAAAATTACAAAATAAACAGAGCAAAATAGATGAAATTCTGAATTTGTTTAATATCTATAGTGCATATATCTTTCAAATTTTGAGATTAATCAAATGAGTGGTTTACCGTCTATAAGTATATAGTTTCAGAAACTCGTATGAATGATAAATCAAAAATACGGTCACTTAAATATATTAATTTCAATCTGTAATTTTTATGACAACGCTGTGATTTTTTTAACCATTTTTTTTTCAATCCATTCGAAAAATTGCATCTGAAACATAATATTGGTTTTCGTACTTCAACGTTCCCCTTTTCCATTCCTGATAGTTCTCATTTCCAGCCAGCTGTGCCACCAACTGTTAAAACCCTCCATGATTAAATGCCTCCAGATTACCAAATGGGGGATCTTCTTCACCCAAGTGGTAGTAGCATTTGGTTATTAGTGACGTCCAGTTGAAGAACCACATGTGAGTTTTCATCATTTAAGAGAAATTCATTGTATATTAAAGGGGAGGGAGTGTCAAACCATCTGGATGCTAAATCTTTAACATTGTAAAGGGACTACCATTAACATGTGTTCTAGAATAGTCAGTTACGAGTTGAACATTGTTAGCGGTTATCCCACGGAAAATTGGTGACCCCTGAGGGGGCATTTTGCTGAACAATTATCGTACAATAGGGAGCTCAAGTGGACCAATATGAAATTAGAGACAGAGATTGGACCAAAATAAAATGAGGGTTTTTTTTTTTTTTTTTTTGAAGAAGGAGGAGAAAGACCTCTTTAATTCCGAACTATTGAATTACGCTCTACCTGGTGTAGCCGTGTTAACTAACAAACTGTTAATTTCTTGTGGTGTTATTTCTCCAAATTCGTGAATAACTTATTTCACGATAAACCTTCATCCTTCCACTGTTGTGCAAATATATTCCCCCAAATGGCGTAAATGTCAAATATTTTAACCTAGATCGGAACAAGTTGTTCTTATGTACATATTTGGCTGTAAGTAAACGAATTGTCAGAAATTCTACTCTCTTATTAGATCCGTCAGGATCTAGACACTACAGTATACAGGGAAATATATTTTTATTCTTTCTTAGATACGGATGGAAGGGATTTATCTCAAACAATTCACCAAGAATCACGCGATAGAATTAATAAAAAATGCTAAATTAATACCGAAGTGTATAAATTAATGTATAATGTATAAATTACGGTAAAAGTAATAAATTAGATGGTTATATAAAATTACCGGTGATTATACATAATCACCACTGAGTTTGGTAAATATGATAAACTATTTCATATTTATCAAATTAACCGGTTAGTTTATAAAATCCCCATTACGAGTAGGGGATTTTATAAACTAACTGGTAAATTTGATAAATATTTTCTACATGTGTGAGTTTTTTTAAATACCTTGTTCAAACTCTTTTTTTTATTTTATGTAATATGAAATATATAAATTATTACGTTATCTAAAAAAATTTATGGTTGCAGCAACCGTAAAGACACGCCCTGCATGCTCTGAATTTGATGCTTGTAATAAAAATTTGGGGCATTAAAAAGCAAAAGCAAAAATTAGATGAGCAATTTGTAAAACTAAATAAAAGATTAATTATTTAATTATTTCAAAATTAAGTAGCCTCTTAGACAGCGCAATTCTTAAGAACTGCACCATTGCTGCAGTTTTTAGCACAGTACCATTTCTTACAGCATTGTTACGCTTTATCATGAGGCACATTTTTACGCTTTTAGACATTTAGATTTTGTAGTGATTTCATGTTTTGAAATTATTATATTTTGATACAAATATTTTAATTTCATGAATGTAGCCCAGCTTAGACAAAGATGGCTTTTGTGCCATAAAAAACTAACTCAAAGCTACCAACAGGTAAGAAAAAAGCTAATTCTCAGAGATGTTGTATTAGTTAAAAAAACCACCTAATACTGATTGCTTAACGCTGATTGTAACTTTTCAGACAATATATAATCCCTGACCCAAACCGTTCCCATTTGTACTACTATTCATTCAGTTCCATACCCTTCAGAAAGAATCGTAGCAACGTATTGACCGTAAGGCTTTTAATTTTTTTTTGTCATAACCGGCTATAAATGTATTAAGATGAATTATATCATGAATTTGTAAATTTTTGTCAGTATAATTTTTCAAATGCATTATATAATTCCACTATCAGATTTATGATTGCCAACGTACTGATTTTCTGTATGTGTGAGTTCCAGAACAATTCTTTGCCAAATACAAATTTTTTTTAATTTTATGTGATAAAAAAATATATAATTCTTACATATATCTAAAAAGTCTCGCAATTGCTACCATAAATACGCTATCTGCATATTCTTAATTTGATGCTTGCAAGGAAATTTTGTGGCATTAAAATGTAAAATCAAAAATTAAGTGTACAGTTTTGTCAAACTAAATAATAAGTTAGTTATTTATTTGTTTTCACTCTTGAGTAGCCTCTTAGCCGTTGCAATTCCAAAGAATTGCACCGTTGCCCAGGGAACACCACGTGGAGGTGGGCTACTTTCGTTCCCCGCCCACCCACCCTCCATTGCTGCATCCGAAGACAGTTCTGATGTGAAAACTGCATCGGGCAGCCGACGACAGTTTTGATGTTAAACTGCGTCCTTCTGCGACCGGTATCTCACTGGAATATCCAAGGCCAAACAGAACTGGTAGATCTCAAAAGATTCTACAATTGGCACTCCGACAGGAGCCATCCGTGCAGGCAAACCCAGAGCTGAGCACAGCTTGTAGACCATGTAAGATTCTACAACAGTGATTTCAGACTTCTGGGTAGCAGGTGGAGCCAATTTCGCTGGAAGTTCTAGGGCCTGGCATATCCTAAATACCATGTAGGAGCGAACCACTGGGACGGATTCTACTCTGGTCGCAGGTGGATCAGATGGTGTATCAACATCTTGATCCAAATCGGGATCGAAAAACAGATCTCCGATTGAGGGTAGGTGGGGGAACATGTAATATTTCAACAGTTCCAAGATCGCCCATAGGACGATGATGATCCATCCAATGATGGCCGTAGCCTCATTGAAACAAAACGCACCAAGCATAGCTCAGCAAAGAAAAAGTCACACAACGATCAGTTGCAAAAAGAGAAATGATTCTTAACAGAGCGGCAGAAGATGAATTCATTGTTTCATCTATTACATTGTTTGTATTTTGTGCCTCTGTTTAGCATTAAACAGTAATATTTCTGCTAACAACAATAATAGGAGTGATTGTTGAAACCTAAATCCAATAACAATTGAAGCTTAACTAATGATTATTACTAAGTTAACAATAGAATGAATCTAACAATCAAGTATAGTTACTAGAGGAGGGCAAAGAGGGGAGTATATATTTAATTAAATTATGTGTTTTTTAATTTATATATTTCTTTAAGATATTAACTAGATTTTTCAAGAAGTTAAAATGAATGCTATTGATCGAGGTTGAAACTGAATTAAATTTGTAAAAAATGTATTGCGTAAAATTAGGAAACAATATTTTCCTTTCACTTAATATGTTTCAAAATTCTGCTTTATTCTGTATGTGAGGCAAATTGTCATTTCGTATGAGAAGTGTAGTAATTAGTTAAGCAATCGAAGTGGAATTTAAAAGAAAAGTGAAAGAGGAAAGAAGAAGAGGGCAAAAATATATAAAAGATAAAACACACATAAACACACATAAAAAAGAAACAGTTCAAGGAGTATCCTTTTTCATAATCGCTTACATGAGCGCTTAGTGCTTAATAAAATAATGAAGAAAAGCGAGTATCCATTTTGGATGCCCATTTGTACATCGAATGAAACTCAAAATTCCCTACCAATTTATTTTAATAAGAAAATCATTTATTAAATTTAATTTTCTAAATGGCTATTATCAAATTTACTCGGTTTTGAATGTGTAAGTAGATCCACAAATGGTTAACCCCTTGACGGATCTGGTTTCAAATTTGAAAAGATATCTATACTTTAAATATTAAATATGTGCATGAAATATCACTCATTTAGCATTCTTCGTTCTGTTGTTATAGTGTTAAATTGTGTTCGGATCACAGGATTCACAGATTTCCACTGTATATACTTCATTTGAAATTTAATTGAAAATTTATAATCTGAAATACTAAGTAGAGACCATGTGCAAAATTCCATCCATCAAGTGAAAAAAGTTTTGAACAATCGTGTTCACTAAGAAGCATAATTTTTTAAGTATGTATCTCAGATTCTAGGAGATCTAAAACATGATGATTCATCAAAATATGGATATACATTTTTAAAAACTGCTATAAGTGAAAATTAGAAAATTCTATTTAAACAATTATGTATAAAAAATATTTATAAACTATAAACCATATTTTTAACTAATATAAGTCAGGGCTAGACATCACATCACTTCATTCTTATTCTATTCTCTTGACGAGTTTTCAGTAAATTGACACGATTTTGTCATGTACAAGTGGACATTTATCTTATCTTACCGAACCTTTAATAACTGTATCTTACTATAAAATATAACCAGAAACTGTATGAAGAAGTTTGTATGAAACAAAAACCATAATAAAATTTGATATTTTCTTTAAAATAAATGGAGCAAAAGTTCTCTATAATCTTTCACAATATATGTATTTTTAATTCAATAAAACGGTTATATTGAAGGAAAACAGGGTTTAATACATTATATTCACTCTAATCAGCGTCCAATGTTATATATAGGGAGAGATATGGATATAGATAGATAGATAGATGTGTTACAGTAAAAAGAATAAATCGATGATTATATAAAATTACTGGCAATTATACATAACCACCACTGAATGTGGTAAATATGATAAATCATTTCATATTTATCAAATTTACCGGTTGGTTTATAAAATCTCCAACTCGTACTGGGGATTTCATAAACTAACTTGTAAATTTGATAAATATGAAAAAACAATCATATTTACCAAATTCGGCGGTGATTATGCATAATCACCGAATTTATTACTTTTACTGTAACATATATAAATAAAAAGGAATTTTCACCTGTATATCTCTTATGCGTAGCCGTTTTGCTCATCTGATTCCGCTAAAACTTTGACTACTTATTACTTGCAGTTACGGGATGGTTATAGGCATAGTAAAACTATGTAGTTTATATAAAAAAATGAATGTAAGTTTGCATGTCTCTTATGCGCTGCCGTACCTCTCACTCGATTCTATCCAATTCTATGCTGGATGCTTCCGAGTCGGACAGTCAAGAAATGTATTTGCTTCTGCTGAAGACGGAAAAGAATATTGTCTACTGCAACGTCTCGATCTGGCCCTATCAAATAAAGGGTAGTGTTTTAATCAAATTACTTTATTCACAGCTTTAACTTACAAAAAAAATAATATTTATCATAAAGGTTAAATGAAAAGTTCATGTGGAACACCACAAGAATAGTTCCTCGAAATATTTCGAAGAAACTCACGAGGACAGCTAACCAGTCGTCAAAGTCTCAAGCTGGTACCGGGGTTAGCTTCTGGAATCCATCGAATTCCTCGGGTGGAATCTCTCTCGAACGCTCGTCTTTTACCGATCTCCTCTCGACCTCTTCACCAAAAAAACTCCTTGTCTCTCCTCTTTCTCTCTCTAAAACCCTCGCCTTTTCTCCCTTCCTTGGACTCCATCTCTCATCCACATTGGAGCATTTGGGCTCCCAATTCACCAATCATCGTTCAGCAAAAACTTCACTGGCTACAGTTGACGGCATGAATGTTCGTGGAATTTTTAGGAATGCTCACAACTGGAAACAAAGCAGGCCGCACATCTGTGTCACAGAAACGATTAGTGCACGGGTGGTCCTTTATTTGAACTCCCTCTAAAGGGCTAGATGTCCGATCTTAAAAATAGGGTTCTCCACCTGTCCATCTGTAAGCAATTACATCGCCATAAAGCATAGTCACTGAGGAGACCAGTCTGGAATCGGTAATTATGGAGCATGTGAAAAAAAGAAACCACCATGGTCAGAGCGGGAAGAAGCTGAATCGTTGCACTACCGTAAAGGTTTTGAATCATAAAGTAAACTAAATAAATAAATAATAAATATTATTTACATTTCTCCCTCATAAAGCATTCAATTTCTATGAATGCATTCATTTCCGATACGAAAATAAATATTATTCTTTCAGTCAATCCTAATTAAACAAGACAATTATTCTAAATTTCAATTTTAAATTCCATTTTTTTTCTTCTTCTTTAGCAACGCACCGGGTATCAGCTAGCATTTCATAAATATTGTCGACAATGCCAATTCTCAGCAATAAAATCCGTATTAAAGAATATGTGAAAAAATTTTGGGATATCGCTACCACTACTTAGTTTTCTTTACTAAGTGACCTTTGGTAAATATGTATCTAAGTCAGAATGTAAGAAAGGGAATCAAATTTTGTCCCTTTTAAAACTGACAATATTACAGCGAGCAAAGGTTGTTATACTATCAACAATAAATGGAATAAATGTTAAAAATTTCAACCAAAATTATCTGCAAGACAGAACATTCAAACAAGACTTTGCAATTAATGTTATCTATTAATTCAGTTATTGTCTATAGTTCCTAGCTACTTAGGCAATAGATTCTTGACTAAAAAGGGATTTAAAAAAGAATCATTAGACTTTTATTAAAAATTTTAAATGGTATTTTAACTTTCACATACAATAATTTAAATAATCAATAGACTTGAAACATTCTAAATTAAAAAAGTCACTTTTATGTCAATTTGAACTTTTTAAAAATAGCTTTTCAGCAGTTTCACATTTATCAAAAATAAGTTATTATCATATTTAAAGTAATTGTTAAATATTTTAACCCTTTCAGGGGCACTATACCAAAAATGATTTTTTTTCGAAACAATTATTTAAATCTGATTATATCCTATTACTGACATGTAATTTACAGTTAAAAAAATTAAGGTCCTTAGGGGGCTGGGGGGTAGGTGACATACTGGGTATGTCACCGCGCATCTAGAACATGTTTTGGAGCGAATTCACAAATATGCAACTCGTAATTAGAAGGTATTTTTATGAAATGAAAGCAGTTTTAGGGATTCATGACGCTTTTTAACATGAATGACGCAAAAAAATGAGCTTTTTGAATTCGAAAATAAAGTTTATCGGAATAAAATGAAGATAAATTACATCATATGAAAACATGCTTCCATCTTGAATTTTTTGTGTGGAAACAGAATACTTTCTAAGACTCGTGCTGCCGTCTATTGGCAAGATAAAGACTTAAAAAACGTTAGGAAATTTTATGTAGTTATTTCAACGCGATTTTCTAGTTTTAAAAAAATTGTAAAAAGGTGACATATGGAGTATGTCACCGCCCCTGAAAGGGTTAACAGCAATACACTTTTTAAATCTTACATTTATATTTATTCTCTTTGCAACACTATTAAATGAATTTTTTTGTGTTTGTCTTGTTATCATTGCAAGGAATCAAGCGTTTTTAAAAAATAAAAAAGATGATCGAACTAAGTTTTAAAATAATACCACTCAACAATGTTTTAAATTAAACTTTGACATTAATTAATTTTTCCTTAAACTAAATTGCTGACAAAGTTTTAGCTTTTATTACTAATCCCTAAAAAGTTAGAATTTAATGCTATTAGAATCTGCCTTTATTAAAATATTCATAAAAATGCAATTAAATGCCACCTGTTTTTATCGCATTCATAAAAATGCAAAGAAATATCGTCTGTTTGTATCGATGTTCACTGAATTACAATTAAATGTCATCTGCGCCATCTATTGATGAAAATGAAACACAAAGGTCAGATAAATAATTATTCCCATGTTCCTGCATCAGAAAAAGGGGGTAAAATATATTTATTATATTTTTATTAAAGTTCAAAGTTTAGTTTCATATATTTTGGGAAACATTTTATACTTACTGTAAAAATTAACGCTCTGAAACGAGAAAAATGATTTTCCTTTTTGGAAGTTAAACGGAAGAAAAATAAAACTATAACGGACTATTCGATTTAGCGTTCCTTTGGGAATTTTCAAACTAGTTGAAAGAAAGATTTCAGAAATTCTGATATGATTTGAGAAACTAGATAAAAAAATATAACGTATCCTAAGGGAGTAAGTTCTAGTTTTTAAATCTTTTGGATGAATTTCTGTTCTAAATTTAATTTGTTAAAGTTCTGAAAAAAATTCTATTGACTTAAGAAATAAAAATCGCACTTTTGTTCTTATAAACAAAGAAAAAATATTTACAAAACCAAACAAAGTTTATTGGACTATTAAAGTCCATACAAACTAAAAAATGGTTTGAGAATTTCAAATTTAAACCCAATTAAGAGGATAAAATAATAGTATAGTATATGTGTGTATTTAAAAATTCATTTCTACGACACTTAATTAATCAGTCTGTAGCAATGCTATTAAAGAATATGATAAAAATATATATTTCAATCCTTTCCAACTGTATCTGTATACTTAAATGTTTGAAATTTGTAAAAAAAAAGAAATGTCAGAGGGAATTCCACTCGATTTTTGATGTGCTATTACTTCTAGATTTTTGTATTCCCATAATTTGAATAAAAATATTTTATATAAACATCCATTATCGTATCATATTTTGAAGAAAAATATTTTATATAATCATCCCTTATCGTATCATATTTTGAATTAAAAATATCTTATATAATCATCCATTATCGTATCATATTTTGAATTAAAAATATCTTATATAATCATCCATTATCGTATCATATTTTGAATTAAAATATTTTATATAATCATCCATTATCGTAATGCTGAATAGGGTTTTAAATATCTTCGCCATTTGGGATATTATTCCAGATTCTTTTTTATTGAGAAACAACTAAGACAATATTTGGCATATTTAAATTTGCCGATTTATCGATATGCAATTAAATAAGCATCGATAAATAATCAATGCTAAAGAGCTGAGGTATGGGATTTTTATTAATTGATGTTTGCTTATTATATTCTCCCTTCACATAAAATTGAAGGCTATAATATTTTTATACAACATGTTTTATTTATTTTATATTCGACGATGTTTTTTTGTATTGTTATTAGATCACTACTTATTTCAATACGAATTCAGTCATAAATTGTAATTTGAGTTTAGTTTAGTTTAGTTTTATTAACATCCCGTTGTAAAGCAACACTAGGATTTTTTTGACATGGACCTTGAATCACGATCAGATGAAAAAGACGACACCAGAACTGATACCTTCCTCTCCATGCCATACCAGCGGTAGGACGTTTGGCCTGACAGATTTGACGTGTAAGAGAGTCCCTCACACGGCGGTTCTTCGGTGGAATCGAGTCTCAGAGCCTGAA
Source organism: Argiope trifasciata (assembly GCA_026543055.1). Taxonomy (NCBI): domain Eukaryota; kingdom Metazoa; phylum Arthropoda; class Arachnida; order Araneae; family Araneidae; genus Argiope; species Argiope trifasciata. The sequence continues at coordinate 397,214 of JAPMOQ010022346.1, forward strand.
ACTTTCTGGTTCCGAAGCCGAGATCTTACCACCCGGCCACCGCGTCCTCTGATTGTGATTTGAATGTTTGTGAATATTGAAAAGCTCTATACTTGACAATATGCTTTCAAAAAGTTATATATTTACATTTAAAATTTATTGCAAACAATATTCGTAGATGTCTTTGCCAATATGAAGGAGATTTTTTGTTATACTTTCGTTCCTTAATCTGAGGCAATTTAATTTCATATATTATTAACAGGATAACAACCTTTCTAATCAATTTTATTTTCCTATGTTTTAATAATTGGTTCTAATCATCAGTTTATTAACACTTTCAACGCTTCTGACGAGGTATCTCGTCATTCAGATACCTCCAAATACATTTTTCTGTGGACTAAAATTCGTCTTTTTTTTTTTTTTTTAAAGTTTAGATAGGTTCAACTTTCTAATACGTGTCTATCAGAGACCTGTAATTGCAAGTAACTGAAATACGAGATATCTCGTCTGTAGCGTGGGAAGTGTTAAATTATTTTATAATTTTTTTTAATTTTCTATATATGGCGCCATCTAGTAATATGATTTGGGAACAGCGGAAACAGTTGGCATGAAATTTTCTACATACTCTGAGTAATGCTTTATTTAACTTTCAAGTTTCAAACAAGGTTAACGGAGGGCATACACGTGAACATCACGAATACTCAGATTTTTATTTTCAGACTAATACAAATAAATGTATGTATTTTGAAAAAAAAATTTATCGACCTATAGAAACCAACACCAGCCATGCATTTAAAATTTTAATAACAAGACCAATTGCCAAATTTCATTTATCGAAACCATTTCTTTTTTTATTTACTGCTGTTACATGCATTAGGATATACTGATAGATATGCGATTTACGCTTTGATAGATTTGATCAAAAATTTTACAACGATAAAAACTTTAAACAGTATAACTGTATAGCATAATTTTGTTATTGTTTTATTTTTGTAGTAATCTAATGTCAGTTCGTATCAACACAGGTAGACATATAAAATTCTTTTGAATGCATGTTTGCCAAAATGCGACAGAACTGTAATGAAAAATGTAACATATATCTCCGAATTAGTACAGCACCAATGCTAACACACCAGTATTTGGGTATTACATCTGGCTCCTAATTATGCAATTTTGCAGCCACCCATGTTGCACTTGGCGAGAATTGGCATCAATGTTTTACTGTTGCGGCAGTTGACATCAATATTTTAGTTTTGTGATAATTTCGTGCTTAATTAGAAACAGATTTTGCGCCAAGCTTAAACGTCAGCATTTGGCTCTAATTACAAAAAAATGATACTCTATTTTCACTATTAGTGTCGATGATATTGTAACTGGAAAACGGCTTCTGCAGTTCCAATAGTACCGAGGATTGAATGAAGGAATAAATGTTAAAATGAATGTTTTTCTCATGTGAGAACATTATGCTGTTTTGGCTTGAGACAGTATTTTGAAACCTCAAAATGCATAGGCAACAAATTGTTGAAGCTTCAAAATGCATAGATAAGAAATTCGCGATTTTTACTGGCGAAAATATTACAGCATAAAATTGATTTTTATATCATATTGAAGCTCAAAAAATAATCATTCAATGATAGTAATATTTTGACCTATAAATTAAATGTATTCTTAAGGAATTTTTAAAAATAAAATAAAATTATATGTTTCAACAATTAATTTCGCAAAAAATAAAATTTGATCTGCTGGAGCATCGCAAAAAATTAATTTTTATTAACGCATTGTTATCATATTGTTAGGGATTTCCTGCCTTTATACTAATTCGTCGGGTTCATTTACTCGTATAGTGGTTGTGTATGATGTGAGAAGAGATGATGACACACAATGATCAGTCCTTCAATAGATGACACAACACAGACGACGTTTATTTACAGGACGAAGACAAGACAGTACGCAGACGACAAATATTTACAGTAACACTATGTACAAAACACTACTATATACAGCCGAACACACAGGACAGCACACAGCAGTACTCTACTGCAGATAGTAGCCCACAATAGCAACAGTAGTCCACAGGCAGAAATTCCGTACCACAGCTCGCAAAGCGGCCAGACAGGATTCAGCAGGAGAGGGAATCTTTAAGGGATTCTGTCTATACTCACGTAGATCTTTCTCGAACAGGCTGAAACTACTCCTCTGCCTCTTTTTGCCTTCGCAGCCGACTCACTACTTCGCACAACGGGACTACTCCTCAGTTCAGGACAGCTCGTTCTAGATGGGCTGCAATACACGACACAGCGATCAGCAGTCCTCAGTTCAGGACTTCTCACTTCAAGACCTCTCTATTTATGTCTACTCGGTCGGTCACTGCCGTACTTCGTTCAGCTTCCAAGAAATCTCAGTTCAGGTCTTTTCGATTCAACTCACTCCATAGACTGGCTGCCTTATACAGAGACGGAAGGCGAGGCTAAAAGCCTTCTGGACCAATCAGGATCATTCTGGATGTATCTCGGCTCCTAATGGACTGATCGGGAAAATCCTCATTGTTTCGGGTATTGTCTATTTTGTCTCCAAAGTCTATTTTGTCTAAATGTCTGCCAAGTGCTGGGACCTCTGACGTCACACCCATTCAATATGCAACATATATTACTGTAAATATATCTTCCTTACGATGGCAGTATTAGCGCGGGAAAGCAAAACCACTTGTTCGTTAAAATATTAACAAAAGCTCCGATTAAAAAATAAGTACTGTAAAATAAATAAAGAAAAATGTAATTTTCAGCACTTGATTATATAATTATATGATATGATAAATAGAAAATGTGATATTTATAGACATGTGATTACAAATTGACAATTTATTGCTTTTGAGGCATCCATTTTTCGTTCATTAGGAAATAATGCGGGATGTCGCATTTGACAATTCATCACCAACTAAAGTCTCGACTTGATTTCCGAAATATTCATTCTTAGGAACTGTCTTAATTAATTTAAATTATTAACATATTTGGATAAACTGGTGTATGACTTAAATTAGCTAAGATAAATAATGACTTAAAAATAATAATCTCACATAATAGCTTGAAATTTGCAATCGTAGATATCAATTTTAATTTGTTTATTTTTATTTATTTTTACTTTTACCTATTTATTTATTTTTTATTCATTTATGTGTAATGTTTTTTATACATTTACTTACTTTTTTTGTAACATTTGCTGTAGCATGTCAGAAATAGACATTTATTTCAAAATATTCAGGTGTTTTTCTCTTCTTGAAAATTTCGAATACTTTCAGTGTTCAAGCATACATCACAAACTTCATATTTAGAATTCAAGATAAATGGGATTATAGAAATTTCTAGATTCTAAGAAATATAGATTCATTCCGAATAGCTTTCAACACATTCATAGAAACAGTATTTATTTTTCGAAGAAATATTTTCAATATGATGAATATATATATA
>JAPMOQ010022351.1:0-18171 GCA_026543055.1 Argiope trifasciata
ATCCTATAGTTGATCTGGTGTGAAAGTTTGGAGAATGCCTAACCAGTTTAGATCTCTTTTTCTGATCACCATACAAAATCAGGAAGTCAATCTCAAACCTTGCGTAGCTTCATAAATGAGACTCTAATGAAGTCAAAATTAAACACATTTGGTAATTTCTCGTTAGCACGGCATCAGCTCTAATCCGTCAACATTTGGCTGCTATTAAAATTTCATTACCGCCAATAGCTCAATTCGGTCCATACTAAGAGTAAGTAAGCAAAATTTAATTTGGGATTCTTGAGGGTACTTTGTAGGAATAAGAAGAACGCAGCATTGCAGGCAGTGTGAGTTTAGAATGTTAGAAGGTATGTGCAAAATACATTTGCCATAAAGCTGTGCTGCCAAATAAATAGATTTATTTCTATTTTTAAAAATATAATGTTTTTCATTTTCAAATTGGTAAATTATGGTTTCAGAACAACAATTACATAAAATTATTGCAGTAACAGTATTGAAATCTTATGTCCAACCAGCTGTATGATAGGATATTGCAATAAATTTTTTAAAATTAATTTTGTTTCTTCCAGGAAATCTGTGTTAAAGTATGCCCTTTACGATCAAATGGGAAATCATTGATTTTTGTAACGGTAACCTTGTTTCCATTTATTAGCTATAGACTTTTTTCCACTGCTCATGAAATCACCAAACTACAAAGAGGATTTCGCAAATTTATTTCAAACAATCCCAGTGAAATAGATCTAAGTGAAGGAAAAATCATTCGTCTGCCAATCATCGTAATCAGTCTCGAAAAGTTGTGAAATGAAAGCAAAAAATACTCGAATCACACGCTTGGTTGACTTTTGAGTGAGCGAAAAACGGGTTTCACTTTATCTTCTTATCTCGATATCATTTTGAGTGATTTCATTCCAATGTTCCGCTTCTCCACTGAGTGCGAAAATATAACATCTAATTCTTTTGTTCGAAGGATTAAATTCGAAATACAGATCACGATTTCATTGGGAAGTGAAAAAAAATTTCCTTACTCTTTTCCTTAAATTTCCTGAATTTCATTTTTTTAAAATTGATTTTATTACTTTTTTATGGCAAAAGAGTTTTTGTTAATTTCAAGTAGATTGCGAATTCGGTGTAAAAATTTACAAATAAAGCTTTGGAACTGTTGGCATCATTTCTTGATTAAAGAAATCGTTTGACTTAAATCTCAAACTTGGGGACAGAATACTTAATTCTAAGCAGTTGAAATTATGAATAGACTTAATTTGAGAAAATAAAGGGGAAGTTTTAAAAGCTCCAACCGATATATACAGTGGGTAAAAAAAGTCTCCGTACGCAGATACGAATGCAATTCAAAGTTTAATTTGTCACACAAAATTTAAAATGATAAAAATGAAAACTTAAAAATGAGTTTAAACTAATATTATTTAATATTTATTCACATTAAAAGGATGATAATACTGACAAAATTAAATAATAAATCGTAAAAACTCAAAAAATGCCGTAAACATGGAACAAAAAAGTCTCCGTACGGTGCCCTAGCACACGAAAAAAGTTTACAAAAATGCAAAATACATTTAACAAATATACATTTAATGATCAGTGGGCCCTCCTTTGACCTTTATCACATCTCTTAGACATTGTGGCATTACTCCTACAAGTTTTTTTTGTTGTTGTTTCTGGAGAAATATTACACCAAATACTACTAATGACACTTTTGAGTTCAACTTTGTTTTTAATATCATATTTTTTAAGTTTTCGGCCAATTTCTTCCATCAAATGTTCTATGGGGTTTAAATAGGATGACTGGGGAGAGCTATGAAGTTGTTGTTTAACATGATAAAGCAACCACTCTTGACAAATCTTAGAGGTGTGTTTAGGATCGTTGTTCTGCTGAAAAGTAAACCCAGTTCTAAGAGATAATTTCTCTGCGCTGGATAACACATTTTGTTTAAGAATATCTAGATATCCATATCGATCCATATTTTCCTCGATGAATTAGAAATTTCCTACTCCAGAAGCACTCATACACCCCTGCAACATAACACCGCCACCACTTTGGTTCACAGTTCCGCATAAATTCTTAGTTAACATTTGTCCGTTTGATTTTCTCGGCCATCTGACCCAGGAATGTTAAATTTTGATTCATCGCTAAAAAGAATGGATCCCCAAAAAGATAATGGCTTGCTTACATGCTTCTTTGCAAACTTGAGGTGCTTTTTCTTGTTGCACAAACTTATATAGTGTTTCTTACGGGCCGCACGTCCATGATAACCAATTTTTTAATGACATTTCTCACGGTTTGAGTTGGGACTTTAATGTTGTAACTAACCATTAAATCAGCTGTCAACTGAGGTGCACTAATTAGTGGATTTTCTTGAACTTGGCGTATGATGTTTCTTTTATGCACGCGATTTAATTTTGACGACCTACCGGATCGATCTCTATCCACAAGTGAATGAAGTTTATGATATCTTTCAATGATATATTGCACAGTAGACTTCGTTTTTTAGTCATTTCACTAATCCTTTTCATGGATAATCCATCTTTTCGCAATTTAATCACTAATTCCAGACTAGCTCTGGGAACTTCCATTTTGAGACAATCAAGAACAAGCTTGAACTCAACAACTGTCGATATTATGTTTGCTTATCAGTAATTAACTCTCTAACGTTAAAGATTTACTGCGGGCCTGTTTTAAACACGTCAGAAAGAATTTGCATAAAGCGTACGGAAACTTTTTTTGCACTGCAATTTTCAGTTTACCTCAGATATTGCAAATAATATGCTTTTCTAGTTTTGTAAAAATAAAAATTCATAAAAAATCTCTTTCTATAGACTTATAATAAACACATATAGACAGTATTTAAAGAAAAAATGCAATATTTTACAAATTATGCTCATTTATTCTTAAATTTAGTGACCGTACGGAAACTTTTTTTACCCACTGTAAATAGGCACTCGAATATTAACCTCATACCAGTGATAAATTTAAAAGTATTTTTTTTAAATGGCGGGATCAATTTTCTCAAAGATTTCTCGTATACGCTGTGATAAAAATGTTATTCCAAAGAATGCGTTGCCGGGCATTGGCTTAGAATCGTTACAAAATATTAATCTTTGTCATGAATTTAGCATTTTTACTGAACCTATCCTGTGATCCTTGGTGATTAAACTCTGACATGTAGTTAAATGTCTGAAAATGGTTCTTCACAACCGATTTAAACAAAAATTTGACACAAAACTAGAATAGTAGTCACAAAATCATACATCAAATTTGATACATTTAAGTGAACACGTTTTTGAGCTATCGCGTTTACACGTTTCTGTAAGTACTAACCGACAGACGGTCAACTCTTTGTTGGATTTGGCTGAACATTTAATAGGTGCCTATACTACAAATGTTAATTCTGTGACCCGAATTTTATCCATTCTCTTTGTTTTATAATTATCGGGTGAACTTATATTCGAACAGCTGGACAGACAGACTTTCAATGAACGGATTTTGCTCAAAATCTCACAGAATTTGATCTTATATATCAAATGAAAGTTCGCCAGTAGTATGCATGACTTTTATCTAATAAATTTATTTACATTAATTTTATCACACAACATACTGTTTAAAATGTAACTCAAATTTTGAAAAACTCAAATCTTAATTTTTTAAAATGTTTTGCGAAAACTGCTATAGCTATTTTGAAGTTAGTTCCAATTACATGTACGCACCAATTCAAAAGCCATCTTATAACACGACAATGTACAAAATTCATACATTAGAATAAAAAATCTGCTGATTTCATTCATATTTTGGCAAGAAACTATTGAAAATAGCACGATGTTATATAAAATGACAAATTCTTATTTTTTAGGTGAAATACGGAAAAAAGGCATTTGAAAATTTAAGGAATGCTTTACAGCCATTTTTCCCTAAAAAGTGGGGAAGATTTTTGTTTACTAGGTGGTGCAAGGCCAACAAAAATATTATTTTGAATTAAAGTTAATAGCCCAGTTCATGTAATCATTTGATTTTTGTCGCTAATTTCATGAAATGCAAACACAAAATTGCTTAAAATTTTAAGTATTTTCCTTGATTGTTTACCTTTTAAAATGGTTTATATTCCAGAGTAAAGACTTTTAAATACCTAAAATTATTAAATGCACAAAATGTTTCAAATGTTGTGTTAAAAGCAATTGTAAAGAATTTAATAACATATAAGAACAACAACAACAAAATCGTAAGATTTAAAACTCCTGAATAATATATAATAATATGAATCAATGCTAAAATTTGGAGACCACAAAGTTAAACATTAAAAGTAACATAAGAGAAAAGAGACATTAAGAGTGACCAATTATTTTAAATGTAACAAAAAAAAAATTATGAACAAGAATTAATCATATTCTTTTCATAATAATAATTTACCCATTTTTAAACTAACAGTAATGGGTAAAAATACCTTAGTGAAATTGATGATTTTTTTTGGCGCTATGTATGTTCGCTCGGTATACTGTGCAAACAGGAATGGAGGCTAAAATATAATGAAATTTGTTTGACCGCGATTACAGCTTGGCGAGAATCAAGGGATACCCTCAAATATAGGCTAACCCATTAATGTTATAACCATACAAATTAACCTCATGCTTGTCGATTAAACAACCTCACTGAACAATTATCAATCATGCAAAACTTAATTTAAGTAAAAAAGATATTTTAAAAAACCTTACCAGTCAAATGCTTTAATAAGACAGCAAAAAATTTATTTTGGAAACAAAAACGCAACATTTCTAGGAATGTCCTTATATATATATATATTAAAATTAATAATTGAATACAATTCAAATTTGCTCGGATAATTTTTTTGCATATATAATTAGTTTACATCGTGAAAGTTACGTCATTTTATATACAGCATTTTTATTGGATTAGAAATTAACATAAAATTAAAAACACGTAAAGGAAAATACACAAATAATATGCAAATTTCATAATCTCCTGTTTTGATTGGATAAAATTAAAATAAGATCTGATATCATTTATTTTTCACTTTCACTTTGATGGTCGAATTGTACTTGCTTTCAATTACTTTGTCTCTAATCTTTTTTCGAAGAAAGTGAAATTGGAAAAATAACGTCATTTGAATACAATTCAAATATCCAAGAGGCGAATTAAAATATAATAATCGAATAAACTTTGATCACGACGAAAAAAGTGAAGAGTTAAAACTGGTGAAAGCAGGAAAAATATAATGAAAAAAAATTCAATAATGATAGATGAAAATATATTAAGTTATTTTTTTTTATAAAATATTCATAGTATTGATTTACCTTGTGTTTCATGCAATAATATTTTTCAATGAATAAATACATTGAAAAATTATTTAAATATGTCAATTGTAAATATATTTATGTTAATACATTGTTTCTGATACAAGTAGTTTGATATAAATCTGAAGTCACATGTAACTTTCAACCGTTGTCATGTTTTTCTGTTTAAAAAAAATATTTATGCAATTTTTTTTTGTGTGTGTGTGTGAAAATAAATGAATTTTAAAATACTAATGACATTGTGAGGTAAAAATATTATTAAATTGATGTGCTACCGTTGTAATGCCTGCGGAATGCTACAGAAGATTACACTATCGAAATTAGGAGGAAAAATTAGAATATTTTTGAAATAAAAATATCGATAGAAATAAAATTATTCTTCTTAATCTTATAAGTGAAAATCACGCTAATGAAGGTATTTGTAATTTTTTTCGTAGTTAAAGTTAATAACAGAATATTAGTTTATTAATTATCAATATTAGTTTATTAATATAATATAAATAGTTTATTAAATAATATAATTTAAACTTTTATTAATATATCAAATCAAATGTGAACAAAATTAGAAGATGCATATTTCCAACAAAAAAGCAAAAAGTTTTATTATTTCTTCTGGTAATTTTACCGATTAGAGTTAATATAGAAAAAAAAAAGAATAATGGTGAAAAAATTGAAAGGCAGAGAAAAATGGAAGAAAAATAATTAGAAGATAGAAATAAAAATTCTTAGTCATATATTTGATATGTTTATTAGTGTTATTTATCGTTTGCGCAATAGGAAAATGTTTTTTTTTTCCATGTCACCGAATTTAAACTTTTATTCAAATTAAACAGTAATTGGTATTATTCTGTAATTTTTCTGAAATATATGATGTAAATTTGTAATGCAAAAATATGGAATATAATCATAACAATCTGACTCATTAAATAATTTTAAACCGTAACTCTAATATTTAAAAGAATTTTTTTTATTCAATCAATAATTCCAGGCAAAATACAAGTTTTCAAATTTTAATTATTAAAGAACGCTTTTTCAGGAAAATCATCATTTACATCTGCTTCCAGAATCTAATATCGTAAAATGATGCCGTTTTCACAGAGTTTTTAATTTAACAATTGTTAATAAATATGGTTAAAAATTGTTGGGATCGATACTTAAATATTGGAAAAAAATAAGATATGTAAGAGATTGATCATAGGTTATTACAAAATTATGATCACAGGTTATTTTGGGTTTAAGATAAAACTTAAAGTGTTCCAATTTTCCGTTGCATAAATTTATGATTTAAAAAAAAAAAAAAAGATGCAATCTTGATTGCAAAGAATTCCCAATTTTCTTACTTTTCTGTTAATTAACTGAATGTAACGCATGTTTAACTAACATAATAATTGCTGCCACCCTCTTATTTCGGAGCGTAACCAATTTACCACTTGATTTACCCTAAAAATTCGTCTGGGGTCAAATGGTCGGTGCGAGTACGAAATGCGATGAGCGCAACCTGCCCGCAGATGAATTAAACGTAAGCTTCCAGGTTGTGACGAAAGACGATTTTGTAACACATTATGTAATCATTATTAGATCGTTTGAATCACCGACGTTAAGCGACTGTTTCCTTTCTTTTCTTTTTTTTTCGTGGCGTTTGGCTGCTATCGCTGATCTGAATATCGTCTGCTCCGTGAAACGTGATTTTCGGAGGCTGCCTAACTAAATTTTCTTATTCAATTTACATTCTTTTTGTATGAAGAGTCGGAGAATACAAGAATTTTGTATTGGAATATTGTTTTGAATTCCTTTACGGGTGAGGTACCATAATAAACACACAATAACGAGAATATAAAAAAAAGGGTTAAAAAGAAAACTGTTCGAAACGAGTCAATTCCTACTAAAGCAACGAATAGAGACGTCTCGTGAGAAAGCGTTGACAGATATGAAAATAGCTTTCGGCAAATTCATGCGATTTTGTGAAATAAATTCACGTGAAATCACGTAATTCGGCATATAATCTAAAATCTAAGTAATATTGCCTACAGTTACTAAGTGAAATCTCATGCTTAAATGCGCAGTGAATTCCACAATTGGCTTGGTGCGGTACATATGGCGTGAATCAAATGAAAATGAATGTACTGAATTCCACAGTCAAAGATAGGGGCTAGATTTTGAGCGATGTAAAAAAAGAAAAAAGAAGAAATAAAAAAAAAATTGAAAATCAAATGCAGGCATAAATGTCTCAAAAACTTTTACATTTCAGTGCAAATCTAACAATGATTTTCAATTTGTCTTTAAAATAATAAAGGTTTTTCAGTTCTGAAAATGAAAATATTCGAATTTGTTCACGTTTGAACGAAACCTGAAAGAATTTGAGCATTTAATACATGTTCTTAAAAAATGTAATGCTATAAACTAATGATATATTTTGATTTACTTGAATAAAAAATGAAACAAATAATTTTTTATGCTTTTATTTCCAATACGCAAAATCAAAAAAGAATATCCATTTTGCAAACCGACGTGAAGATTTCTTTCACGAGAAAAAAATAATAATCGTCTGCCAAAGAAGAATAGTAAATAAATTTTAATGACCTCTCTGATTGTAAAACTCAGAAATAAATTCCTTTATTACTTTGCATTCTAATTTATTCTGTTACTTTCTTTTATGACGAAATTTTCGCTGCTTCATTCTACAAAAAATATTGTATGCTAAAAATCACTGCATAAAAATGTTAACATGATATTAAACGTTACATTTTAATGCTAAATACCGACATCCTTATCTGCTTTTGTTGAAACTAATGAGCAGACGATAAAATAACTTGAATACAAATTGTATTGCAATAAAGTTTCTCGCTAATTTTCTGCGCAATTAAATCGTCCCATTTTCGATCGGACCACTTACTATTCAATTGCGCGTGAAAATTATCTTTTGTTGCTCTATAAAATAAAATAAAAAAGCTGTAAATGATTTTTTAAAAAAGAAGTAGTAAAAAGGACGAAATACATTAGAATATTTTACTGTGCTTTGACGCATTAACTGTATTCGTTTTTATTGTAATTACTTTTAAGCCGTGATAATTTCTGAAAGCTGAAATCAATAAAATGCGAATGTCTACGCTGTTAAAAAAAAACTTGTGTTTTATAACCTTCTCCGAAACTTGTTTCAAACGTGATCAAAATATTTTACACATAAAATCTTAACAGAACATAAAATTGTAGAATATTGAGAAGAGCGTTGTTGAAAAGATTCATTCAGTAAAATAGCAATAAACAGTGGGACATTTAGCCATTTTACATTAAAGTTTGGTAAGGATTTTAATGGCAATTTCTCTCAGCTTTAAATAAAGTGCTGGTTTTTAAATGAATTAATTAAAATACTCTCCGTTAAATATCACACGATAGAGACATACGTCTTACGCATGTAACATCTATCATACATTGCAAGCGATGAGTTTTGATCTGCTCATAATATTCTACACGGAGCAAAATTAATTACAAAATTTGATTATCCATAAGTCACAGTGATTTGACAGCATAGGAATCAAAACACCATCTTCAAAACAGAAAGTTTGAACAATATTATGATATAGTAATACATGGTACGTAGTAAGAAAGTGCTGCAAAAATTAAGTACTTTTAAACACTTTTTAAGCACCAAAGCCGAAAAAGTCAAGCACCTTTGTACATGTACGCATATATAACCCTGCTTTTTTTTCTAATCCTAAGTTATTTTCTGTTTTATTATAATGCATAATTTTAATTGAAATTTTTTAAAATTAATTTTAAATGGGGATTTTTAAAATTCTAATATTCATTTCTGTATTTCATAATATTTGCTCAATGCCTTCTATTATAAAACAAATTATGTCTCTTTGGTTTTGACAAAAACAGTAAAGGACAATAAAAATGAAGGGGAAAAAAACTATCATTACCAAAAATTCGCCAACTTCCATAAGAAGATATCTATACTTATAATAAAGCTCAATGTGTGTGTGTGTGTTGGCGCTCTACAGGCCAGACCGTTGGACCTACAGCTACCAAATTTGGTACATGTATACCTTGGAGGTCGGGAATGTGCACCTCGGAGCCCTTTTTTCGAATTTTTAATTAGAATTTGAATTAATTAAAATTTAAGCGAAATTTCGACGTTTTTCCGCTATAACTTCCGAAAATATTATTGCACAAACATGATTTTTGTATCAATTTAAAGATAAAAAAAATTAGCTTTCTAATGGTATCAGTTTTTTAAATTTATAATGTAAGCTTCTATTTTTAACGAATTTTTAAAGAAATATTTTAACCATGTTTTTATCACGTGACTGGATAAAATAAAAGAATGCCGGAAGTTCAAAAAAAAAATATCATCGCAAAATAAATCAACAGAAATGGTACTTTCAGCACGTGACTGGATAAAAAAAGTATAAAATGTGATATTTTCTTTGAAAAATAAATGCAAAGCAAAGGTTTCTACAATCGTTTGTAATATCTATATCATTAACTCAATAAATCTTCTTTATTTACGGTAAACTTGATTGAATTTTGACAGAATATGCATTGAAATCCCGACTTAATGGCATATTTATGTAATCGTTTGCAATATCTGTATCATTATTTTAACACTTTTTTTCCCTTTCTCGCTTTCTTTAAAAAAATATATTTAATATTTTGGCAACATAATCGAATTTTTTTTTTAATATTTTGGAAGCATAACCGATGGTTAAAACTGACTGATTTATAAAATTAAAGAATATTATTAGGAAAAGGTGTACTTTTAGAACTTTCCGTCCGTCATCTTAAAGAAAATACTAATTTCAGGTCAATCAATGCCCGGAATTACTTCAAGGCTAATGAATATGTGATTTAATTGAAAATTTTAGAACGCATTACTCATGGCGAACCAGCTGGTTGCCAAAGGCGACTAATATTTCATATTTTCCTCTTTCGGAATAACATTCCGATGTTTCAAAACGAATCTCAATGTTGATAAAACGAGCGAAAAAAAAACTAACTCGTTTACCATAATCTTTACGTGGTTTAAAAGTCTTCATTGAATGTTTCCCTTTCATCGCTGTTTGTTTTGATGTATCCAGTAAACAAATATTTTTGACTATAATCAATTTCATCGAATACAGAAGCAATAAGAAAATATCTTATGTTGAAACAAAAAAGAATATTTTCTTTGTACTTCTCGATAAAATTAAGTACATTTAAGAACCTTTCTTCCAAAATTAAGCACTTTGAAAGTAGTTAAAAATGGTTTTCAAATTTAAGCAATTTTTAAGGAATTTTAATGACGCTACGCACCTTGTAATACTTTCATGATTGTATTAATAATTTTTTAAACATAGATTCAATGGATGTTTCCTTCATGCAAGTCAAAAATGCTAATATTATTTGGTTTTGGAATCAGTTGTATATCTTGGATTTGGTGCTTGTCATTACAGGGTTATAGTATTGATGCTGTGAAAAACTCTCAGCCAGATATCTGTTGAAACATGCTATGGAATTTCTCCATTCTATTATACTGCTAGCAGAAATAAATATGTGTGTGCCGTTTTGTTTAGTTATATTACCATTCCATTTTTTAAAAGCAACACCTAGGGCTATTTTGGGACAGACCTCATCAGTTTGAACTATGGTCAGATGACGAGGACGACACCTGGACTGACAACACTTTCTCCATATTCCTGTACCACCCCTGAGGGACAACGTTTGACCCGCCAGATTTAATATGCAAACCCGCTTACTAGACGGTCTGGGATCTGGCTTCCAGTTCCGAATTCCAGACTTTACCACCAGGTCACCACGACCCTGCGAGCGTGTGTAATGATATAAATCTAATTAAAGCCTTAATTAATTTTCTATTTTTCATCTTAATTTAACTCATATTAATTCCATTCTGAGATATTCTCTTCTTTCCTGATCCAATTCTTACTTTTTATTTAATTACTTTTAACGCGGACTCTGTAAAACTTCTAAAATCAGCAGATTCTCCTGCTCTGAACGAAGGGATGAAGTTCCATAAAGCTTATCACATTTTTCTAAATATACTAAATTTCCCTTACCAATATTTACAAGTGTTATAAGAATCCCTAACTAAATTTTAAAACTAATGACGCGAAAATGTTTGGTATCTTCTCCTCTTGTGTCCCGATGTAGAGCACTAGACCTTTTATTATCGTCTCTAAAACAAATTATGCCTCCCTAGATGAAATAAAATGATATTTTAAAATTTCAAAAACTTCTTCTATTCGACCGCGCAATTACTTACATTATTTATATGTATATATTATTCTCGCTTATTGCCATTATATTTAGAGCAGCAAGTTTTTTAAAATTTTAGAAATAAGCTTTTTAAATTAATTATGCCACAAATGTGATATTTCTTCAGCAAACTTCATAATTAATTAGATAAGAATAAGTTAACTTTTTATTATAAATGATATTTTAAAATTTTTTAAATTAAATAAATCAAAATCTTGAATTAATTTCATTGAATTAAATAAAAAATATGACAATCAAGTAATAAGAAAAAAAATAGACAGTGAATCTATGAATTATACATACTAAATTTGTATATTAGAGTCTCAATGGAAAAAAATTACAGTAAGATAGGGAAAAATAACTATATTAATTTGTCTAAAGAATTTCAGAAATGGTTACTTTAACGGTCAGTTAAGGTTTTTAAAAAGTTCAAAATTTTTTTTAACAATTTAAAAGCTATAAAGTAATACCTAAGTTACACACTGTTATGAAAAAAACTGATAGAACGAAAATTTTCTAATTTAGCTTAAAACTAAAATTATTATATTTTCAGGTTCCTTTTAGAAAAAAATTAATTCTTCCTATTACCAATGATTTCAACCATATATAGACAAAATCCAGCACTTTCCTTGAAAAGTATTTTAATTTTCGCTAACTAAAGATTTGGAAAATACTCGAAAATTAATAATTAGTGGAAGAAGAAGAAAAAAAAAAGACCTTGAAAAAGCGCGTTTTTAATTCTTTATTAATAAGAACGATTTAATCTGACTGGTTTTCAGTTTCTCTCTGTAATCATTTCACAAAACCATGTGTTTTACTGATTAAGGCAATTTTTTTCATTAAAAAAAAACTAAACTTGCTTTCACTTTATGGATTATAATGTCTGTCTTTCCTAATAAGAAATCTACAATGTTCTATGATTTCAAACCACAATTTATTGATTCTTTAAAAAAATACGTTTATCTGCCAAACCTCTTAAATATATGTATAATAATATTTCCAAATTTCAGTCCAATTTTTATCTTCGTTACTATAGAAATAAGATATGTCCACTAATAGAATGAAAAAAATTGGCATATGCAAAGAATATATCTATAGATGAATTCTAGTTTGTTTGTTTTTACCTGATATTACAAAAACTACACAGATGAGAAATCAAGAAATATATTCTTTATTCTGTGTTCACTTTAGGATTAGAAATTGTCACAATTTATAATCAAATAATAAAGATTTTTTCCTCAATATATTCTGTTTTAGTCTTCTCTGTTGCATCAGTATCTGAAGCTTGTTATTCGTTATTTTTTGAATATTGATTTGTTTAATAATTTTATCTATCAAATCATGTTTGAAAATACAATACTTTTAATTTCAAAAAATGCCTCTATAACAGAAATATTAGAAGATTTTGTGTTAACAAAGTCATTTTTCTAATAAATAAATCAAGCTAGTAACAATTTGATATTTCCTCTTTTTACTTTTTGATTTATGTATACGATATGAAGTGTGAAGACCAGATTAATAAAACATGTTTTTAATAACCTTTGTGTTTTTTTTAAATATGACATCATATTCGCAGATTTTTAATTTGATTTAGAAGTAATTAAAATCGTTTGCAAGATAGCGAGAAAACTGGCAGACGAATTTCATCAATTTAATGCTCTCAATTAGCATAACATCTGCTATCCACAACGATTTATGGTCTCAAATATTATTTTAGATATTTCAAACTTCTGTTTTTATCAGATACGTAGCGAATTTGGTAAGTGAAATTAATCTGTTATTAAATTTGATATTGCTTCATATCACTTTTTAATTGTACAAATTCACATTTCTTCTCACTTTAAATGTATTTGTATTTGAAAAAAAGTTGTGATGAAGAAAATATTTTTAGCTCTTTTACCAAACTATATTTTTAACATTCAAGATAAAACGTATTGTCGAAATCTATTTTTAAACTTCAAATTGTAAATATTTAAATTGTATCACTTTAATTTATATAAAATGACAACTATGGATTTTTTCTTTTGTTTCTGAAGCCAGAAAAACGATATTATATTTCGAATAACGTAATAAAACTTATAAGTTTTAGAACTTGATGACATTTGTAACTCGAACTGATATACAAATTTCGTACGATTTTTTTTTCTCTCCATAGTTTGAAATCTTGAATAGCCTTTCCAAGACTAATTTAAAATGATCAAATAATAAAATAATACAATAATTTCCCATTAGGCAGGAAAACATATAACTTTTGTCTGATTAAAAAGATGAAGAGGATTTAAAATTATGTTCTCTAAACACAGTTTTTATGAAATTGAAAACAACGAAATATTAATTTAAAAAATCAGTAAATTTGGAATAAAAGACCAAAGAGAAGACATAAAACCATTTTTGCAACAGCAAAATAATTATTATTATCGTTTAGTTAATTAATTTAGATTTTGTAGTTTAATTCTAGCTTGTTTTTTAAAAATTTAATTTGATAATTATCTGTTTTAATTTTACTTTTACCTGTTTGTTTATAATTTAATTAATCTTGTATTTGGCAAGTTGTCGTTTACGAATAATAAACATTAATTAAAAAAGAAATTCCTGAAATAATGTCCATTAAATTTTTTTAAATTGATCAATATTTGCGTTCTGATGTTAAATCGGAAACTTCGTATCTAAAAGGGGAATCATTTTCTGTTACTTTTTATTTAAAAAGAGTATTTGCTTGAATAGAAAAAGTACCCGGGGACAACATGGTATAGTATGAAAAAAAATGTTGTAAACAAAAATAAAATCCTTTAATTTTATACATATTTTTCTCTGATAATGGGGTTTGTGATGCCGAAAAAAAATTGCTAGAAAATAAACATAAAAAACATGGACTGTTGGGGATTATCTATTAGGAAAATTGGAGCGATATAAAACTAAAATATAAGAAAAAATAAACTCCAAATTGGAAACTTATATATAATAATACAAATCTTTAAAAACTTAAAATATAATATATATCTGAATAGATATATAAATATAATATATATCTCTAATATATATGATATGAAAATCTGAAAGTCAATCTACTTTTTTCTAAATTTTCCAATTTTTCTTTTTTTTTTTTCCAAATGATCCACATCAGCAATATATTTATTTCAATTGAATAATTAGTCATCTTTATGCAATCAAAATTCATATTTGTAAAATAAAAAATGTTTGCACATGATAACTCGATATTAGCGATAATAGATTTCAGTTTCTTTAACATTTTTATAATGATATTTTATATCAAGTTTAACATTAGGTTTACCAAGGTATCATTTTGATCCCCTTGAGATAACTTTTTTATCATTTTCATCTAGAAAATCATTGCCGTATTTTATGAGACTATTTTAATTAATATTTACCTACATTTATAAGACATATAATCGCAAATATCGCCTTTATCTTTTTTAATTTTGGAGGAATATATGTAGTATACCAACATTTACCAAAGGGGTCATTTTGAACATTCGAATAAATATTGTTGAGAATATATACATTTGTTTTTAAATATGTAATGGCTTGATAGGGACGCATATAGTTATAAGTATCAATATAGAAATAAGTATGTGTTAGTAAAATGTGTTTATCTATAAGAAGTAAGAAAGAAGTTTTTATAGGTTGTTATTGAGAAGACGTGTGAGGCAACATTTTTGGTAGAAGAATAGATAATCTTGAAGGCATAAATTAGAAAATAAACATTTTTTTTTTTGATAAATAAACGCGAAAGAATTTACTTTTCATAACACCACACCTCAACAAATATATTGAAAATTCATAATAGATAGGTCAATTTATATTTTTTCTAATTAAATGCATTTTGAAAACTTTGGTAAAAATAGGTATAAGGCAACATCACTATAAACCTAGAGTTAAAACAGTTTTTTTTATTATATTTCCACCGAAAATATAGACAGTTTTCGTAGTCCATGTACAGATTTAGATTTTGTACAATTAATTTGTCTATAAATCATATGAGAAAAATCTTTTAATTGCATTGTACGAAACACTTCATTAAAACTTGCCGTTATCGTTACAATTCGAAATGCAAAACTTAGCTAATTCTGGTGGGAGTATTTTCTAGCGTGAGATTTTCGAAATACATCAATTTTATTGCGAAACGAAACATTGTAAAAGGTCATTCATTCTCTTTAAATAGTTGATATTTTCTAGAAATATCCAGATAAATTCTAACAATTTCTGAAACGAAATGATTGCATTGGTCCCACGAAATTACGACACCGTATAAGATGAACTTTCCGAAACAGATGAATGGTGACCAAAAAATAAATAATAATATTTTTTTTTTAAATCTCTAGAACGACGAACACTACACACAATTTTTCCCGCCTCCTCGACCTGAGTTCGATCTATTTTCAGAACCGCCTGCCCAGCGATAATTCCCATCTTTACTTTTCTTAATACTGCGCAAGATGATCACAGAGGTCATCGTTCCTGGTGAAGAAACACAGAAAAATAAAATAAAATTAAGAACAAATTATATTCGAGAGGACGGAAAAAGAAACATTTCTCCTGTTGCCGAAATCATGCGAAATCGAAAACTCTGCCTTCTTTCTATCCGTTGCGCCACATCGCCTAAATCGTATCGTCTGCGAAATGTTATATGCGGGTCAAGAAAAGAAGCAGGGAATTGCGCAACTCGACCCCACTCGATAACGGACGATCGAACGAACACTTCTAACAATGATTTCTTATTTTTTTTCTTCTTTATTGCATTTAATGTTAATTGCGCAGCTTGCATTGCAGACGTTTCAATTAGAATGTTTCGCAAGATGCGACAGCAAAGTGTCTGTGCTTCACTTTTTCTTTTTCTGATTAATTCCTTCTGTTGTGTTGAAAGAAACCGCCTCTCCCCCTTTTAGCGTTGCGTCACGAGATAATGCGTGGAAAGTGTTGACCGTCAGATCACATGGTTATGAAATTTTGCATCTGGTTAAAAATCGTGTGGCCCAGCTTCTTGTATTGGAGAGAATGGGCTGAATTGCAAAACGGCGAAATAATCTCTTTTTTCGCTTCCCAAGTCAAATGAGAACGCTTAGCAAAGTGGGACTACGGGTCAGTATTCGTGATTTGAGTTATCTATTACCTTTTAACTAGTTCGGTCAGCTTGTATTAAAGATCTTTCGTAATGAAATTTCCCTTTTAATTTTTTTAAAAATCAAAATTCCTAATAAAAACAGCGGACATAATGGGGTTTCATTTTATACAATTTTCTCTGTTTATTATTCAGAGAAAATTCTGATAAAATATCATAAGTTCATTTAAAAATTTTATTGTTTATCAAAGCAATGTTTGTATTACAAACGGGTTGAGAATTTCATTTTAAATAAGTAAAAAAATTCAAATCAGCTAAATTATGGGTTATAGCAACAAACGAAGCAAGTTGTGAAACGCGTCTAACAAACCCAATTTAATTTTCGTTATCTTTTCGAAGGATCTTGCGATTTTTCCCTAAAAACGCGCAATCTTGATTGCTGTAATAAATAGTTCGGGTTCGCAATAAATAAACCCTATTTCGAAAAATATGCTAAGTATTTACTTTTATTTGAAATATATTCTGATATTTTTTCCAAATATGTCTTATTTATTGCATAAAATGATTTTCGCAGTGCATCTTCGTATAAAACCAATACTATAAGAAATAATACGTTTTTTTTGCTATAGTACCATGCATTTATCGCCATATAAATGCTAATATTTCTTTTAAATCTGCATCTGCAGTCTCAAAATGGTAAGGTCTTGGTTCCCCAACCGGAGGGTTTTCAGGCCCCATTCTACTGAAGAACCGCCATTTAAGTGGGTCTGTTGCACGTTAAATTCGTCGAGGTCAAACGTTCTTCCTCTGGTGTGATGTGGAAGTTTGGAGGGGGAGGTACTAGTTCAGGTGTGGCCCGCGTCATCTGACCATGGTTCAAAATTATGAAGTCCGTCCCCAAATACCCCTAGTTTTGCTTCAAAATGGGATTTTAATATAACTAAACTAAACACTAAGTCTGGATTGTGTGTTTTATCTCCATTTTATTATATAGACATGTAAAAACCTTTTAGTTTAAGTTATGGAATTTTTAATACTAGGATTGTTAATCAAATTTTCTTTATTTAGAAATATATAAGAAAAACACATTTTTTTTTTCGCCCACAAAAAAAAAGCACAAAAACTTTTTAACCTCATTTTGTGAACTAAAATAAAATCAATTTTTGTCAATAATTACGCTACTTTATAAATAAGGGAAAAAGGATCAAGTTATTAAAACTTCCGGTAAATCAATATTTATCCTTTTAAACATTAAATTCTTAAATGTTTAAACTATTCATAGGAGATATTTTGATCGATATTCTGCAAGATGAATGCGTAAAATTCTTAAATAGTGTGTCATTAAATATCGATTAAATAAATTAAAATATTACATGAAATATTATTTATATTGCTTTAAAATATTTTATGATATATGGTGCCCTACATATTGAAACTTTTTTTGTGTGCTCTCGCAGTATTTTATTAATGCACTAGCCGCCTTTGGCGACCAGCTGGTTCGCCATGAGTAATGCGTT
>JAPMOQ010022357.1:8409-23437 GCA_026543055.1 Argiope trifasciata
ATATAATATAATATAATATTTCCTGTTAATGAATGTGTGGAATCAAAAAGTTAGTATTCCCCCAACTAATTTCTAGATTATGCCATCTTTGTGAAAACAATTTTTAGTTAATAATTACTTTAAATGATAATAAAGGAATTTGAAATTATTGAAATTTTAATTGCTGTAGAGGACCAATAATTAGATAAAATTTCAGTATTCTAGATCATAAGAAAGTGAATAAAAAATCCATTGCAAAATTCCAACCTTCCAAAATGAAGTATGAAAAGCTAAATAAAAGCAAAGTGTCGACACGAATGAGTATACGACAAAGCAGAGGAAATAACACTCTATTTCGTTTCTATGGAAGGAAATTTGCATGCTTTCATTAAATTGGGTTAAACTCGAAAACGAATTTCTCACGTCACGCAATTCAAATGTTGATGGGTAATTTGAATTTGCAGAAATACGTGTAGCAATTAAGAATTATCTTTTTTATGTGTATATATAAATACTGGGAAAGCAGTAATCTGTTTTGTATCAAAATATTCGTTAATTACTTTGAGACTTTTTAAAATAAAGTGATAGTTCCAAAAACTTTCACGTTTTTAAAAGAACGTGATTCATTTTTTCGTCTTTACCTACTTTAACGTATTACTGTAACGTGAGTTTGACGGACAAAAAAGATGGGTTTCACTGTACATTTGCTACAGCTAAAAGAAAGTTGCGAAATGATGTTTCATTTGTCTAATTAAAGTGGCATAAATGTGCTTTCGTAAATTTTTTTTCTTGTTAACACAGCCTTTTTATTCTGAGAATGATAAATTATTCAGCAGATAGTTTAGGCAGATTATGATTAGACATAATCTTTCAGCGTGGTTGGCATAATTTGAGTTGTTCTATAAGGGATAAATAATGCATTCTGAAAGCTCCCGCAATTACAGATAGAAAAAGAAAATAACAATGCTATGAATGTTTTTCAAGTATTGTAGTTAACTCAAGTTTTTTTTCTTTCCCAAATATACAAAAGAAAGTGTTTTTAAAACTTTCGGTATCGAGATTGTAATGCACATTTTCGTTTTAAATCTCAAAAGCCTATTTTATGACATTTTTAATTTTAAAAAAGAAAATAAATAAATCTCCTATAACAAATTTTGTTATTATGCGAGAGCATCATTTTTTAAAGTAACGTATTATCAATTCGAAAGAAAAACATCATGTTCTCATATGATTCATATTTCATCAACATTTGAAAAAGCGATGGTTTTCAACCATCAAAATATCAGTCAAGCTCTATAATTTTTTTTTTCTAGAGGCCAAAATTTAACCAATTTAAACCGATTTTTAAATAATCCAGTGTCTATCAGATTATGCATGTATCGATATATAAAAAATGACTTTTCCCCCATTACAAAATCGTTCGAGCTCCAGAATTTTATCTCGAGACAAGAATTCATTTATTTATATACGAAAATTCGGTATAACGGGTTTTAAACAATCAAGTGACTGCAGTATTGCGCAAACGTCAACTTTTAGAAAAGCTATGGTTTTTTTTCTTCTCAAAATTATTTAAACTCCAAAATCTATTTAGCCAATTAGAAAAATTATATATAATATAGCTTTCGATACCTCTCTTAGATGTGTCATATTCACCCCCATTTTTTCCCATCCCCATAGGTTTCTTCAGACGATAGCTTATTAAGATCCTTCCCTTTATTGGTCAGACAAAAGAATCAGTTATATGGCAGACATATACCCGAACCTACAGAGATAAACTTAATGAAATATTATATATATAAAGCTGAAATTTATCTAAATATAAAATGTATTTAAACCCTGTTGAGATTTTAAAAAATAAATTTTAAGAATATGAAATCATTTCCCGAAGATTGTAAAATTTTCATTATAAGGGCAATTGCATTGCAAAGGAAATGAATCAGAAGGCGGAAAACGTTACTATTTATACATAAAATTTTATTCTGTTTATTTTTGGCAATTGTATTTTTAATATATATATATCAAAAAATGTTAGCAGCTATGCAAATATTTTGGAACAAAAAGTTCTTTTATCATTCTTTCCTGCCACCTGACCATTGGGTGGTTCAAAAAGCAACAACTATCAAAAAATTCTTCAGTTTATTCAGGCGTCAAATGACCATCGTTTCTTCAGCCATGAAGTGACAACTGTCAAATGCATGATACAATTTTTCCATGAGATTATAAAGCCATCACAATAGAAGTAAAATATTTTGGATATTTTCACTTTCAAACTAGGTCAGCTGTAGAAGAACCCAGATGTCGTGATTCTAGCGTCTGTTAGTTGAAGATACTTATACTACTGATAGTCTGAAAGCACTGATATTTGGATAGGTATTGAACAGTAATCGTTTTTGATGGATTTATTAACTCTATAAAGTAATCTATTTATAAGGTAGATATATTTCATTTTTGCACTTAAATTAAATGCCTTCTATTGCGTCATTTTTGCTTTTTATAGTAAGTCATTTAATTCCGAACTAATTTTCAACTAGCACAAAACGTCAACTAGCCAGCTTTTGAAATCAAACTGTTTTCTTTTCAATTTCAATTTTTTTATAATTATTGTTTGTTTCACTTATTTTCGAGATGCTGCAAGAAATTCAAAAGAACCCTTTTTTTGTATTTTACAAAAATTAACAAAAAAATTTAATATTTACTTTAAAAAAATGAAATTTTTGAAATGATTTTTTTTATAAATGAAATAAATATAATGCTTCTTCTGACATTTACTTTTATTTTAGGATTATTTTAGAGTTTTTTTCACATAATTTTAAAGAAAATTAGTGGCATACATTTTTTATTGTTAAAAGAATAATTTGTAGATTTTTCTTGGAATTAAAAAAATGAACATTCATAATAAGGTCAGTTAAATTTTCAAATTTTTATCTTATAATATATATACTTATATTTTTCTTCATTTGTATTTATTTTAGATGATTTAAAGGAACTCAAAACAATTCCTCTTGAATTTTTCTCCAAAATATAAATTACTATTACCATTATTGAATCTATTACTAAAACCGTTTGAAAATAAATGATATTTCTTAAACTTTCTTTGTTCTATTCTTCTGACTATTATTACTCTTTCTCAAAATGTACATCTTTTATGCACTAAAATCTCCTAAACTTTAAGAATTCAGAGAACGAAGCAGTATAAACTTTTTAGTAATCCCTATTTCTTTTAAATATGAAGATAAAGTTTCGAATAAAATTTTTTATATCAGTTTTCTTTGTCTTCACTTTCATTTTGCTTTTTATTGTCTACTTTAAACTGTGTTTGAATTTCTATCCTACCTTTGATCGTACAACCCTCGATAATGAGGTTATCAAACCTATGGACGAAGTGGTTGCCCTGAAACAAGAGCTATGGCAGGACATGCCAAGATTTATACCTCGAAGAAAAAGACGTAAAGTTGGAACATCGCTTGGAACATACGGTGACAGTAATCGAGCTGTAGAAGTAATCGATGACAATGAAAACGGTGCATTTCTTAATGACGTCTCTTTATCAGACAAGTAAGAGGTTTTTTTTTTTTTTCATTATTAGAATAAAATAAAATAATAAGTAAATAATGGCGACCACTAATTTGAAATGTATTGACATGATGATATTCAAGATTTATTTATTTTTATTGTTTTTAAAATTTTACTTTTAATGATAGATGGAATACTATACATAAAAAATAAAGTTTAATGTTGTCTTTGCAATATGAGTATATATAAAAATGAAATTAGCAATATATATATACTAGCCGCCTTTGGCGACCAGCTGGTTGAACATGAGTAATGCGTTCTAAAATTTTCAATTAAACCACATATTCATTAGCCTTGAAATAATTTCTGGCATTGATTGGCCTGAAATTAATATTTTCTTTAAGATGATGGACGGAAAGTTCTAAAAGAACGCGTTTTCCTAATAATATTCTTTAATTTTATAAATCCATCAGTTTTAATTATTGGTTTAGAAGATTGATTGATGTAGCAACTTTTATTTAAAATATTAATAAAAATATTTTGTAAAAATATGGCTCACAGAGCAAAGTATGAAGAAATCTAAAACTCATAATTCATCAATGCATAATTGGATTCAAGCCACATAAAATGCCACATAAATTCAATCAGGTTTATCGTAAATAAAGAAGATTTATTGAATTAATGATATTGATATTGCAAACGATCATAGAATCCTTTGCTTTGCATTTATTTTTTTAGAAAATATCACATTTTATATTTGTTTTATTTTATCCAGTCACGTGCTAAAAGTTGAATTTCTTTAGAGTTTTTTTGGGATGATAGTTTTTTTTTTATTCGAACTTCCGGCATTCTTTTATTTTAACCAGTCACTTGCTAAAAACATGGTTAAAATATTTCTTTAAAAATTCGTTAAAAATAGAAGCTTACGCTATAAATTAAAAAAACTGATACCGTTAGAAAGCTAATTTTTTTATCTTTAAATTGATATAAAAATTATGTTTGTGCAATAATATTTTTAGCGGAAAAACGTCGAAATTTCACTTAAATTTTAATTAATTCAAATTCTAATTAAAAATTCGAAAAAAGGGCTCCGAGGTGCACATTCCCGACCTCCAAGGTAAACATGTACCAAATTTGGTAGCTGTAGGTCCAACGGTCTGGCCTGTAGAGCGCCAACACGCACACACACACACACACATTGAGCTTTATTGTAAGTATAGATAATATGAAATTAGCAAAATAAGAAAAAAATGTCCTTAAGAAATATAGTTTAAAATATTTCGAAAAAAATATTGAAATTAGTGAAGAGAATAGGAGAAATAAAATTGATATCTTTGAAAAGGTATTTTTTAAGTTTTATAGTGTGTAAAAATAGTTTTTGTGCATTTGTATGCTCCAACACTATTGGCAATAATCTCTAAAAAGAATTTAATAGTAATCGAGTTATAAAAATTAATAGTGTTGATATAAATGATGTCCTTCTGAAAGATGGATCGTCTTCGAACTGTTGGTTTTTTGAGGGGGGGGGGGTAGTTTAAAACCAAAATGAAAATCACGAATCTTCAATAAATTTTATGTAAAAATTATAATGACGATTCGAAACCCTGTACCGAAACATCGAAGCATGACACTGTTTCAGAAATGATTCGTCTATATGTATATCATCAGCAAAAAAAGTATTTTCATTTATAAAAAATTGTGTGCGTAAAAGTAAAGTACACTCAGCATTACCACAACGTGGCTGCATATAAATGAATTACTAAAACAATTAAACGTATCATTGAAAAATATGCTTAAAATGTTTGCAAAAAATTTTAAGCATATTTTTCAATCGATGCATATCTAAGCATATTTTTCAACAATTAAAGAAATAATTATATAGAAATAAAAAAAAGATATAAATTATAAATTAATTTTTTGAATTTTTAAAATTATGTTAAAATGATTTTTATGCATTATATTTCGAAATTAATCAGGCCAGAATTTCAAATATCGATAAATGTATAGTTAATTTGGGACACCCTTTTTCTAGAAAGTATATGCAGCTTAAGAAATAACTTCTAATCATAATGCGTAAATGTAGATTCAATTATAATTCAGTTTACAAGTTTATACTTGAAGCTGTCTGGACAAAACTAATTTTTGTATCAATGTGCTTACAATATGTTTATAAAACTAAAAAGTAATTCATCGCATCTATTGCATTATAAAATTTTAAGCCCCATCTATAGTTCGTCTTTTTTTATTACGGCTCTCATTCACTCTGACATTTGGTTTTAGAGTCGGAGAAATTTTAAGAAACCTTAATATTATGGACGTTCCAATCTTTGATAAAGTTGCCAAATTCCCACCTTTGGAACATAGTGAGGAAATTGAACATTTATCGAAATCCATACCATCTTATTTAATATATAAAACTATATTCTATGATAATCGACAACGCTTTTCTAGATGTGAACTTATTTTCACTGATGGCTCTAAAGACGCATTTCACAAAGTAACAGCAATTGCAATAGGGAATTCAGTTATAGTTGAAATATTGAATGAATTTTGTTTGGTATTTACATCGTAAATATATGGCATTTATTTAGCTTTGCAAAAAAAGGGAAAATTTTAATACAAATTTTTGTGTGTGTACGGATTTGAAAAGTTGCATTAAAGCGCTAAAAATATAAATCCTGTCAGCCATCCTAGAGCGTTTAAATGTTTAGAAAAATGGTGCATTATTTAACAAATAAGGGAAAGCTTGTTGCATTTTGTTGGATCCCTGGACATGCAGGAATATTGGGCAACGAAAAAGCTGACCGAGCTTCAAAACCTGCGTCACTAGTACTTGAAAATTTTGTCCCTTTAAATTATGCTATATTAGTCGTCAAGAATTCAATGGGATCAGCAGCAATCCAATAAATTGCACGAGTTTCCATCTTCTATCAAACACCCAAATAAATATAATTTATAATTCCATTTAATTGACTGTTAAGAATGAAGTGGTTTTATTATATCTTGTTTGACGCTGCATGATCAGATATTGCTCTTGCGCCAGAAAACAGAACTCAACCAACCAACTTTTGTGCCATAAAACCATTTCAAATCAAGCACTTAATTATTTTACATAAATGGCTTACTTAGACATTTGCTTCGAATTTTAAATTTGTTATCTTTTGTTTGTTTAAAAAGAACTCCTAATTAGTTTAACATAAAGAATTTTTACAAAAAAATTAACATTGTGAGCAGAAATTTAATATTTAATTTTGTGAAAAGTATTTATGCCAAAGCTATTTTTATATCGTATCGTAAAATTTTATGGAAAAATGAATAAATAAAGTCCGTGTTGGTTCTAATTCTATTTGATTTAGTGTAATCAACCAAATCCCTGAGTCGTGTTCGTAATGAAGATTAATTATGGCATATTCTGCTGATTAAAACAATCTTGAAGTATCTAAGCAGAAATCTAACACAACCCTCTTGTATAGAGGTTATTACTTAAGGAAAATTTCAGCGAAAATTGGGTTAAGTAATTATTTTCGCCTTGGGGGGGGGGGGGGGACTGTTTATAACAGCAACTCCTTGTTAAAACATATAAAGCTCTAGCAATTTATAATAATTATTATTAATAACACAGCTAAAAGAAAAACCATAATTTTTCCCCCTAT
This sequence comes from Argiope trifasciata, assembly GCA_026543055.1. Lineage (NCBI taxonomy): Eukaryota > Metazoa > Arthropoda > Arachnida > Araneae > Araneidae > Argiope > Argiope trifasciata. The sequence goes on from JAPMOQ010022357.1 coordinate 15,555, forward strand.
TCATGTATCTCAAGTCGTAACTGAAGGGATCCAATTCAACAGATGATAAAGGGCTCTCTTTCTTTAATTTTACTCCCAATTTCCTTTAGTTATGTTTTATCTTCATAAATAAAGCATCTTTATAGACTTAATTGAATGAAAATCTTTTTGCTAAATGTTACAATGATGTGTATATTATTATGTTATTGACGCACCCAAAGACATTTAAAATTAGTTCTCAGTAGAAATGGCTTTTAAAAATAAAATACACCATAAATGTATTTTTGCCTGCCAAGAGCACCAAATCCATGCAATATACCTTATAATCTTACTTTAAAAATGTGATGAATCTTTGATAACTAAAATTTAAAAAAATTCTTTGAAGAGGTTCAGATGATATTCTTGTGCCGAATTCATTTTATCACAACAAACTGATCGAAGAATGTCTCAGTGCAAAGAAAACGCCTTTTTCCAAAGACAATCGGCAATTCTTTCCCGATCTTGTTCAACTTTCCCAAGAAATGAAAACTTCTCCATTATTCAGTTTTGGTAGCTTCCAGTCTCACTCTGTACATCAGCAGATATTTAGTAGTAAATCTAGGTAAGTAGAAGAATTTTAATAACAAAAAGTAATTCAGAATGTAGACATTCTTTCACATTATCTCTTTTTCTTATGTCGATAAAATGTAAACTTATCTCATGTATTGTTCACCTGATGAAGAGCACCATGTTTTTATTCATGGATAGAAGTTCTCGTATAAGTAAGCGGGTTTTCATTTTATTGGTGGTATAGTAATGATGTGGAGTCAAAATCTACTCACTCCAATGTAAAAACATGTTTCTTACCATATATTCAGTCAATCAATGACAGATAATATCGCAACCAATAAGGCTCATTAAGTCTGTTGAGTTTCCACTTTGTTTTTGCAATGGTGACGATTTAAATCTCTCTACATGCCAATACAGTGTAAGAATAAATATTTTGTAACTTTTATTAGTTAACATAGATATAATATGGGAATATTAGCTGAAATAATTTAAGCAAATTGTAAAAAATGCTAATTTTTCAACACGAAATGATTAATAATACTTTATAACAGTTGCATTACTCTTATCTTCTGTTTTGGTTAGTATACTCATGTTCATAAATCAAGGATAATTCGGAGTTACGGGGATATCGAACTCTAAAATACATATATAACCTTAAAGTGACAGCACACATCTTCAAAAATCATATGCAAATTGCAAAAAAGTCACAAAATGACACCGATAGTATTTCACAATGATTTGAGTGTATGAGAATGTACAGTAAATTTGTTTTTAAGCGCTTTATAAGCCTTTCAGTGCAATAACCGCATAGTTATGACCTAAAGGACGCATTTGGAGAATTTTTTACGTAGTAGAATTATCGGCCCAATGGACTGTGGGCATTCCCAGCAAGAAATATTCAAGGAACTTGGAATCGCCCAGAGTGTCATGTCCAGGCTTTGGAAATGATTCCAAGATTATGTTAATGTGAGTAGACGTTACAGAACAGGTCACCCCTGAGTTACAACGCCGAATAAATACCAGTATTTGACAGTTACTACCAAAATAAACAGACGGAGAATAGTATCAGACCTGTCTCATCATCTTTCTTCAGTCACTGGTACGACAGTTTCAAAGCAGACTGTGTACAGACGCTTAGGGTAGATTGGTCTATATGCTCGCAGGTCTGTCAGATTTGTTTCTCTTACTGCTACTGATTGTCACCTGCGGTTAGCCTGAAGTAGAGAGCGCGCATTGTGGACCCCGCAACAGTGGGTTTTTGTGATGTTTTTCGACGAGTCCAGGTTTAGTTTGTTTCCTGATTCTCGCTGGTCTTTCATATGGAGAGCGCCAAGTACCCGATACCATTAAGACAAACATCATTGTACGACATCGTTAAGATAGTACAGGATTGCTTACTTGGGGAGGAATAACTGTGGATTCCGGAACTGACTTGCATGTTCAAACTGAAACTATGACAGGTCAAATCTATCAAATCTGTCGACACCAGTCCTCACCATGCAAACATCGTAAACGAATGTCTTCGATCGGAAGATATCACCTGTATGAACTGGGTAGTATTCTCCTCGAATTTGAATCCAGTAAAGCATGTGTGGGACATGCTTGGCCGACGAATTGCTGTCCGTCAACCACCTCCTAGATGTCTACAGAGAATTGCTTCATGAGTGCTTTAATATTCCCCAAGATCAGATAGCTAATTTGATACTCAGCATACCTAGGGATTGTACGAGCTGCATTGAATCATTTGAGTGACATACAATGTATTAACCATCGTACCAATGATGTAATATTGTTTTTTTTTCTGTAATTGGCTCCAGGATGCAAAAAAAATACAATTTTTATTAATGATATCAAACATATTGCATCTTTTTTGTTCTTTATCTTTTGTTTAATAAATAAGCTTTACAAATAAGTCACATTTGCTTTGCTTCTGACTATTTATTTTCCTGAACTTACATTATCCTTAATTTATGGACATGAGTGTAGATGCCCGATTAGGTACTCATCTCATAGTGTATTGCGATTGCAAATATAATGAGGTATGATGTTTTATTAGAAATATGCGCGTATTAATGTCTTGACTTTCATGTTTTATGTTTCTAAGTATGAAATAGGATCGTTAAAGAAATATTCCTGAATACATACGTGCTCTTGCTTCCATTGAATGGATCCCAATTATTTTCATTCCACCACAATATTCTTTAATTATTTATTAGTAGGAGTATTTAATCAACTTAAAAATAAAATAAAACGAAATTTTATGATAATATTGAAAAAAGGACATAAATTTATGCATTGCATGCTTAATATACATTTTTTGTATGAGAATTCTTTGATTTTAAATGTTGTTTTATGAATTAATGGCCCAATTATAACAAACCTTTGTACCTGCATAAAAATTAATCTTTGATATTACAAAGTAAATTTTACGAATAATTTGTAAAAATTATTCATGCACACGAAACGATGTTTATTTTGGAAATACACTCATTGTTTGTAGTACAATATATTATTTAGTATGCATATTAAGATTTTTCAAATATTATTTCATTTCAAGAGAGAATCTGACAGCTGTACAAAGATTTCGAAACAAAATTAGTTTTCAAGATTTATACGATGAAAATGACCCAGATGTTGATGCTGTGTTAGAAGAAATGGCTACTATGAAAATCAAAAATGTTGGTAAGCTTATCTTAAAATGATGTAAATATTTTTTTTAATGTAAGTTGTTTGAAAGTATAATCCCAAGGAAAAGTTGAAAGTAATTGTCATTTATACAAATATACCTTGCAAGCCAAGATAAAGTTTTAAAAAAATCACTACAATGACAAACTTCAAGCGTCATAGCATGAAATTATTATGATTGAAACTTATATCAAAAATGAAATTAGTGATCAAAGAAAAACGAAACAAGTTAGTCTAAATTGGAGTAATGTTTCAAAACAAATGTGTTACCCCTGGCAGCTACATAAAACATAGGCGTAGAGTATCAAAGAATTTTAGAAGTCTTTTTGAGGTCTCTCCCACTTCAGCTGTGCTTCCAATTTACAAATTTCATAGTGGAGAAATATATTTTTTCCCAAAAGCATAATGCATATAATATTTATATACACTGCAGTTGTTAGAGCTTTATGACCTACCTGTTGCAATCTGATGAAATCCTATTAATAACAACTTAGCCACGTTTTGCTTTGAGAAATAGACTAAAAGGCTTTAAACTAGAGTATTCAAATAATCAATGCATCAAAATTGAAGTCAAAATATGCATACAATCATTAACATAAAGATTCCTAATTTTAAAAAATTGTTTTTTTAAAATGAATGTTGAACTTAAATTAACTTATTTGAGCCATCTTAAATTCAATTGCAAATAATGATAGTTAAAACTAAGAATAACTTAGATATAAGTAACACAATACAGTGGTGTTTCATGTCTGAAAACTTTTTCAGGAGTTAAAACTTAACGACTTAATTTAACGATTTACCTGGAACTCAATGCTATTAAAAAGTTTTCTCCGTGAAACGGCAGTGACAAACATAATTTCCACTTTTGAATTTGATATTTAACTATAGGCAATGCATTTCAGAGCAATTAAGATGGTTCAATCGAATTTTTGGCATCTGATTACCTTATTTATTATTTTAAAATACTTATTTGAGCCCTCTTTAAATAATATTTTATAAATGACAAGAATATATATATATATATAATATATAATATTACTTGAAAACTATAAAGGGATATTTACGTGTAAACTGTTAATATACCACTGTAAGAAAATGTCTGATAAAACTTGTAAATATGTAAATAAATACAAAACTAAGGGAAATCGCAAAAGCAAACACGAGGAACAAAATAATACTGCCAAAAATTTCAAATATCTGCTACACAATGATGATAACGATTTTGACTGTTTTCTCATTAAGAATTCAAACGAATATAATGTCAATGAGAGTTGTAAATTAGTATGAAACAGAAGTATGATTGTTTCTAAGTAAGAGAATATTGCCGCTTATTTTGAATGCATGGTTCATTCGATTATCTGCATCAGCTAGCAAATAAATGAATGAACACTGTGACGATCTTTTCTTACATTCAATGACATTAGTACAGGAGCAATACAGGAGCTCCCCCTCTCGCCCGTAGGCACTTGGAAATAAATACTGAATGACTACACCTCCGCGACAGCAAAAATGGCGGGAACTGTGGTTGAGACCTAAGGGTCATCACTGGCCACGGTACAACCTTCTCCATAGGAAGTACGATCCAACATCGATGGGTAGATCCAGATCCCCCACTTTTATTGTACCCACTGGGTTCGCAGGAACCAACCACCATACCGGAAGGATCTCATCCTCAGTTACGAGGGGCCCCCCGGGGGGAGTACTTATAACAGGAAAAAAAAGTTTCTTCCAAAGACAAGTTTTGACTTTTGAAGATGCAGAGTAGCTTAATTTCTTGCATTTTAAAAACACTATGGTCTTTGCAATCAAATAAAAGTTTCTAAATTTTACAATTCGTCTTGTATTTCATTTTCAATAAGATAAAAGTTCATAAGACTCATCCTCAGTACTAACGCAATAAAAAAAAACATTATCAAAAATTTCCTGCATTGGGTTTTGAAATGGATCTATATGTTAAACAAATTTTATTATCATGATATTATTTAAAATATTTTCGTTAGTTGCAGTTTTCGAAATAAATTTTGTGAGAAAAACAAGAAAGTCATATTTAATTCTGCACAGTAAAAAATTTAACAATTCTAACCATTCGTCTGTTTTCAGTTGAAAACCCAAAAGGAACACAATTGAAGTTGATTGTTACATTCGACGACGGAAGCCAAGCTTTGTTAAAGCCCATGAGGTACATTTTCGGTGTTTTGGTTTTCGATCTTTTTTCATTTTTGTATCAAAAAACAATAGTAAGTTTTTATCTTTATTTATAACTAGCTGCCTTTGGCGACCAGCTGGTTCGCCATGAGTAATGCGTTCTAAAATTTTCAATTAAGTCACATATTCATTAACCTTGAAGTAATTCCGGGCATTGATTGGCCTGAAATTAAAAATATTTTTTTCCGTGATGCTGCCAAAATATTAAATAAGCTTTAAAAAAATATTAAATATGTTTTTTTTAGCGAAAAAGGAAAAAAAAAATTTTGAATAAAGGTTTAGATGTTGCAAACGATTATAGATACCTTGGTTTAGCATTTATTTTTTTAGAAAATATCACATTTTATAATGGAAAAAAATTATTGAATTAATGATACAGATATTGCAAACGATAATAGAAATATGCCATTGAGTCGGGATTTCAATGTATATCCTGTCTAAATTCGATCAGGTTTACCATAAATAAAGAAGATTTGTTGAATTAATGATTTAGATATTGCAAACGATTATAGAGACCTTTGCGTTGCATTTATTTTTTTAGAAAATATCACGTTTTATGTTTCTTTTATTTTATCCAGTCACGTGCAAAAAGTATCATTTCTTTATACTTGGTTTACGATTATAAATTTTTTTTATTATTATTTGAACTTCCAGCATTGTTTTCTTTTATTTTATCCAGTCACGTGCTCAAAAAAAAACATGGTCAAAATATTTCTTTAAAAATTCGTTAAAAATAGAAGCCTTAAGTTATATATTATCTCATTGGTGCCATTAGAAAGCTATTTTTTTAATCTTTAAATTGATGTAAAAATCATGTTTGAGCACTAATATTTTCGGAAGTTATAGCGGAAAAACGTCGAAATTTCGGTTAACTTTTAATTAATTCAAATTCTAATTAAAACTTCGAAAAAAGGGCTCCGAGGTGCACATTCCCAACCTCCAAGGTATACATGTACCAAATTTGGAAGCTGTAGGTCCAACGGTCTGGCCTGTAGAGCGCCAACACACACACACACACACACACACATTGAGCTTTATTATAAGTATAGATAAACAAATTTGTATAAGTGTGTGAATATTTGTGTGTGTGTGTATGAGGACGAGAGAATGAGTGGATGTGAATGTTCACTTTTTGCCAGAGCATTTCACCTGTAACTACCAAATTAGACACATTGTAAATACCTTGGAAGATGAAAATGTGGAACTCATAACGGTTTCTCCGAAATTTTAATTGTAATTTTAATAAATTAAAAATTATACTGAGTACTGACATTTTCCATGGTAACTTCTCAAAATATTATTATACAAAAAATAATTTTATACCATTTAAAAACTTTTTAACTTTATTAATAAGACAATTTAAAAAAATTGTCTTTTTAATAAAACTAATTTAATTTTGTCTAAATTTTCCTGAGTTCTAGCAGTTTTTTAAAACTATTCTCTGCGTATTTCCCAAAAGTACACTGAATAATTACCGGAATATTCAAACAGTTTTCGCTATTTCATCAAATATTTTATCTCGTGATTTCCTTTAATCGATGAAAACTAAAAGAAATATTCTATTTATTAATCCTCTGAATTAATTCTCTGAATGCGCAATCTTTTTAAATCCAATTTTAGATGCAGCGTTCAAAAATGGGAATATGTTCAAACATTTTCCAGAGAAAGTGAACTGATACAATGTGTTACGATATAATAATATAATGTAATGCGTTTTGGCTTAGAGGTAGCTTGTCTTCCCCTTGATCTGGGTGTCTGCTTTCGAGTCCCGGCTTGAACATGGTTCTTCTTCTTTCTGTTCAATAAGTGAGTAGTGTGAATGTGCCCTCTCTAAAAATAGCTTGTGCAAGTGAATGTGAAGCATGAAATAGCTAAGTCTACTCTTGGCCCTAGTTAGTTCTACTGAAAAAACAAGAGACGCTCATTTAGGCGGCAGCTTTTAGGCGGCTCTGGCAGCTTTCTGTTAGTGGGCTTGCAAAGTACCATGGGTAGCAACAACATGTAATGAAAATCTGTAATCGTAAATATAAGCGCTCTAAACTGAGATAATGACGGGATGCAACAGAAAATGGACTGGTTGCAAACCTCCAGAAATCACAGGATATGCAGCTGGAAGGTTAAATGTCCAATTTACAAAAGGAAATTTTCTTAAAAGGAATGGATGTACCGAATATTTAAGTTTTTAATTTCACTATGATGTCATGAAACTGGTCTTCATTATAGTTTCATGTGCACACTGAACATCAGAACATGAATAATGCAATTAAAACGATAAGACTTCAGTGCCAGAAAGTTTGGTGATGTTTCTTGGATATGAAGTTATATCTAAAAGATTTATCTGAAATCAACACCCGGTGAATCCTATTTTGCATGCGGCTATTAGAGTAAAGTAAAACAAAGCAATGTAATTGAAGGTAGTGTTCAGTCTCGACTGCAGCGCCAGCCTCCTTGGTGGCGAAAAATTT
>JAPMOQ010022357.1:30109-49396 GCA_026543055.1 Argiope trifasciata
TGTGTGTGTGTGTGTGTGTGTGTGTGTGTGTGTGTTGGCGCTCTATAGGTCAGTCCGTTGGACCTACAGCTACCAAATTCGGTACATGTATACCTTGGAGGTCGGGAATGTGCACCTCGGAGCCATTTTTCGAATTTTTAATTAGAATTTGAATTAATTAAAATTTAAGCGAAATTTCGACGTTTTTTTCGCTATAACTTCCGAAAATATTATCGCACAAACATGATTTTTATATCAATTTAAAGATTAAAAAATTGGCTTTCTAATGGTATTAGTGTTTTAATGTATAACTTAAGCCTCTATCTTTAACGAATTTTTAAAGAAATATTTTAAAAATTCATGTTTGTGTTGAGCACGTGACTGGATAAAATAAAAGAAAACAATGACGGAAGTTTAAATAAAAAACTATCATCGTAAATCAAGTCTAAAGAAATGCAACTTTTAGCACGTTACTGGATGAAATAAAAGAAATTTAAAATGTGATATTTTCTTAAAAAAATAAATGCAAAGCAAAGGTTTCTATAATCGTTTGCAACATCTAAATCATTTATTCAATTTTTTTTTCCTTTTTCGCTTTCTTTAAAAAAACAAAACATTTAATATTTTGGCAACATCACGGAAAAAAACATTTTTAATTTCAGGCCAATCAATGCCCGGAATTACTTCAAGGCTAATGAATATGTGACTTAATTGAAAATTTTAGAACGCATTACTCATGGCGAACCAGCTGGTCGCCAAAGGTGGCTAGTGTTAAAACAAAAATAAAAGCTTCGAGTTCACTGCTTTGGAGTAATAAAAAAGGAACTTGTAATATAAGGAATATAATGCCGAGGTACGTAGAATGGGCATAGAATCAAGTACAATAATGCATAAAAGGAATGAAATAATATTTAAAAGTAATATAACTCAAACATCAATTTTCTTTTGAAATTTCGTAAAAATATCATAACTGCACAGTTACTTAAATATGGATTTACAAATATTCCTAATATGATCTCATTCCATTATGAATATTCAAAGGATTCCAACATTTTTTATTTATTTAGCAGTGATAAATGCTTATTGGAATTATCTCTACTGTTAATTTATGTATTTTCTTCAGTAGAAATAAAATATTTCGAAAATCGTTTAAACGGAAGAAAAATATGATATTATATTCTTTTTACACAAGAGGGATTGATTTCACCAAATACTTCTCGCATACGTCTAATAAACTTATCACATTAGAGAGCATTTTGTATGATATTGGTATAATATAGTTTCAAAATATTAACTTTTGGCTTGAAATTAGCAATTTTACTATATCTATCTGTGCCATCTTTGGTGAATTATTTGGAGATTGTTGCTGCAGATGTTAATAGAATTCAAAAGTTGGAATTATGTTTTAGAAATAATTTTCTTAATCCATTGAAGCAAAAATCTGGCTCAAAACTGCACTTGTAGTCACGTACTTTGTTTTGATACATAATGTAAAACCTAACATTAATTAGGTCACATCCTAATTTGATATATTGATAGATAACCTGTTACCTAACATAAATTAGGTCACATACCTAATTTGATTTACCTTTTCTCATACGTAATTTGATATATTTAAATCATTGCGTTTTGAATGTTCGCGTTAACATGTTTCTGAAAATACAAACCGATAGGCAATACACCTATTGTTAGTATCTACCCTACTAATTTTAAATCTATGTACTAAATTTAAACTATCATTCTCTCTTCGTTTTGTAATTATCGTTTTAGCTTGTAATCGAACAGCCGGATATATGGGCTGTCTCTGAAAATATTAGGTTGGGGAAAAAGAAATCCATTATTTTTTCGGTAGATGGCTGTAGTGATCGATATCTCGTAAATTATCGATCAAACAATTTCAAATTTATGCTCGTTGTCAAGGTAACAGTTCGCACTAAAAGAATTCGTTTGCAGTTTTTTGTTTTATCCATTCAGTTCTGAGTTACACGGCGTTAAAGATGGAAGTCAACAAAGAGAAAATTCGGTACATTTTACAGTTTTTCTTTGATAAGGGCGAAAATGCAAGTCAGGCGGCTGAAAATGTGAATAGTGTTTATGGTCCCGATACTGTAACAGCTAATTACGCGCAATTTTGGTTTCGTCGATTCGAACCGGGACTAACGGCCAGGAAGGTTCTGCTTTGCGTTTGGTGGGATTGGAAAGGAATCATTTATTACGAGTTGCTTCCATATGGCCAAACATTAAATTCAGACATCTATTGTCAACAACTGGACCGTCTGAAGCGAGCAATTGACCAGAAACGGCCAGAATTGGCCAACAGAAGAGGTGTCGTGTTCCATCAGGACAACGCCAGGCCACACACTTCTATAGTGACTCGTCAGAAACTCCAGGAGCTTGGTTGGGAAGTTTTGATGCATCCACCATACAGTCCGGACCTCGCACCAAGCGATTACCATCTTTTTCTTGCATTGCAAAACTTTTTTAGTGATAAGAAATTGGCATCAAGGGAAGAGTGTGAAAATCAATTGCTGGAGTTTTTCGCTAATAAGGACCAAGACTTTTATGAGAGAGGCATAATGAAGCTACCATTAAAATGGCAACAAATTATAGAACAAAATGGTGCATATTTGACCTAAATCGGACAATGCAAAACATGTTAAATAAAGTCTTGAAGTTCACGTAAAAATAATGGATTTCTTTTTCCCCAACCTAATATTTTACTCAAAATTTGATAGAAATCACCAAATTTGCTTTCGGTTTTAAGCTTGTATATTAATTTTCATCCTTCTAGCTCAAAGTGTTTTTGCCTCTCAGACAAAAAGGCGATCATTTTCCAAAAATGTGTTTTTTGAATTCAGGGAAATGTGGATATTCGTCAAAATCTCGAGTTTCAATCTTTTGACAATTAGTAAACTTTCTCTACATAACTAGAAAGTAAAGAAACATGTACGAGAAAGTAAAAAAATAATTATAAAAGTCAAATAATCAATACAGCAATATAAAAGTATAAGTGGTTAGTTTCAAAGGAAATTGAATACAAAACTATAAAATAATGGTATTTAAGAATTTTTCTGCACATTTTCTGAATTATTTTTGATTAAAAAAAAGTAAAAAAAAAAAATTTAAGATGAACGAATTTTCTAATCATATCATTCCTTTATAGGAAATATGGATCGACACAGTTATGAAACTTTCACAGTGTTTGGTAACCACAGCTTCATTTTACATTTAGATCAAGGAAGAGGGTAAACTAATATTTTGAACTTATTTTATTTCTAATTTGAAATATTATTTAATATACATATTTATGTGTGTGTGTAAATATATCTTAAAATTTAATTTCCTCCTAATTAATTTCCTAATTTTCATCCTACTTGAGCCCGTATTGACTTAATTCTGAAATGTTTTCTTATTTCCTGATCGAAACCCACCTTTCTTTTTTTTACTTAATTAATGAAATAGAAGCTTTATGAAGTGCTTAAATCAGCGGTTCACACTCTCCGAGTGAAGGGCTAACAAATGTCAAGCCTTGCTTATTCTTTTAAAAGATTCCTTATAATTGTCTTACTTTGGTCAACACATTCAAAGGAATCCCTATCAAAATCTCACAGTTTAAAATCACAAGGATAAATTTTTCATTTGCTTCTCCTCATTTGTGCTCTGTGCAATCCGGTGTTGATGTACACGTCGCTTATGCTAGTAAATAAATCATGCCTCCCAAGATGGAATAAAACGAAGTTAAAGATTCAAGGTGTTTTCTCTGTCTTCGACCCCGTTTCTGATTGAAAAATTATGGTTACATATATAATATAAAATATATTTTATTTCTTAACAGATTCGGTCGAGCGAATCATGATGAACTGTCCATCTTGACTCCTCTCAAACAATGCTGTTTTCTGCATTCAAGTACCTTCTACAAATTGGTGGATCTGCAGCATAGCGATATAAAATTGTCTACTCAGATGCGCTGCTCTTTGATCAAGGACACACTCTTCCCTATTCTGTCAGAGGCTCATTTGGAAGCTCTGGATCGAAGATTACAGATCTTACTTCATACCATTAGAGAATGCCTTCAAAAACAGGGCCTGAATAATATGTTTTACCGATGGAATTAAATGGAAAATAAATTTTGTGATAAAAAGCTCAGTTGTTTTTACAATAATTGAAAAAAATTACTATCTCATTTTATTATTGTTTAATCCATTATATACATTTTTTATTTGTAAACTGACATATTAATGATATTTATTTATAGTGATATTTATCAATCATAGGTTTTATACTGCTGTTTTTAATTTGTCATTCTACAGTACACATTGTAAATCTTTTCGCTTCAATTGATTTGATTTGTACTGACGCAATCATATTGGCTATTCAACAATATTTTAACTATTTTTGTCAGATCAAACATGAATTATCTGATACTATAGAATGTGCCCTGCAGTTAAAATTATACGGTACTTTTTTTTTCATTTTAAACACACTAAAATAGAAACTAGATCTAATTAATATTTCATTATTTATTTTAAATATTCATATTACTATTAAATTAAAAGCAAAACATTTAAATGGTGAAAAAAAAAGAATTATTTCTTGAATTTCTGGTCCTTAAATAAATAAAATAATGTTAGTTTTCTTACTTATATGGAATAATGGATGAATACCTTGGTGCTGCCATCTAGTTGTAGAGTATTTATTTATTTAATCATGCGACATATTTTAACTTTTATATTCTTGGCAGCTTTCAAAAAATGTGTTACCTCATAATGAGCGCTATGAAATGAAGTGAATAAGCATTTCTATAAATAAATTTAATATCATAAGTTAAAATAAATATATAAAAATTTAATGATGAGAATTTTTATTGATATTTTAATGGTTCATTTGAAAGTTGATATAATAATATGTTAGTTAGAAACTTTCCATATACATTTATCACTAAACATCAATTCTTATCATTAACATTTTCACACTGATTATTGATTGATATATTTGCTTGGGATATTGCATTAAATAAAATAATATGTTTCTTTTCATTTTCAATCATTTATCTTTTGATTGATTAAATTGTTCATATCTTGTTCGCAACAACTAGTTCATACCCTGTTTTTGATGACTAATTTTTAAGTGATTCAAACAATGCAGTGCAAATTTATAAAAATAAGCTATGTTGGAATAAAAGATCATTTCATCTAATAAAAGTTTAATGTACAAAGTAAACTCTAAGAAATTCTGCTCTCATGACATTTTCTTATAAAAATATAATTATTCAAAACATTACTTATCTTTTAAGTGTATTTATAAGTTCGTTTCTTCTTTTATAATCTCTGTCATGAGATTTCTGAATGTTTAGTCTTAAAAAATTGACTATAAATAATTTATTATTGTAAATATTACCGAAATGCGTTATAGTAATTTATTTTGCTGATATGTCAAATATATGACACACATTATATAAATTTGCATTCTTTAGCATTATAAATATTTTAGTTCAAAGAATTGATCGAATTATAACTTAATTAAATCCATTCACACCTAGTTCAATCCATTGTTTGTAATGTTAAACACATAAGTTAAGTCTATCCTTTTCTTGTTAACGGTCAATATTATTTTCGTGCAACGAAAAATTATAAGAAAAATTTGTTATTAATAATAGTCGTTTGTTGATAATCATTTTATCAGGGAAGTTTTTCCGGAAACAAGTATTTGTGGTTATTATTATACTCAAATCAGGTTAAAAAATTTTTTAATTAAATTTTGATGCATCGAAATTCTTATTAAAAGTTTTCAATATTTTTTTTTTTTTTTTTTTTGCGAAATTTTGGATTACAAAAAATTATTTTAAAAAACGATTGGCATACATATATATTTTTTTAAAACTTTTATGAAGAAAATTATTTTTATATTATTATTTTAAATAGACTTCACCATTTTAATTCTAACAAATCATAAATATTAATAGACATTCGTATTACGTAAAATATTTTTCATCAGTTTTGTAATAAATAAATTTGTATTTTCTATTATCGATTTCGGAATCCAATAATTTCGTTTATAATTGTTAAGTCAATATTAATTTAAAATGTTTTAGAGAAATACTTACATTTTTTTGCTTATGTAAGTCTAAATTCTAATTCACCAATGTTAGTCTAATTATTGGATATAAAAGGATAATTATTTAATTATTAACAACAACAAAAATCAAGGTTTTTTTGGCTAAAATTGTTTAATGGTGTAAAAGACTTTAAAATTATTAAAACGAAGTTCTGTAATTCTAAAACTCTAAATCCCCCTCCTTTTTCTTGATAATTAGAAACTTATTAAATTAATTGCTGAAGTTACTCATTTTAATAGATATAAAAGGATAATTATTTAATTAATAACAACAACAAAAATCAATTTTTTTCACTAAAATTTTTTAATAATGTAAAAGACTTTATGATAAGTAAGATAAAATTCTGTAATTCTAAAATTCTAAATCCTTCCTTCTTTTTCTTGATAATTAGAAAGTTATTATGTTAATTGTTGAAGTTGCTCATATTTGAACCACACATCTTAGTTACCATAAAATACATAAAAGTGAATTAATCATTAATATGAAACATCTATTAATGCAATTAAGCTAATCGAATGAAGAAGCAAGTGGATATTAGAATATATTCCATCTCTTTTATAATCTAAATGAAATTTGAAAATATTAGTATTTTGTACTGTTTAGTCATCATATTGTTTTTACAAGCTGTCTTTGGCACGAGCTGGTTTGGCGAGAATATTGGTTATATTTAATTTCCCTTAAATCTCCTACATGTAACTTTATGCCTATGATTTCCCCAGTAAAGTATTTCTTAACACTAAATGGTGCATACATTGAAATCCAATTACAATAATAATTTTACACCAGCTTTACAAGTTATATATGCATGACTCTTTCTAACAGAATCTAATTTCATAATATCATAGCATCAATTGAAACTTCAATGTTTACATAATATATTTCAAAATTTACTTTGTATATTACGAAAATGCTATTCCATTTTCTAATTTCTGAAAAAGATTGCTCAGATTAAAATCTTTCTTCGTTTCCTTTCAAAAGAGAAGGAAATCGCCCAGTTAATATGTGTTAGGAAACTGTTTAACTTTTTTTAAAAACAATGTAAAACAATTATTGAAAATTAAGCAAAAAATTAAATATCAAAGTTCTACAAAAAATGAAGGACAATTAGATTTCCATCATTAATCTTATTTTTTCTTTTTTTAAAGCGGTGCAAATTTCAAATTCTCTCAACAGTATTTTCGGAAGCTGTGATGTCAAAACATAAAGATCCTTCTGAATTTTTAATTAATTAAAATAAATTTTGAAACATCATTCTAAAGTGATATTTCACTATTCGAAATTGCCACAAATAACGCTAGATGAAATGCTATGTTTCGTGATTAAGATGCATACACATACACATAATTCTTTTATCATTCGCATACACATACACATAATTCTTTTATCATTCGCATACATATACACATAATTCTTTTATCATTCGCATACACATACACACATTTTCTTTTATCATTCTTATGGATAGAAAAAAAATTGAAAAGTAAGTAAACTTTTGCAATTTTTAACTTTCTGTTTTATAGAGATTTAGGATAATAAGCGAAGTATATAAATCAGCATTGTTAAGAATAGTTGAAATAATTTATTCTGATTTGCACAATTTCTTTTATTTGATTTGATTTTCAGCATTTCTTTATAATGGTATCATTATCTTTAAAAAATTAGTGAATTTAATTATTTATCTTTATACTCCAATTTATATTTTACTAATTTTTAGAATTATTTAAATAATATTGTGCAGAATCCTTTTATAATTAGTTATTATTTTATATAAAATTGATTAATTATTTTACATAAAATAACTCAATTTCATGAACTTATAGTTACGTTTCTCATGCATTTTAAACTACCCATTACATTGTCTAGCATCGTATTTCCTAAAATATTATTAAGTAAAATATTTTTGAAAGTTAAAACATGAAATTTTAATTTCCAAGATCTGCCGTTATGGGGCGCTTTAGTACCCATCTACATTAGTTACTGCTTCTCTTGACGCCATAACGCTTTAATGCAGAAATAAAGATAGGCCAGCATTCTTGTTACTTATTGTGATTTCTTATAAATTAAACGTAGTAATGAGTTTTCAACTTTGTTATATCACTGGATTATTAATTATTTTCCCATTGATATGCACATCTAAAGGTAAGAGTAAACTATATATTTTTTACAACTCCCTCAAATGCGTATCGTTTTCTATTATGTTTACTGCAAGCTAAGTATAGATCATTCATGTTAATCTTTACTTTAATGTTCAGTGTTGTTTTCATATTAATGTCGATAATAAAGAGATACTAATTTTATTAAATATATATGCAATTAATGATTTAGAAAAAAATAATCTCGTTGAGTATTTTTCATCATGTAAATTTTTCTGATGACAGGCATTATAAGTATTGATTATCCTGATTTTCTCATATATAACGTCTTATTTTACTCTGAAGAATGCTGTATTTTTCATAATTTATTAATAATTTATGTAATTTAGGGAAAGAAATATAGATATGGTTAAAAAATGTTTCAAATCAGTGTGAAACTTCTAAATATATTCAATAATATAAATTCTAAATTATTCTACTAGTAATATTCATGTAATAAAAGATTTTTTTGCTATTCAATTAAGAAAAAATATCAAAATTAGTAGTGATTATATTATTTCAACATGTAGTCAGCTTTCTTATTGATTCAAGGAACAATTTTGCAATGTTTTGTTTATTCTCTTAATGCATAATTATATTTTTTCAGAGCATTTTCTTAGGCCTTGAATAAAATCTTGGAATTCCAAAATTTTTAAATAAAAACTATTTAAGAAATAAAGATGAATACTGTTGGTATGCTGAGATAGATTTTATAAACTTTGCTGTAAAATATATGAAAAATTCAATTTGTATGTTTCAAAAATCCTAAAAAGTTGAATGCAACATAAGCTAATTTTTTATTTATAAAAATAACCGATAATATCACAAGTCTTTTATGCTAATAAATTTTATTGAATCAATGTTGTATGTAAATTAAAAGAATTTCAACTGATGTCAAAGAATATCATCATGAAATATCTCTCCATAAAAAAGTTAATTTTTTAAAAAGTGCTTTTTGCTTAAAATGTCTTAGATGGAAAATGTTTAATTTTCTTACACTTTGAGAAAATAAATAAGATACATATAAACTGTAAATATAATTGGAAATGTTTTTAAGAGGAAAAATATGTCATATTTACTTTCCAGAGTTCTACGGATTATTTGAAATTTTTTAAAGAAAACATTTAACTTATTTCTGGCTATAAAGAAATGGTATTATCAGAAATTTTACAATTGCCGTTAACGACACTTCTTTTTACCTACAACATTTTATGGATTTAAAAAACCTATGATTTTTATTATTGATACTATTCAAGATAATTCAGAAATCAAAAACACAAATTAGAAAATGAGTAAGAACAGAAACAAAGTTGCTAGTTCAGAAAGAATGCTTCTAATTAATTGAAATTAAGTAAATAATTTCAGATATTAAAAAAAATTCGGACTTCATAAATGAGAGAAAGGCTATATTCTTTGTGCAAAATGCTCAGACCAAACTTAGAATTAAAAAAAAATTGCATCGTTCTATTTCATACCATGTATAAAGTTTTCTTGCACGCTAGTAATTTTCGTTATATGTCATTGCTTTCTTAAACCAGGAGACTAAATTAAAAATTGGATTTTTTATGAAATGACGAAAATTCTTAATGCTGGGTGAATACTTTCATTGTTTGAACAATTTTCTTTATGAAACTGTTAGCATCTTGTTTTTAGAAGTACACTGATTTTTATACTTGCATTTAAAGATAGTTTTATGCTATTTTACATATTTAGATAATATTTCTAATCCTTATAAATTATACAAATTCAAATTCTTAAAAATTCTAATTTCAAATCTTTATTTCTAATCCTTATAAATTATACAATTCCTTATAAATTATACAAATTCTAATATATATAAATAAAAATGTATGTTTGTCTGTATGTCTCTTATGCGCTACTGTATCTCTCATCCGATTGCGATGAAATTTTGAATACTTATTTTTTTGCACTTATTTGTTTCTGTTGATAATGGAGAAACAAACAAAAATTCCAACTCTAAAATCTTGAATAATAAAGTTGATAAAATAGAATGAATATTATTTACGCTTCTCCCTCACATAATATATCCTTCAATAACAATGAATCTATTCATATTTGTATAAAATAAGTATTATGCTTATTTTATTTAGAAATAAATATTATTTTTCCCTATCTTACCTAATTAAACAAGGCATTTGTTTTAAATTTCAAACGATATTCGAAATTTATTTCTTCTTTGACAACAACGCGCCGAGTACCAGCTAGTTTTTAATAAAAAATTTTATAGCTGCTTTAGTATTTCACAATATGAAAAAAAATGGAAAATTTCGTGTTTGTTTACCAACTAAACTTCAATATTGAAAGAATTTATAAAAATACTGTCTATTTTTAGGTTATGAACTAGATAATATATTTTTTAAGTAATTTGCAAAATTTTAAACAAATCTTATAATAAACCTTAGAAAATATCTGCTTTGTACCCCTTTTCATAAAAAAAACGTTCAGTAATATGATTATTTTTGAACAATTTTTTTAATTCATTCTGAACGTAGTCATATGCCCTTTATTGTGAAAAAAAATAATGAATTTTTGAATTTTTGAGACTGTTTATCCAAATACGTCATCAACCTAATTAGCTTTTAATGATCATAAGATATCACTTGCTCTGAGGTTGGGATTAAAATCTTATAAATGCTATAATCTGTAAAGGTGATAATTAACGAATTGTTTTTATTAAATTATCTAGATGAAATGAATAATTTTAACTTTAAAGTGATTATAATTTATTTTCATTCTTTATTTATTTTTATTTTTTACTAACAAATAATAATTTGGGTTGGAGAATTAGAAATCCATTCTTATTTAGATATTTCCAGATTCTTTCAATCATCTAATTTATAATTTTTTTTATTTATTTACATTTTATTTGCTTCTATATAACACATAACATATTAAATATATATAAATATATAAGTTCGTATATATTTCACGTATCGATATGTTTTACATTTTAGAACGACGATTATATTAGTTTGTATAATTAATGATTTCTTGTCTTTTTAAAAAAAATTAGAACTAGTTTTGATCTTTCAGTATCAAAGTTACAGTATC
This sequence comes from Argiope trifasciata, assembly GCA_026543055.1. NCBI lineage: Eukaryota > Metazoa > Arthropoda > Arachnida > Araneae > Araneidae > Argiope > Argiope trifasciata. The sequence continues at coordinate 41,408 of JAPMOQ010022357.1, forward strand.
TCCTTGTTCTTGTGATACGTATTGCAAACATCTGCGTGGTAAGGGGTATTCATAATTTTGGAAGAAAAACAAACGTTGTTACAATGGAGAATTCTAATTTCCAGGAATTTTGGAAGTTCAGCCATTCTCCTTTCCTCAAGGTATGACTGAAGGGGAGAGAGTGATTGTTGCCTGCACCACAAAATCGAGAGACAAATCTGGTGGCCAACTTTCTTTCAAGTGGTTAAAAGACGGCAAAGACCTGCCGGCCAAAACCCAGACAAAATCTTTTGGGGATTTTTCGAATATTGTCATCGATCCTGTGTCTGAAGAAGATAGTGGTAATTACACTTGTGCAGTGACTAGTGGAGGACTACATGATTCATACACAGCCCAACTTACAGTCATGGGTGAGTCTAAGAGCATCGACATGCTGTGACATTTGAATTTAAATTTCTAGTAATAATAGTATCAAATAATAATAATTTTAACTTTTCATAATAATAATTCAAAATAATTTGCATTTAAAATAATATTCAACTGTAAATATTAAAATATACTATTTCGATATATGTTTTTGGTTGAAATTTTTTAATTACTCTTATAAAAAACAAGGAGATTTACAATTTGCCTTATATACATGGATTGGAACTTTAATAGGGGCACCACTGTTGTATAAACTCTACGCAACCAAACCAAAGTATGTCACGAATACCACATGTTAGCTAGATACCTACCTTACCTCTCAACAAAAAGACTCGTTCTTCCAACGTCACGTGCATGCGGAGTGACGCCATGTATTAGCTTGCGCTGTAAAGTAAGAATTGGCAGGATGTTCTCAAAACAAGATCAATTAAATCGGATAAAAATTGAATGCGTAGCAGCGGTGGCTGTACAGCAGTATCATTACACTGGATGAAATTTGAGCCAGATCGTAACAGCCAAAATTGAAACGCAAATCAAACGAATAGTGTCACCACGAGTCACCAAGGCGTTCGAAAATTTTTCAGAACTCCAGCAATGTGAAAGTCATTCTGATTCTCGTGTACGACTGTGATGGTATCATCCTAAAGCATACAGTTGCCCCGCAGCTGACTGTTCAGAGATTCTAGTCCATAGGAACTATCAACAGAGCAGGCGCTGCTATAGGTGTTTTGCGGCTTCCAAATAGTTGGAAATGGGCTGTACACAATGCTGGAGACTATATTTAAGGACTGTAAAGCATGGAGACATGAATCACCTTTGTATTTCATGTAAATAAATAGTTGCAAATATTAAATTTCCAATCCTCGTAAATAATTTTTATATGAGTTACATAACATAATCAAAGTAAATTCAAATCTGAAAGAACATGAGTTTTTCATGTATTTTAGCTAAAATATTAATAATAAATTGAATAAATTTTAGCAAAAAAGATTAGGAGAAAACCTTTTAGAGTTCAGGAACTTATCTTCAAAAAATCAAAAAAGATCCTTTTAAATATTTATATCAGCCGTTAAATTAGAAGAGGAACTAAGAATTCCAATATCTATATAAATTAATTAGAGTTTTGGTTTGATTTTAATGGAAAATTTTCGTTATAATTTTGTACGATTTCGAGTATTTCGGAAATTTTTTTTCAGTTCCTCCTCAGTGGATTATCGCTCCTAAAGACGTAAGCAGCTTCTCTGGGAAATATCTGGTCATTGATTGTAGAGCATCTGGAAAACCAACACCAACCATTGCTTGGATGAAGTCTGAAGGTAAATATTGTTACAATAACGCATGTAGAATTTTAATAAAATAAAATAAAAACATCTTTTGACCAGTTTCTTGATAAAGAAACAGTATCATACTTCAAAACCCAAATGCAATCATTCATATTCTGATTTTAATATTAAATAGTTTAATTTTAAATTAGAATTTTTTTTCATAAATTCTGACTTTTCATATTTTTACTGAAAGGTGTGGGGGGGGAGGAGAAATCTTTCCATTGGTGCAATATGAGGCTATTTGGAATTAATATTGCTGTCCTTTCCTTTTGCAGAGTGGCTAAAGAATGTTAAACCAATGCTAAATCCAAAAATTATAAAAATAACTTTTTGATAATGAATGATATCGTTTGAAATCATACATTTTTATTTTCACAGATCAAACGTTGCAGTTAAAATGTTGATCTTCGAATCATAATTATTTAAAATATATGCTTATTGTTAATTATCCTTAAAAGTGTTATAATAATAAGTAAGCAATAAAAGATACGCATTGACATATCCGATCTCATGCAAGTTCCTCAACAGTGATATATTAATGATAGTTACTCTCCTTTTTAGCATTTACAATTAATTAAGATATTAAGATAGAAAATTTATAGAAATTTGATAACAAATATTTTTAAAATAAGAATACATTCATCATATATTTTTACATACTAAGGGAGTCTGTAAAACCTTCACAAAAGATCTTACTTATATTAAATAACTGATATTAGTATCTATGAAAAGTGAATTGAAACCAAGCATGATTATTGCACAATATATTAACTTCCCTATTGGTGAAATATGAGGCTATTTTGGAACTAATCCTCAGCTGTGGTCCAATGAAAGTGTTTCAGCTGGCCTTTTTTCTCCTTTATCCTTATGAAATCCTATTTTACATTACTTGAAGAACACTGAAAAAACTTTTCAGCTTTTCAATGCGATATATCTGTTGTTGTTGTTGTTATTGTTTACAATGGTACTTGTCATTGACAAGCCTGATGATCACTGTCGGCGATTTTAAGCCTAAATTAGCATTCGTCCCTTGTTTTTCAGTAGAGCCAACTAGGGAAAAGAGAAGGACTTAGCTACTTAATGCATCACATTCGCTTACAAAACATCTTTTTACAGGGGGCACATTCACAGATAAACCACAGAATGACAACCATGCCCAAACCAGGACTCGAACCCGAGGTGCTTAGAACACTAGGAAGACCCGCTACCTTTAAGTCAGGACGCCGGATGCTATATATCTACTTTCTTAATCCAAAATATTAGTTTCAAAGGAAATCTAAATACTATTGGAAATTTTTTCCTGCTCTTTTCTTTGGTTAAAATCAAATCATTTCTTCTAAAAACGTAGAGAAACTGTTTCATGTTTGACTAGTTACACAAAAGGAATTCATAGACACCTCAGTTATAAACACCTGGAGTTATCTACCAAGATTAATAGTTGTGGGTAATTAAATTTGGAGGAAATTCAAGCATTCACAAAAAGACAAGACAATGCTGAAAATCAAACATCGAAAACAAATGCCATGTTGGGTGGTTCAGTTCTACCAATACTTAGAACCATATCACGTTTCTAGGGCTCGTGTGTCATTAAGAGGAAAAAATTCGGTTCATATTACTTTATTTCCTACATCGGCAATACCATTAATATATATGATTACACCTTATTAAATAATTATGCTAAAATTAAGTATTTATAGACTATAAAAATTTATAAATTAGTTATATTAACGTCCTGTTTTAAAGCAATAATAGGGATATTTTGGGACGGACATCGTAATTGTGAATCGTGGTCAGATGACGTAGACAATACCTAAGGTGGTACTCTCTATTCAAGTTCTACACCACACTAGAGGGGGGTGGACGTTTGCCTCGATGGATTGAGTGTGCACCAGACCCTCTTACACGACATTCTTCGGATTTCGACATTCATCTTACACGACAATGAAATCGGATTTCGAACCTGAAACACTCTGGTTCCGAATCCAAGACCTTGTCAGCAGGCCAACGCGGCCCCCCAAAATTATAAAGACATTTTAATATAAAAGTGTGTCATTTTATGACTATAAAGACATAAGTCATTGAATCATAAAGCTATTCTCAAAAAAATAAGCGAGTGCTATTATAAAAAATTAATAAAAACAGAATTTATTATATTAATTAATATAAAAGTTATTTTTCATATCAGGCCATGGAATGGAAGGATTCGCAACAGTAAGTGAATCTGAAACTCTTCGCCTGGCAAATAATGGTAGCCTGATCATCGAACAAGTTGAGAAGTCCGATGAAGGTCTTTATCAGTGCATGGCCTCGAACTCCGTGGGACAAAGTTTGAAGAAAGATATTTCAATCAACATATTCGGTAAAAATTGCTTTTATGATTGAATTGTTTCTCATCTGAATTATTTCCATTTTATAAACAACAATATCATTAGATTCTTAAACGGGTTTTTGTCATATCTATAACTTGTATTAAATGCAATTTATTTGCATAACTACATACTCAACAATAATTTAACTCTTTTCCAAGAGAGTATCGTTTTTGATAAACATCAATCAAATCCAAATTAATTTAATGGATGCCATAAATAAGGCATTTTTGGAAAACTTAGTAGCATTCTGGACAAGTTTTACAAAATTTCCTCAATATTCTTCATTTTATGAATGTTCTTAACATTTCAAAAATCCTGCTAAGTTCATAAATGATTGTGTGCATTTATTTATTTTTTTATTTTTTATCTTTTTTTTCAGATTAGAAAAATATTTCTGTCATATCACGTAAACTAATTAGACATTACTGATATAACTTATTCAAACTGTTTTGTATAGGAGCATTTCTGATGGATATTTGCATATACCTTTGTCTTATTTACAAAAATAGAGAGTCTTATAAGATATTTGTCTTATTTTTAATGATAGAGAATGCTGATATAATTAAAATGAGCGAAGAAGGCAAATATATTGAAGAGAAATATACCTTATCTGTGATTTATATATTACCCATCCTATATATATATATGGTAAATTATCCATTACTACATTGTGGTACATTGCGTACTTAGTTGTCTCTTTTTCTTTTTCTACTAAGTCCATATTCATTTTGTAACACATTTGTGTTTATAATTTAGCGCATGTTGATCATATATGCTATGCATTATAAATAAGTCTGAAAATCTAATAATATAAAGCAAACAGTGGTATAAATAGAAGCACAAAAACCGTCGAATCGGTACAGAGTTAAAATATAAAATCTGAAGCATTTTCCACCAAAAACCTCTTGAAAAATTACTATTTTATTCATTTTTTCGTTGAAATAGTGTTTTTTACAACATCTTGATATTTATATGGTTTTAATAGAGAATTCACTTTATAAATGCATTAAGTGGTTTAAAAATCTGATTCAAAAAGAGTTGTGGATATGAGTTACATTTCAATCACGTGTCTTTCGATTAAACAATATCGGTTTTTCCTCAAATAAAAAAGCAATACATTTATTTTTCTACTGAAATATTTTGACATCATTCGGTAAAATTTAACAGATGATATTTACTGTTAAATTCTTACTCTCCCGATTAGCGCAAAATACTCAATAGCATCATTATTACGATATGTTTACGATATTAAAATACTGATTATAATCTATGATTTTACTTAACAAGTTGTCAAATATCAAGATAAAATTTGTAATACCAAACATATTCTATATTATTTTTTGCATGATTACAATTGTTTTGATCTTTTTAATGAGCAATTGTTGCGTTATTAATAATAGTATTCTAATTTGAATTAAATATTGTATTGCAACTTCTTTTCTCTACTATTTTTGTTGTCTTGTTGCTGTATTGTAATAAATGCCTGCATATCAGATATCAATCATACGGAAGTTCTAATATTACACCGCACTAAAGGAAACTTAACCAAAAGTTTTTGTTTAATTTTTACTTGTTTCTCATTATTTATCCCTCATTAATATTCCCTTTTTCTGTGTTGTTTGGTTTGTAAAACTTTCCAGGCCGATACTAAAATGTATGAAATCTCCATTTCTGCTTTAGAAATAAATTACTAATATCTACGTGATAATATTATAAACATGGCTTTATTATGTTGGTTTGATCACGAAATAACTTCTAATTTTGATAGATATTTCATACGTATAATCGCTTCTTTAATCAAAAAAATTTCATCTGTTGAATCTTGAATATAAGTCCTAAGGGATGTATAGTAGCAATTGCTATCATTACCCGTACGTACCGCCCTTGAAATTTACTTCTGCTCTGATCAGCGTGCTCATACAATTCCTTAAGGGAGCCAATTCAGTTGATGTTACTGACTTATGTCTTTTAATTTGTTGATATATTTGTTGCTACAATATGATGCAATTTTATGTCCTTTTTCCCCCTTTCATTAAAACGACTAATGAATTCCGAAAATGAAACTGCTCATATGCTTCGTATCACGTAATCCTTGCGATTCGACAGCGTTATTTACAGCGGAAAATTTCTCGTAAATTCGAAAATATTTCAGGTAATACTGTAAGGCTCCAGACAGATTAAAGCAAACTCATAAAAGAATAAGAAAAGTAATGAAAATCATCCATAATCCGAATTACAAGTGCAATTACTTATACGTAAAATTATATGACGAGATTACAAGTGGTCAGTCAGAAATAAACAAATAACATGATCCAAACATGAATCTGGTTTCAAAATACTTTTGTTAAAATATTAGGATAAAGATGATTTTAAAACTTTATTAATTCGTTCTATAAATTGACCGAAATCAAACATTATTTAAAATGAATTACTTAATAAAATTTCTTACTCAGAGTAATCCACGCGTTATTCATGCGTTACTCCATGCCTTTTGTTATAATTTTCATATTTTTGATATTATTATTAATAAAATTCAAGTAATCACAGAAAGTTTTAAATTTATTTTTTTATAAATGTGTAAAAATCTGGTAGTATAATAAAGAAGTGCTCATTTGTGATAATATAAATATTAATATTTAATATTCGTTTCTATAATGCAAGTATTTGGTATGTAATTATGAAAGAATTTTACATCAATTTATTTATTTTATTCTTACGTATTGCGAAATCACTCACAATGAAATCAATAAAGTACTGAAAGCATTATTTTTTGTCAGATCTATGTGCGAATATTCTTTTAAAAAATTGGTCGCATTTTTCAACTTTAGTTCTTATTTCCAACGATACGCGGCGCTAAAATAGTTTTCACAGTTATTCTAATGTTGATGCTTGCAAGGACGCTTTGACTCCATGCAATTGATTTAACTAACTATTATCTTGTATAAATAAAGTTAGTATTTTAGTTGTACTTTATCATTAATATGATATCAACCGAGCTGAAAGGAATACATCATCCGTATATGAACAATTCCAAAAGAACCATCTGTGGAATATTTCTGACAGCAATGGTGGAGTTCGTCATCGTAGTATCTGCAGGTTAGTTCTCATTTAATCAACTTATTTAAAGCATTTATAAAGCACACCTAGTCCTTACATTACTTAGATTCTTACTGATCAGTCTTAACATGTCTTTTTATATTGATCTCTAATACCTTAATCTCCTGACATCTAAAAATGATGTACGAAATTATTATTTAACAAGCGCATTATAAATGTAGTTACATATTTATTGTGATTTATATCATGTGAAAAATCTTTTCTTAACTAAGAAAAGAAATGAAGTAATTTGATTAAAAAACCATATTTAGTATGACTTTGTATTCAGATAATCAGAGAATATGATTCATGTATTATATATTTTTATGTGAATTATTTTAATTTCTAGTGATGTCTGTATTTGAGTAAAGATCTAAAATGGTTATTAATATAAGTATTTGTATTCATAAAGAAATTAAGCAATTCTTAATTAACAGTTTCTTCTTAATTATTTTAAATTTTCGTTTAATTAAATAACGAAGCATTTATTATTTTAATAAATCAAAATTATTCTGATTTATAATTTTTTCCAATTATAATAAAGTTATATAGGAAAAAACATTCACTTATTGTAAAATTAAAATACGCATTTAACTACTTACAATCACCAGTTAGGGAAAAAATGAAAAACAAAATTGAATGTTCCTTATGAAAAAAAAATTGTTTTGTATAAATTACCTTATAAATTCCTCGTATTGTAAATAGGAAGATCTATTTTAAATGTACATAAACTGTTTTTATAAATCGACAATAATTTATTCTGAAACCTGTCCAAAATATCTAATTAAATATAT
>JAPMOQ010022357.1:60043-97380 GCA_026543055.1 Argiope trifasciata
TGCTGTTTTATGTGTATTCTCCTACTTTCAATGGTGAATTTTAGATATCTAATTTATTGTTAATTTTTCAATTGCTTATATGTGGTTTTTATTCTTTATAATTGCTTATAAAAATATAAATGATTTGATACAATTAAGTTATGATAAAAATAACTTTATTTGCAAAACACAAACAAACAAATATTCTTTATTGACTTATTCTCATGTGTATAAAAAAAGATGTTCAATAATTACATTTATATGCTGTTTTATGTGTATTCTCCTACTTTCAATGATGAATTTTAGATGTCTAATTTATTGTTAATGTTTTGATTGCGTATATGCGGTTTTTATTCTTTATAATTGCTTACAAAAATATAAATGATGTGATATCATTAGGTTATCATGAAAATAACTTTATCTACAAAACACAAACATAATTGTGAAGTTTAAACAATCAAGAACATGATGAATGGTGTAAGTGTTGAACGCATTTAGTTCCTCAAATAAGTTGAAGGCCTTTAATATTTACATCATAAATACTTTATCTATTTATTTGTGTGTATATTTTGATTATTTATGTAACGTGAAATCTTCCTTTTGAAAGTTTATACTGACAATTTACTTTGCTTCAGCAAATTTATGGATCTAGAATTCATATTTTTGCCATTCAATTGTTTATCAGTTTCACCTGAAATACTGTTTTATTTGTCGGATAAAGGTTGACCACTGCAAATAAAAACGAAGATAACTTAGCGATTCGATGCGTTAACTCCTCTACTCATCGTATTCCTTTTATAAACGTGCTCACAATATTTCTATTATTCCCGTGAAATAAATGACCAGGCACCATTTTATTGTTCTGATCAGCAGCATATCTTACTATTTTACAAATATATTCATATACTTCATTATAGAGTGATCATGCAAAAATATTTCCGTCAATTTTAAATCCATTCAAAGTTATTTCATTAAACATTTTAATTTGAAAGAGAAATGAAAATTTTATTTTCCTCATAAAATCAAACAGAAACATTTTAGTTTGTAAAATGACACATTGAGGGCGCTACAATGCATTTTTAGCTTCATCTTATTTTCGTACGCCATTGTATATTGTTATATTGAATGTGTTCATGCTTGTGTGCACTAATAAAGTTGATCTAGGCGTATGAGTGTATATATTTTATAACCTTGTAAAATATTCTGGGTTTTTTACTTATTTTTATCTTCTGGGTTAAAAGTCTTAATCCGTTGACGAATTAAAGTAAATAAGATGCGTGAAATGCTTCTTTATATGAAAGTACCCATCCTGTGCGTTCTGATGTTATTCGTGGAGCATGTACTTTTAGGTAAGTGAATAAAAATTCATTTTCTTGCATTTTTTTACTGCATTTTGTGACAAATTTTACAAAAAATGTTTCACAAGATATCATTTCTTATGAAAGAAATGAAAGTAGTTCCTTGAAACAAAATCATGTGTTAAGAAATTCAGTTTACAGAAATGATATTTTTAATGTATGTCTTCAAATATCCATATTCATTATGTAATTTCAAATTTATTGGAAACATTTTATATATCTAATTTATAATTGACAAATATTTTATTACACTGAGCTGGGTGGTTTCAAATTTCATATGCATGTTGAGAATACTTTATTTTATTTCACAAAACTCAAATACAGATTATTACTGAAAACAAAGTGCAATAAAAAATGCTTTCTTTAATTAAATGTATTATTTTAATTTAATTAATACTAATACCTTTATATAACAGGTGCATCAAATGATCTAGTTTTATTTAAAAACATTTCAAATGTGTATAATATGACATATCTAATACTCATAATTTCACTATATCATAATCAGCATAAAAATTACTTAACACTTTCATAATCAAATCTCTTTTGAGATGTAGAAAGAAGTAATTTGTACAGCAAAAGAGATTTGATAAAGAATTTTTAGCAGAAAAATTGAGACAAAATGATCATGCATTTTTTATAGATATGCTGATTTAAAATACAATCAAAATTACATTGTGTAGATCTAACGCGAAGTAATAATTACAAAACATATATTTAATTCACAATTTATATAAATATTTAATGATATTGAATTTGAAATTTAATATTATGCAATAGGTTCTTTGCAATGAAAGATTTCTCTTTAGTAATAATTCAACAACATGCTAAGAAGCTATATCGATTTTTTAAAATTGAATTTAAAAGTTCTAAACATTAGTTCTGTGAATAAATTCAATATTTCTTTAAAGTAGATTTCAAATAAATGAAATTAATAATTTTCAGTGATGTGAAAATATTGCACATTTTGAAATTTTTAATGTCATTTTTTACATTAAAAAGATTTTGAATCTGTTCAATATATATACATATTTCTTTAGGAGAGAGTACTTTGATGATACAGCCATTCAGTTTTCCTGCTGAATCTGTCATAGGTAGGAGAGTAAGTGCAACATGTACACCGTCAGCTGGAGAAAAAATGGAATTTAAATGGCTTAGAAACGGAAAGGAATTATCTAAAGGAACAAATATTGATATCAGATCATTTTCGGATCTTTCTAATCTCGTCATAGATCCGCTATCTGAAGAGGACTCTGGAAATTATACATGTGTTGTTAATGCTAGAGGCATGACCGCTAGTTATACAACCACACTGGTTGTACTAGGTAAGTTTGTTTTTAATATTTTTAATTCAGAATTGTATATTGTACATTGTCTATAGAACATACATTTCTTTAATTAAGCATTTATTCAATTACATTATGCTAATTTTAATTATTTTAATTCAAATAAAACTCCAAAAATTTTATTTTGACGAAAAATTTATTTTCTTCGTTCCTTCAAATACATATATCATAACTTTTTTTAGCAAAACTTGATAATTTACCGCAATTGAACATCGTTTGTTTTTCTTAAAGTAATTATTGCTATTTTACAAATTCCTGTAGCATTTTTTCAATTTTATCATCATCTCCATCATCAATGTTAAAAATTAAATTATTTGACAAATTTAGATTCTCGACTTAAAAATTAACTGGAAGACTTAATTCTGTATAAAATATTTAAATACAAACACTTCAAGTGAATTGTATGATAAATGAAAATAATCTATATTTGTTTTAATATATTATATTCTTTAAAGCAGAAAAAATGCTTTTTTTAAAAATTACAAAGACAAATCTATAAAAATCTTTTTTAATTCTATCAGTATGTCCTGTTTTCACTAAAATGAGAATTATTGTAATATTGCAAGAATTTGAAGGCTAATGCAACACATTTTATTGCCATAGTTAATTAGTTTTATTAAATGTTAGAATATTTAACATTCAAATTTTAATCAAACTAAAACATGATTTATTATGTTATAAATATATCTTTGAGCGGTTTAAAGCATGAGTTACGTATTTTTGCCTTTTTTTAGAGGGAAGAATAATAAAAAGTACACCAAGGATTTTAACTTGTATGTTGACCGAACACTGATATTTAAAATCTTTCGATCGCTTAATTTAATTCATACACGCCCATATTAAATTATTCCGTAAAAAACTATGCAGCAATTTTCGAAACCAAGTACCTTGTTTCAAATAAATAAAAGTTATCAATAAAATCTTTCGCAGTCCCACCTTCTTGGAGTTACATGCCATCTGATACGGATGCTCTCAATGGGGATTCGGTGTCTTTAAATTGCAAAGGAACCGGAATACCAAAGCCTACAGTAATTTGGTCAAGAACTCAAGGTAAAAATGTTACTTTATCTCTTTGAAAAATTTTCATTTTTAACTTTTCAAATGAAATTTTAGTTTAATATTATTTCATAAACATATCCATTACTACATAAACATTCCTAGAAATCTCTATTGCGCTCTCCAATTCAAATCTTTAAATGAGAACTATAAAAATAAGTTTAAAAAATTTCTTTATATGTTTATAGTATTCTCTTATATGATGTATAAGATACCATATGTATAGAGATATCTTTCAATTTTTAACATTTTTCTTCTAACATAAAAAAAATTCGAATAAAATTATAAATTGTTTTATATATTTTGAAAATGAAACACTTTATAAAAGTACTAATGTGAGACTATCCCTATTTCCAAATTAATTGAAGTGCAATTCGAAGCCTAATTGAAATTGAAGTAAGATGTGGTAGATGGATATTTATTGAAGAGAAAAAAAATCGATGCTCACGATACACTTGTACATGACTTAGCAATATTGCAATGAAGCAAAATGCAGATTATTGATTTAAATTGTGAGCAATAATTTCCATCTTTTAAAAAAATCAAAATATTGCCTCCCATTTTCTACAGTTAAAAAAAATTTATATTAGCCTTTTCGAAAAATATCAGGTTCGTAATCATTTGATGGGTGATTCGAAACTGAATTCTACCAAAATTCCTTTTGTTATATTAATGAAGTCCAGTTGATCGTGGAGTAAACATTCACGCGTGTGTTTGGAAAAGAATATCTTGGAACGTATAGGTATAGGCTTTCATCAACACTTAAAAGTACTAAAACTATTGCATTGAATCAACATGTATTATTTCATTATAATGACAATTAATTTAGTAAAAATATTCCTTTTTATGATGAAGTATATATGCTAATAATGTTGAATGAAATATTCCATTTACTAAATATTTTTGCTTTTTTTTATTCAAAGGTGAATATCTGCATGAGCTTAAAATAAAATTCCTAATGTACAATTTCTTACAAGGGATAAAAAACAATTTTAAATGAAGTTACATTTTATTATTAGAAATTATTTTCAGTATAGGAAGTAGATATTTTTGTTTTCACTAGCTACTGTTTGAATATTATCATCATTTCTTTTGCAGAGTTTCATAGCACAGCTGTGTGTGAGTTTTATTCTCCCCGCAGCTCAATTATAGTTTCTTTATTCTATTTTTAGAGGAAAATCTCAAATAATTCTCCTTTTTAATCTCATTTAGAATTTTTTTCTAATGAATGTAAGTTCGATTATGCATCTATAATAAAAATCACGGCTTATTCAGATTCTTCTATGAAATTAAAACTAAATGAGTTTTAAATTAGATGATCACAGGTCACAGATTGGATCGTACAATCTCAAATTTTCATTAAATATGTGAGGTGTTCCGAATTATAAGTCGATAGATCTTCTTAAAAATATTTTTAAAAGACTTTCATATTTATAGAATTTAATTTTAAAAATTACGAATTTCTTTCAGAATATGCATAAAATGATTAGATGTCTTTAATTCCTTGGAACACTCCTGATTTCAGGTTGACATTCGGTGGTTCTAAAAAGAGTAATCCTATTCTAAATTAAATGTTCTACATCACTCTGTTTTTTTTTATTTATCTGTAAATGATTTATATCAAAAGAGGTGAACCTCTTTCTTTTTTAAAGTAAGCTTTTGAAGCAACTGTTGCAATTCTTTCTAAAGAAACATTATAGCAAATCAGATATGATTAATTTCAATGAATTATCCGCAAGGTGAAAAGGTGAAAGTAAGAATAAAGTATATTATTTAGGATTAGTACCCTGCATCTTCCTTTTCAGATTATCGTACTGGTAAATTATCCAAAAATTTTGGCCACTTATCAACCCGTTTCATCTATATGTTACAGTAACACTAAATATTCCAACTTTTTCCATACAATTTATTTTGGTTTCTTTTAGCTTCATTTATGTCTTCATTTTATTAATTATTATTTATTTATTTTATTATTTATTATTCATTTATTTTATTATTTATTATTAATTTATTTTAGTATTTATTTATTATTCTTTTAATATTTATATTCTTCGGCTTTTAGTTCTATCTTTGGCTTCTTTTGCATCTAGAACACTTGCATATTAAATTTTTTTAAATAGCTAATCCTATGGTAGCTATTTAAATTCCATTTTATATTTTAATAATAAGCTTTTTGCCAGTGTAAAACCTTTTACGATATACACCTGATCATTATCATCATCAAAATACATCACAATTTGTTGAATCATACTATTATAGCATTAGGATGTTAAATATAAATAGCAATTCGTGTATTCACGGAAGTATTTAGATTTATGTACAGCGCTGCATAGTAGTTGGGATTTAAAAGTATCCCTGACTCTAATAAATATTTCTAATAATTGGAAGGCAAATAGCTTTATTTTTAAGAAGGTTTAATAATAAGTAATAGTAAAAACATATAAACTAAGAATTTTAAATGAACTAAAAAGTGATACAATTCTGTTTCTATTTTTCTATTTTTTTATATCAAATGCAGGTGAAAACACGGATTTCATTCCTCTTGCTAATTCGAATAATCCCAATTTATTGGCAAATGGAAGTCTGCATTTTAATTCTATAGACAAAACAGACGAAGGAATGTACAAATGCAATGTTTCAAATGGTATTGGAAATCCTCTTCTGAAAACAATTATCGTTAAAGTTATAGGTATGTTTTTTAATTTGCTTTAGTTGTTTTGTTGTTTGTTAATTTGCTTTGCTTGCTCTGTTAGATTCCATTTAATCAAGACACATTTATTTCCTTCATTACATTTATTTCATGTCGCTTTTATTTTCTAAAAATAAAAATCCAATAAAAACTGAATGTCTTCTTTTTATGCTTCTTTTTTGGGTCGACAGCTACAAGAATAATTTTGGAAGTGTTTTAAAAAACTTTTATTATTCATAGATATCATAGGTTTGAAACAGAAATATTGTCAATTCGTGCCATTACATCTATTACATTTTAAATTTAAAAAAAAAATATTTCTTTTCATTTTCAAAATATTTGTAATCAAGTAAATTTCATAATTAAAACATATTTGGGTGAAAAATAAAAAATAAAAATTTTGATAAAAATCCGATATTGATGTAAATTAGTTAATGAAGTCGGTTCATGCTGTCACAATTCTCAGCAACATTTGAAATCCAATTTAATTTATGGAAGAAGTTACAAAAACTGTTGGAAATAAGATAATACACATGAAGATGCCACCTGTGGTTTACATTTTTATATGGCTGTAACATCATCTGTGCACTTGAATTTAATGGATATTAATTAGTTCAACAAAATATGAATACACTTTTTCCTCAGAAAATGCTATTACATTATAAGGGATTGCTTGTATTTTTAATGAGTGAAATTTATTGAATTTACATTAAGAATTTTTTTGTCATTTAAATAATTGAAGCAGATGTGTTAATTTGAGATTATATTGTCTTTCGATATTCTGGTTCCCAAATTTTCAGTCTTCATAAAAATTATAAAATGGTGCCGTGTTTATTGTATTCTGAAATTTCGTTTCTGTTGTATTTCGAAAATTGCATTCTGAAAATGGAGTTTATATTTAAACCTCTTTTAAAGATTACAGTATTATGAACTATTTCAGCAAAAAATACTTTTTGTTAAATTTAAATAAATTGTGAATATTATGTTTGAAAAACTGTTTTTAAAAGCGTTTGAAAATTTCGATTTCTAATACAAATATGGAACATTATCGGTTTGTAACACTATTGTATCAAAAAGAAAAAGTTAAAAATCTAGACTTTATTGGAAAAAAAATATGAAACACCTTTACTAACTACTTTGAAATTATCATTTCATGTTTGAAATTCCATTTTATCACCTTAAAAACTTTTTTTTTACTTTGTATGCTTTTTTATGTGATATATAGATTATTGATCGATTTTATTGACAATGCCTTTAATTAAATGATGTAATCATTTTCCTATAAATATTCATTAATTCTGGTATATAAAAAATCTAATATTGGAAGGAAAATATTGATTTTATTAATTTGTTTCAAAATCACAAAAAATGCAAGTATTCTTTGAAATCGGTCATTGATTCAACATGGATTGATTTTTTTGTTGTATAAAAAATACATCGACTTTTTAAGATGAATGTTCTAACGTGGAGTATCTGGCCCAATAAATGTCATTCTTCTTTTAAAACCATTTTTATTTATATTTTTTATGCCTCAAAATAGCTATTTTATGTATGCGAATTCGATATTTATAAATTTCATTATAAATTTAATCCTTTACCATGAAATGCAGTTATATATAAATGTATATATGTTGATTCTTAAGATAAAGACTGAAATGATTAGTTACAATATTGTTTGTTGTATATTCTTTTCCGTTATGAAAAGAATATCATATTACTATATAAAAAATATTGATTGATAACAATGTAAAAATTCTATAAGTGATTCTCTTACTTTCATTTCTTCTCCATATTTATGCATCGTCTATCTTAATTCGTGCTTGAGTATAGTATTGAGGATTTGGAGATCATTTTACTCAAAATAATATCTATATTATCAAAATATTTTGAATATCCCATAAGATAATTGTAATGATGTTAAAATTGAAATTATTCATTACTGTTATACAATACTGATGATTGCGCGGTTCAATTGCGGTGATGTTTGTAAAATTGAGAAATGTGTTATTCATTCTTGTTATTTGTGATTCATGAAACTGGGATTCATTCATTTGTTTATTGGGGATATTAAGAAATTCATGATGGTTTTCTGATAATTATTTACTGTATAATACTTATCTATGCAGATTTTTAACATGAAATTTTGGTGCAATTTTATTTTGAAAAATGGTTGATTATTGTCGATTAATATTTCTTAGTCTGATTTACTATCTCCTGAAATTAAATATTCGTATTTTACTTTCGTTATTATCGTATGTTAATCATATCAATAAAACATTGATAGTGCGACAAAATTAAAGAAAATTAATAGGTCTTACGTTTCGATATTCATTATCTTTTTAAAACGGAGCGACGCATTTTTTCTTTCCATATATCTTATATAATTATATACGAAGCTTTTACAAAAATATATTAATAATAACCAATGTATTTTATCTGGGAATTTTTATTAATCTATACTCTCTTTGTCTTTTGGAGCACAAAAAATAACATTTTTGGTATTATTTCCGTATTTATTGATGTAAATGAACTCGAATACTCAAGCTAATCTCTAGTTATATGACATTTTCAATATGTGGCGTAAATTCCAATAATATTCATAACAAATTTAGCACGAAAACCATCAAATGAAAGAGGTAATTTTTCTTAAGACACCATCTGATTTCTTTATAATGAAACTTCATTTAAAAAGCTGTATTTGCAATAATTTATTTGCCATGCTCATTAAAATTGACTTTGGGTGTAAATATTTTATATATCTTTACTGCAATGTTCTAACCAACACATTTATACATACCTCAAAGGAAAATATAAAGGCTTGATTGAAAAATATTTTTAAAACGAGACAATAGTCAGTTTTGATGCATAATGCCTTCCAAACTTGTTAGTGAAATCAACATCATGATGAAGTAATTTTATATGTTTTAAATATTCTTTACGTATGCCAATGCAAAAGTTTACTTACATACCACGCAAGCAACATTATTTTAATTATTTATCTACAATGGCATCAAATAAAAATAAACGAGAATGTTGTGAAAAGAATGGTCCATGAATAGTTCAAACTTTTACCAGCGAAATATTATGAAGATCTTATACTATCTTAATGTATATCATATAAATTCGTGCTGTGCAAGTAAATTGAGTAAATATGATATTAAAATATGTTTAAAATAAATTTTCTTATCTCTTTTAAAATTTTTAAAGCTTATAATGTTATTAAAACTCATGCTGTTTCACATGGGTTTTTAAAAGAAAAAAAGAAGAGATGTATTTTCAAAATTTGTTGATTCATGAATTTTAGTTCGTAAGGATGAAGAATGAGGGCGCTACTATTCGCTTTCAAGTCTCTCTCTCTAACTTCAATTTATTCCAGCAAAGAACGCCATTATACTTCTAGTGTTTGGAACTGTGTGATGCGGTTTTCTCAATTATTAAATTTGATGCGTCATTTATCCTCATAGAATTTTATTCTAATGAAAGTGTTCACCGCTTTTTACCAAAATTAAAAATATTTCTGAAGAAATTCGAAGAACTGAAAATCAAGATGCATCTTGTTGAGAAGATCACTTTACTGAGAGTGTCTACTCTTTTTTCGCTACAACTGATATTAGGTAAGTTTTTCAAACATTTTACTCATTAGAAATTTAAAAAAAACTTGTAATACACTTTTATGTCTCTTAACGTTTATTAAAAGCATTCTTATTTCATTCAAAAGCATTTAGAGTTTTATTTTTATTGCCCACTATTTGAAATGCAGTCTAAAGATTAGATTACAACTAGAAATAATTGCATTCTGTGATGGAAATTCTAAAGTCAGTTTACGAAATGCTTGTGTACACTTTAGAGAAGGAAAAAGTCTTGATTTTCCATACATTATTTAAACAATTAAGATTCTGTTTGAAAGAACAATGATTTCTTGTAAGTAATTTGTGCATTCAAATAGGAAATAAGAATAAGTGCATTGAAATTGAAAATTAAGACAGTACATTACAACTTAATCAATCAAGAAATATCAAATCAATGGTTTGTTTAGAAATTAACTTTTGAATACAACTTCTTATTATTTACTGATCTTGATTTCAAATTCATTGTTTAGATTTTTAAAACGCCTATTATTAGCATGTAATGAATCAAAGTATGTATTTCATAATTTGTATTTTTTTTTTCATTTTAGAAATAAAATTACAGGCATAGTTAATAGCTAATATTTTATTAGATATTGATATCAATTTTCAGTCGAGAATTCAGTCGAAGTAAAAAATTTAAAATTAAGAATTCGCCGATTTTTTTTTCTTTCAAATTTATAATTCACTAGTTGTTACTTAAAATAACAGATTGTATATTTGTATGAATGTTTTTATTACAGTTTTGGGTGAAAATTCATTGCAAATACAGCCATTTTTCTTCCCAACAAATTCAATCATTGGAAAACGTGCTAGTGTCACCTGTACACCAACTGTTGGTGAGAAAATGACATTCAGGTGGTTTAAAAATGGTAAAGAATTATCAAAAGGAATGAACATCGACATTCGATCATTTCCTGATCTTTCAGCATTAGTTATTGATCCATTAAGTGAAGAAGACTCTGGTAATTACACATGTATGGCAAATGCTAGAGGCTTAACTGCAAGTTATACTACTGCATTAGAAGTATTAAGTAAGTATAAGCACAGTTTATTTATTTCAACAAATTGATTCACATATACTTTTGAAAAATTAATTTTATTGAGTAAATATGTTAATATTCATTAAAAAGAGATTAGTAAGTTTTTAACTGCTATTTATTTCAAAATTAACTATTAGTTATTAACTATAGCTAAATATTATTTATTTATTTATTTATTTAATAAATAACAATAAATGAAAATATTAATAATAATAGTTAACAATAAATAAATCATATTTATTTATTGTTAACTATTAGTTATTTATTTCAAAATAATAAAAGTATGATATTTACTTCAATTTAAAAAGCCGATCTGACATTAAAATATGAAATTGGAAAATTCTCAATCTAAAAAATTATTAAACAAGCATGTTATAAGATTATAATAAAAGTTTTCAATCTAAGGATTATGATATTATAATAAATTTTTTCAACCTAAAAATATTAAGCAGGCAATATTATGAGATTATAATGATGTATTAATAAATTAAAGATATCAATTTTATCACTTTAATGAAATGCATAAAAGACATCATTTTCAGACAGAGATAAATAAAAATCCCTAATTACTTGATTAAATACTGAAAATAACATTTTATATTAAAAATTCTAGGGGCATTTTGTCTTTAAAATTTTATATTATATATTGATCTATATTTTGAATTTAAAAAAAAACATTCCAGTTCCACCATCTTGGATTCTTATCCCAAGTGATGTCGATGCTCTCAGTAGAGATTCCGTCATTTTGAACTGCCATGGATCGGGTACACCAAAGCCAACTATTTCATGGTCAAAAACACAAGGTAATGATTAATTTTTGAAATAAACTAAGAACAAATTTTAATTGTATTGCTTTGAATATTTCTCTCTATATATAAACAATAAAAAATAGCTTATATTATTTGATGATGAATTGTTTATAATCAATAAAGAAAAAACATTTAAACAACGAGTTAAATTTTAATAAATTATCTTATTTTCTTTAAATATTCATTTTACAATTTTTTTTAAATTTAAAAATGTATTTTGCTAATAAAGGCATTGTATTAGTATGTTATCAATATTTACTCGAACAAAAATAAGTCAATTTAAAGAAGATTATGAAAGAAAAACATTCAAATTTAGCCACAGAATATGTAGGGATTTTTTTTTTTTTTTTGAGATACAAAGTATGAAGACAGTTCAGAATGAATACTTGAGCATTTAAATATAAACTGAAAACTAAATTTGATACGACTAAGCATAATATCTTCCAGATAACGTGTTTAATATGAATAACTATTAATAAAATAACCTTAAATATTAATCATAAACTCATTAGCTGAATTATTTTTAAATAAGAAAAAAAAAACAAATGAAGTACTAATTTTCTTGAAATATGTAGCAATATATTGCATGTAATTGCCTATTAAGTATTTTAATACAATTTTGGATCGTGAATTTAAAAGCAATCTTTTATTCCAAATGTAATATTCTCGATAATTTAATCAATAACTGTAATAAAACTAAGAAGATTAATTGCTAATAATCATTTGAATTTTTACACTAATCTCTAAGTCTGAAGAAGTAAGCTTACATAACTATACTTTTTCCAAGAAATTTGTTTTTTTAAAAATTCCTCTTGAATACTATCATAATATCTTTGAAGTAATAATATTTATGTTTTGCATGTTAATATACTTATCAGAAATTAAATATTATCTTCATTAGATTTAAATATATATTAATTCAAAAGTTTAAATTATTTATAAAACTTTTCAATTCATTTTTATTTAAAATTACTTATTGTCAATGGTGAATTGATCATTGTTACTTTATAAATGTTTAAATTCATAATATAAGTTATAAGTTTGCCAACTGGATTGTCTATCTTAAAAAATAAAAATGCTAACTCAGAAAAGATATACTGTAGAATTTGAAACAGTGGGTTTATAGTAGTAATAAAATAGTTACGACTTTTGGGATTCACTTTATTGAAATTTTGATACATTTTATTTTCAAATATATTATAGTATAAGAAACTAATTTTGCAGCAACAGCATTTTTGACGTTTGTTTGTATGTGTTCTGGTACTAATTTAATCAATCCTTTTTTTTCCAGGAGAAAATGGTGAATTTTTGCTTTTGTCAAATTCTGCACAGTATAGTATTTCTTCAAATGGAAGCTTGTATATTGCCTCTATAACAAAAGAAGATGAAGGAATGTACAAATGCAATGTATCTAACGGAATAGGCGCATTTCTGACTAAAATTATTGTTGTGCGTGTTATAGGTATGTACAAGTAAAGAATCAGTCAACATAACAAAAGCTCAAAGAGCCAATAATCGTATCAAATAAGCCAAAACTCATATGTTTTTAAAATTTTTCTCTCAGGAATAATTGTTTCTTAAATTCTTCGTTACTACTCTTCAAATGTTTCAAAATAATTTTGTATCTGAAAAGTAAAACTTGATGAATTTTTAATGTTTAGTATTTTTTGAATACATTGCTATTCCACCTTTTTTGTTTTTCATTTTAAAGAGTTCCTCGTCAGAAAAAAATTCTATGTTTGAAAAAATATTAACAATTTCATTTAAACGTAGTACAAATGATAAAAATATTTATACTACAATATTTGGTGCGATTTTTAAATAAATTTTTATTTATCGAAAAAAAGGCTTATAAGAATACATAAAATACATACATACTTATTGACTATCCGTGACTGTCGCATTAATCTCATAGTCTTGATGGCCAACCTTGAACTCAAAGCATAATAAATAGAAGACTAATAAATACTTTTACACGTAAATGATAAAATAAAATTATTCTTAATGGTGAATGCAATTTTGTGGTACTTCATTTTATAGCATTCGGTTATAAGTTCGTTACAAATATACAAATAATTATAATGTTGTGTAGTTCTTATAATTTAATATTCGGTATATCATTTTATGTTTTAATATTCAATACATCTCGCAACAGAAATTTGTTATCAAAAGATTTAATAAAAGATAATCTCTTAACTTTTGATGAAGACCAAATTCGGGAGATCTTCGCATTACATTATTTTCTTGTAAATGTTGGATATTCATTGTCTCCCTTTTTGCGTACTTGACTCATTGTGCTTTTTTATGATAAACTTCTTATTTATTCGTTAAATTCTGTTTTAATATTTTGTAACGTCTATAATAAACTGCATTTTTCTTGTGTCCATAAAATGCAAAATTTATTTTATATGTAACAAAATATAATCTTACAAAAATGATTGATGAAATAGTTGATTTATAAAGATGAATTTATTATTCTTATATTGGAGTAAAATGACTGCTTTCCATTTAATACTTATTTCTAAAAATATACGCTAAATATGTTAA
Organism: Argiope trifasciata; assembly: GCA_026543055.1. NCBI lineage: Eukaryota > Metazoa > Arthropoda > Arachnida > Araneae > Araneidae > Argiope > Argiope trifasciata. Next base: position 74,497 of record JAPMOQ010022357.1, read on the forward strand.
TAAATAGATTCGGATACTGCTTGTGGCATTTTTATCGACATAAGCGAAGAGTATTAAAAATATAATCACAGCTAAAAATATGGTTATTTTATAGTTGCGTACATAATGTTAATATTTAATAAGTGAAATATTTAACATGTATCATAGCTGGAATGTCTCATATTTTTGGTGTGGGTGTTTTTGCTAGTATCTCGCATCATGTTTCTCCGAGTTTATCTTTATCAAAAGAGCAAAGTTATGAGTGAAAGGAAACGAAACTTTTAATATATCATAAAAAAAGCGTTTGTTTTTCATGCTCCGATATGAAATGTAGTTTTATATGCATTCTACTTTTGGTAGGGTCATGCTCATCAAATAAACATGTTTCGTAACTATTTTATCATGATAATACATTATATACTCTTATCGATCAATTTTATATTTTTCTATTCAGATTACAATTTATGCATGTTCAAAGCTTTAGAAAAAACTGATGTTGAGTTTTCAAATGATATTTTCTTTTTTGCATGTGACTTTACTTTTTGATATTTTATTCTTTTTGTGTGAAAACACAAAAGGGAAATTGATACCAAAAATAAAAATAGTGTTTGTGTTATTTTGAAAGACGAAGAATTATTTATAAAGATTAAATAAATGTTTTAACGATATAATAAATAATGGATTTGATTTATTTCCAGCTGTTTCCAAGAAATTTGAAAGATGTTTATGAACGGCCTCTGAAATTAATTAACAATGAAAAAATACAATTTGTTTTGCTTAGTCGTTTTTGCACATATAGTTATAAGGGTATTCTTTATTATATTTCGTTTTGTCATTAAGTTTTGGGGAATATTGTTTGATTGAAAATATATATGACTGGATTTTTGGACTGATTGGAAATTCATATTACTGAAAAGTATTAATCATCAATTACCATTTTTTTAAATTTACTTCTCCATCTAATAAAGCATTTCACAGGAAAATTATTCATTGATTGAGATATCCGATGAAATTGAATAATAATTTTAAATTATGTCAATCATACGGTATTTTCATTTTCGTAATCTTTTTACTCAAATAAAAGGAAGTATGCAGTTTTGTAAGTGATATTATTTCAAATTAAATGATGTTAATATACATGAAAGCTCCATCTTTCCACGAAGCAAACAAAAATTATTGATGTTTCGCATCTTACTTTGAGCTGAAGAATAAATATTTCATTCGGCTTTTTTTTTTCCTTTCTTTCTTGAAAATATGTGCTTTAACAATAAGCTGTTTAACTGCTCATCATCATCGAAAGTGTAACATTCATGTATAACTTTCTAGTTTCAAATCAAAACTTGATGTATAAATTTTATTAAATTGCTCTAGTATTTCAAAAAAATTATAATATTTTGGAATCACCAAAAGGCCACAATGATATACGAAAAAAATAATTGCATTAAAACATAATGCAATTCAAACGGCTCGTTACAAATCTGTTGCTAAAAATTATTGTGCTTTTTACTTGATGAAAATAATATATATATCGTTAAAAAAAGTTTCATTTATACTGAAAAGTTTTGAAATAATCTTCCTAATAATGGTCATTGATCTATTTTCCAGAGGTATTAATTTGTTTAATTTTCACATCATTAATTTCTTATAATTAGTTTTTATGCTGATATTATCCTTGTCTTTTTATGTATTTCTTGAATTCTTCCCAGAGCTAATATATTTTGTACATTATTGTATTGTGAACGTAATAATTTTAATAATTCATTTTTTAATCCAAAATAAATGTTATTTTGTATTCATAAATTTAAGATATTTCATTTGATTGATTAAAAACCTACGAATTAATAAAGATTGTGAATAACTTATTTTTATGCGTTCTAAAATTTGCGCTGGAAAATAACTAAAAACCAAGAAACTAACTTTTTATTAATATATTGTATATTAATTGTTTTGTTTGTACATTTTAGCTGTTAAAAAATTTTAAACCATGAATATGATAATAATTTCGTTATTCTTTACTTTCTAGTTTTAGTTCAATATTTCACATACTGATGGCGCTGAGGTGCATTTTCATAGCACGAATAAAGCTTGTAAACGGTTCAACGCCATTATATGTTTGTCTACTGAAAAATGCAGTAGTGTCAATGGTTTGATTTCTTAAAATTCATTGTGCTTTCTGTATTCATAAATTATATAATAGCGCTTTTTATTTGGATTATTTGAACGAGAGACTCGCTATTAACGTGACTGTGAAATTCTAAAAATGTATCAATGGCAGTTCTTCCACTACATCATCTTTATTTTGATGCTACGGGTGCGAAATACAAGTAAGTACCTTTTAAACTTCAAAAATTTCTTTCCAAAAATATTCGAACAATAATATTTGAAATAACTATAAATTAATTTTTTATGAATTGCAGTTTAATGCTTAGTGAAAGATAATAAACAAAATATGCTATTCTGCATGAAATATTTTCTTTAAAGAATTTATTTTTTATACAACATCCTTATCGGGATTTTTAATCATTGAAATTTAATAAATATTATATATTTTTGCACTAAACTGATATTTATAAAGTAAATTAAAATTTAACAATACTGCATTTGAAGAGCACTTTTAAAACGAAAAATTCTTGATTTTCAGATGGTAATTTCATAAAGATTCAGCCTTTTTCTTTTCCCCCTGAATCTGCTATCGGTAAACGAGTAAGTGTGACTTGCACCCCTTTGACTGGTGAGAAAATGGAATTCAAATGGCTACAAAATGGAAAAGAAATCAGAAATGTAAAGCCAAATATACATATAGCGTCACTTCCATTGATTTCAAGTCTTATAATAGATCCTTTGCAGCCTGAGGATACCGGGAATTATACTTGTGTTGTATCTTCCAGAGGAATGTCAGGCAGCTATACAACATCCTTAGAAGTTATGAGTAAGTGAACTGATATTTGAATCCCATTTATAGTTCATTTAAAATTTTAAGATTCATTTATGTGTTAATGAACATTATTTGCAGAAAATTAACGTACAATTCTTCAGCTTTACATGCAGAATTTGTAAATCTAAGTAACGTGTAAATCTATACACATGCTTAATACATATCTGTTAAATTCAGGCAATTTCATTTATTTTGGAGCATTTACTTTCGCTTTCAATACTTAAAAACTCAAAATTAGCTTTACGACCTTAAAATTGATTAAAACTAATTTAAAATGAGAATCGTATATAGTAATGTTGCATACAGTCTATAATTTATATTGTTATTAAGGCATATTTGTAACAGAAAGTATAAAATATTTGCTATATTTCAGACTAAAAACAATTTACCTCAAATAGAAAGAATTTAAAATATTAAGCTTTGTTGTTATGTATTATTATAAGCAAATATTTGAATATATATTAATTTTTAAGCACATTTGATTTAATTATACCATATATGTATACATTAAATCTTTTTAATGATTTTATGTCCATAAAAATTAAAGATTATGTGTTTAGACATAATGATTTCAATTATAAGTAAAATCTAGACTAATATATTATTTCAAATATATTAGGATAATTAAAACAAAATGTTAGCTAGATCTATAATTGATTTTAGTTTTGTTAATTTGAAGTCAATCTATTCAAAATTGACTGAAATGATGCTATTACCTTTTAGCATGTATTGCTGTGAATTATTTTTTTAATGAAATTTTATAGGATACCTTTTTTTAGGATTTTTTACTAAGAAAATCTTATCTTTGCAAGTGATATATTTAAGGAAGCAATTCATAACATTAATTTGAAAGGAATAGAATATATTTTTTAACTTTATATATTAGATTGTAATAAAATTATCTTGGTATATCTATGTTATTAACCAACTACGAAAACAATGAATATTTCGAAGAAAATTAAATTTTACTGTCATTTATTCAACCAAAGTTTAAAAAAATACAATAAATTAAAACCTAATTGTTTTATTTCAAGTTAAAAAAGAATAAATTTACTTAAAACAATTTGGTAGAACTTTAAAATTATTATTTTCTTTTAATGTTTTATTATCATGTATTGTATTGAAAATATATTTTGATTTAAAGTCGAATATTCTCCATAAAAATTTAATTAATTAAAGATTAATGACTAAATACTATTTATTTACAGTCCCACCCTCTTGGAGTGTTGTACCATCTGATACAGATGCTAGTAATGGGGATTCCCTTACACTCCCTTGCAAAGGAACTGGACGCCCAGATCCATTTGTCAGCTGGTCCAAAATTTACGGTATCTTCTTCTCAATTTTAAACTACACAGTTTTTTTAAATGTATTCTATTGAAAAAATATGCAGCTGTAATGTTATTTCACCATATAATTGTGTAGTTTCAAAGGCATTTTAGTATATTAATACGAAAACCTAACTTTCGTATCAGCCATAAATAATTTAAGCGGTATCTAACAAAAAAAATCATAATAATTTTATAAACTCATAAATATATTTAGGAAGAAGTTTTAGATAAAATATTTTAATGATTAAATCACGAATCCCTTTGGCTGTTTCAAAATAACTTCTTTTTTCGATTAGATTTAAATTAAAAAGTCTTTACAAAATAAAAGCTGTTTTTTTAAACGAAATCGACAAGAGAAAAATTTTCAATTTCCCTAATTTAACAAAAATTAGAGAAAGTGAACTCTAAAACCTCTTAAAAAAGACAGTAATAATTTTTTAAATCAAGAATTTGATTTGGATCTTTTTTAGACTGCTTGTTTGACCAACTCTTTTAATATTACATATAATAGACTTTTAAATATAAGTCCATAAATAATTCTCCACCAAGCATGCATCAAATTGTTCATACTATTCCGAAATATGATTTCTATAATCACAAGTTTTAGAAACTTGACTTACTATATATATAATACCAACCATTTTTAGTATTATTATAATGTTTAATGTTGATCAAAACAAGCCCAAGAAGAGTAAAATATAAGAATTTGCTTTCTTGCAAGTATAATTTAATGACTGCAAAAATACATTTACAGAGAATCGGGGGGAAAACAACATCTCAAATTTAAAAATTCACAAATTCTTTTCATACCATCTCAATTTAAGATGCGGGACAAATTATTATAAGTTTCGAATATGATATTTTTCTTTTTAGGTGAAAATGTCGCATCTTTATCTACTGCCAATCAGGTATTTCCTAATGGAACTCTTCATATTGAAAGTATTGCTAAAGAGGACGAAGGAATGTATCAATGTAATGTATCCAATGGAATAGGAAAATCTTTAATTAAAACTGTAATGATAAAAGTTATAGGTATGTAAATAGGATCATTTATTATTTTATTAATAAAATAAAACTATTTTAATTCAAACTAAGGAATGCAAACATAAGAGCAGTGGTATTATTTTTTTATAGTTCTTTACACGTAAAAAGTAAAAATTATCAACAATACATTTAAAATATGCAGTTTTTGGGGCTATCATATATCGCAAGTTAAAATACGTTTTCTGTGCACAGTTCAATTGTTTTTATCGGATATGTATTGTATATAAAATTTTATTCATTTTTAATAGGCATCGCATTTGTACTACATATTTTTTCATACTAATGAAAATGGAGGGGAAATTCATGATCCCCACTGTACATTTTTATAAATGTTATTTTTTTATGTGAACGACATTCCGGCGAAAACAACAAGAAATAATGTTTTACTAAAACAAGCGACTCATTTCTGATAATGAATTTTGTTGAACGAATTCTGAACTTTTGTTGTTTTCCTCTATGGATGCTTTTATTTTCCTTCATTGGCGTTTCTTCTAATTAATTATTTATGTTTACATAAATAAGAAATACTTTGTTAAAATAAAAATAAAAAACTTTTGTGTAAACTGTGTGAAACCACATACCGAAGAAAACTGATAATCCAACTGATAATCCGATAAAACTGATAACTATCCAAGAAATAATGATTTGCTGAAATAAGTGGCATATTTTTGATAACGGAATTGTCGGTGATTTTCAATATAAGCATTTTTGTATTTTTCTTCTACTACAATTCTTCGAATTAAGTAATTATGTTTGTTTGAATAAGACTTTGAAAAAAAGTAAATAGCATAATATGGCTTTAAAATTTCTGAGCTGATCGGCTTTTCTTTTCAATGAAAGTTTGAAAATAATATATGGTTATAGATACACCCTACTTGTTCTAAGATCCTTCTCATTCCCAAATAAATACGTCTCATAACCATTTAATCAAATTAATACATTATATACATAACAATTTTATACTTTCCTATTAAGTTTATTTTATAAATTTTGAAATTTAAAAAAAATGCCGTTGCGTCTGCAAATGAATTTTTCCATTTTGCATACGTTTTAACTTTTTAATATTCTGTTCGTTCTGTGTAAAAAAAGTAAAAGGAAAAGAGATACCACAAATAAGAAATAGCTTGACCGAATAAAAGCAATTTTTTAAAATTGAATAACTGTTTTAACAATATTAATAAATAGAAAAATTAATTCATTTCTCGCTATTTCCTCGAAATTTAAAATTTCGAATGAACTGGTCATTGAAATTAACTAACTCTAACGGGAAAAAAATCCTCTTTTTTCCTCAGTCGTTTTTTTCATACGTATTCACACTGGTATTGCTTATAGTGCTTCACTTTGTCCTTACGTTTTAGGGAATATTTACGTTCTGAATGAAAATATACATAACTGAAAAACATTATCCATCCATTTGCATTTTTAAAAACATATAATATGATATAGTTTTAAAGCTATTACTTGATTAACTTTTTATTGCAAAGGCAACTTTGAAAATAAATACATATTTTGGAAGAAAAGTTTGTGAATTTTTGATATATTTTGAAGTAACAATTTATTAAATATTTTATTAAATAAAAATATCATTAAAAGATTTTATTTCCAAAACCCGAAGATTACATCAGATAATTGGAATTAGACATTCTTAAGTGAATAGCATTATAACGTGTTTCCTATTTGTATTTTTTAAATATATATCACATCATGTTACCAGTTAAAATTATCAATGTGTGTAATATAGATGTATTTTATTTGTTTCATAGACACTTTTTGAGCGTTTTGAATGATTTAACTTCTTACATATGTATAACGTTTGCATCAATGTATTCAATGTTTTCCACTCATTATAAAATTACTTGATATGGCGAAATTTTCTTACCATTTTGCAAAAGAACTCAAGAAACATTGATTATATATTAATCTGAAATTTTTTATTGTTTGATAACTGAATTATACAAATAATAAAACTGTTTGTATTATGAATTTTTTTTTATTTTCTGCGTTTATTCACACGACGCATTTTTTATATTTTAAATCTGTATTTGGGAGAAAAAGAATGTATAGAAACATAATTATGGTTTATTTATTTACGTAGGATATATAATCCCTTATTTTCTCTTATTTATATCCATCTTAATTTATATTAGAGAATTTCAGGAAGTGTTGAGAATATTTTTGTTAATAAGAAAATGCTGGAAGAATAAATGCATTTTACAGAATTGTGTATTTGAATAATTTCTTTAATAAAGCTTCGTATCTATCTATGTTATTATTTGGTTTTGATTACTTTACTATAGCCATTATATATTTACTGTATTTGATTTACGCCACAGAAAATCTAATAAAATTTCAAAACACTGCTTTGAGTTGTGACATGGTTGTTTTAGACCATGTTTGATTATACTTTTCCGAGTTTAGTTTAGTTTAGTTTAGTTATATTAACGTCCCGTTTAAAGCAACACGAGGGCTATTTTGGGACGGACCACGTAAATTTAAACCACGGTCAGATGACGAGGACGACACCTGAACTGGCACCCCCCTCTCCACACCACGCCACACCATACTTTTCGGAGACATAGATTTTAAAATAAACTAGTATCACAGAAATATTGAAAGTATTTAAAAAAATTGAAATATGAAATTTTTCATGATGAAATTCGCTTGTTTCCATAAAATTATAGTCTTATTTTTTAATCAGAAATCTAATTTGTTATGAATTATTGCGTCGAATAATTACTAAGAAATGTATAATACTTAATTACGAGACTGTTACATTATTATTGGATATTCATTTTGTTGTATTGTAATTAAATTTTATGATTATTTTCATTAGATAATTTATGCTTATTATATCCATTTGTTAATTATTATTTAGTTTTTTGTATATCATCTGATATGGATGCAAGAAGTTCGCCCTAACATTAAATCAATCGGTTGTGTTTTTCATTTTAATTAATATGTTACACAAATGTAATAGTATATACGGCTGCTTTATAAAGTTTTGTATTTTTATTCCATGTTAAAACAATCTTTTATTGTTTAAAAAGATGTTTAAATAAAATTCTATTATTCAGAGTTTGAATTTTTATTCTGTTTATTACCTTTGTATAGTTTTAATTTAATTTATCTAAATCATTAGTTAAGATTTTTTTCTATACTGATTTATTTATTCTTTTATGAATACGATTTACAGTTATCGGGTTTCATAGTTTCTCTATACTTTCATATAAACAACTCTATTTAAGAATTCGGTAAAAATCGATCTTTACGTTCGTCGATTAAAATTGAGCCATTTTATGTATTTATATCTTTGATTTATTTTACGTGGTGATGAATTCTTATCTAAAAATGATGTCTTTCTTAATATTCCTATTAATACAGATAGAAAACATGCTTTAATACTCATTGGGACTACAGCTTGAATAATATATTTGTTTAAGTTATAAGCATAAAAAATGTAAGCATAATTTTCCTTGCTTTGGATTTTCGAAAATTCAATTTAATTTTTATTTACATAATAATTTTTTTATATTTCTGTGTTATGTATACGAAGGCTTTCTTTAAGGCATGGAAATAAATTATCTTGAAATAATTGTTTTTAGTTATATGAATTTGATTTTAATGTTTCTATATATTTATCATGTTTAATCGGAAATATTGATTTGCAAAATCAATAAATTTTTATTATATTCCTTCGTACATTATAATAACATCGGCTTTTATTTCTCATTGATTTAAAAACTATATTTTATGATAAAGAAATTATTCATTTTTTTTTCTGTAACAGAATTTTAGTTATTCAAATTAAACACTGAGGGCGCTACTAGACCTATCACAGTTTTGATAGAAGGCTACAGCTAACGCCATTCTGAATTACATCTGTTTAGGCCTGAACAAATGCTGGAGTGATATTTTTTCGAGTCTTCATATATATATATTTTTTTTGTATCTTTATTCTCTACTGCTATTTTCAATAACGTTGCCATCTATTCCATAATGCAATTCCTGCAACTTATGATGCTCTCGAATGATAATTCGAGCAACGTGATGAAAATCTTTCACATATTTATTTCAACTGGATTCTTGCTTCTAATGAAATTTGATTTAATAGGTAAGTTTACATCTTTCTTTGAAAAGCATAATTTTTTTTATTTAATTAGTTTTAATGTTCTAGTTTTTTAGCATGCCATATTTAATAAAAAGAGTTAATATTTGTTTAAATATTCTTCTTTAGATTAGTTTTCGTTATATTATTATTAGTTCAACATCCAGAGGAATGTAGTTTAACACATCCCTCATATTAAGTTACTTTGTTCTATTTTGAATTTTATTTTTCTTCTAAATAAAAAATACTTCAAATTAAATTTATGTTTCTTTTATCATAAAAATAATTCTCCAAATAAGGGAGAATCTTGAAAGTATATTTGATTAATACAGTTTGTATGAACTGCTAATAATAAGAAAAGGAATTTTATAGGAATAAAATAAATACTAAAATACATTTCATTTTTAATTATATGGTAAATAATTGGTTAAAGTTAATATCTCCAAAGAATTAAGAAAAAATTACTTTAATAGTTAACCAATGTTACTACTATAATATTTTAGTATTTCGTTGTCATTGTTATTCATTTGTATACTTCATTTATAATCTCTCTGATTGATTGGAATAACTCAAAATTCAAAATAAGCACAATCATACTATAATAATTAATTAACTTCTTAACGGTGATTTTCATCTTTAATGATAATTTAGTAAATTAAAATATATTTTCAACCATTTTATAGGAATAGATAAATTTTACTGCAAAGGATATAACTTCCCAAAACTATTGTTTTTTTAAAAGTTTGATGATTTAAAATAAAAATAATTGTATAAGTTTAACATGAAAAATTGTAGATGCTAAGAATCAGTTCAATAAGATTTTATTTTGTCTTTTTTTCATTATACTATTTTACAATTATTATGAAACTAAATAAATAATTTTTTCAATAATAAGTCGAATTCAATTATCATAATGTCATAATCCACAAGCAATTTTCTTTTATATTTTCAGAGGGCGATTCCTTGAAAATTCAGCCTTTTTCATTTCCATCCGATTCGTCAATCGGCAAACGAGTAAGCGTTACTTGCACTCCTTTGACTGGAGAAAAAATGGAATTTAAATGGCTGCGAAATGGTAAAGAAGCACTTCCGGGAAGGCAAAACGTTAACATAGTCTCTCTTCCTATGCTTTCTAATCTTATAATAGATCCTCTCACATCGGACGACAGTGGTAACTATACTTGCGTGGTTAGTACCAGAGGCTTGACCGGAAGTTACACGACATCTTTAGATGTTTTAGGCAAGTAATATTTTTAATTTTTATGATCTGTAATCAGTTTTTATTATTTTCCTTAATTTGTCAATATCATCTGCTTTAGATCTTAGTTGCTTCTAAAGTAATAAAATAGTTCTCAAATTCCTATTCTTTTATTTTTATAAATACTTTCTGAAAATTCACAAATTTATTTGCACATTTTTATTTTTATTACTTATAAACACATTAATAAACGTTCAAAATACTAGGAGAAAATAAGTAGCCGTTATATATTTCTGTAATAGTTGTAAATGAACTATCAAATACTAAAATGTCTTTTCATGCCATAAAAAATACAATACTTTTTCTTTTTGTTCCTTGGCATTTTCTTTTTAGTTTTTTTTTAAATTGTAAAGACTAGAATCATAATTTGTGTAGAATATTCAATACTAATTATTCAAGAACTATAATTAGTTCATATTCAAATATTATGTCTGCTATATTTTTTTCTTTCATAGAGTTTGATACTATCCATCATTACACAATGGCAAATTTCATCTTAATTATTCAGAAGAATATGTAAAAACATCATCAATGAATATGTTAAGTGCATTTTGATTTAAATAATTGTAAAAAGTAAATTCTACACAGATATTTCTAAAAATAAGATTTCTTTTCTGTAAGAACAATTCATAGGAAATAATTTTTTAGTGAACATTTTGACATTTTCAATTAAATTTTCTAAAAATATGACGATTTATGATTGAAATAAAGCATTAATAATACTGTAATTTTCTCATTTATCTAATGATTTGTACATAATTTTCAACAGTTCCACCATCTTGGCAACTGATGCCTGCAGACACTGATGCAAGTAGTGGGGACTCATTATTGTTAAACTGCAAAGGAACTGGTAAACCAGAACCATTTGTTAAATGGACAAAGACACATGGTAATTTGTTTTCTAATTTTAATTCTGTTTAGTTTATTTGGAGAATACAATCAATCAATATATGAGACAAATTGCCAAAAATACTATTTAAATTTTAAATGGTTGATTAGAATAAATGTTGAAAATTTCAATAATTCCGATGAATTTTTACTATATTAAAAATACCTAAAATCTATTTTTTAATAATAAGTGATTAATTGAAATGAAATCTTTTAGATAATATATTTATAGAATAATAAAAATTAAAATATTCAACTATTTTTATTAATTGAAATCATAATTGACTTTTTAAAAGTCTTCTGCTTACTATCATTCCTTTTTAAATTGCTTAACGCATGAATTTTTTGATGCAATTACTAATATGTACGGCAGGATATGATTTAATGAATTTTTTAAAATACAAATGAGGTGGACATTTTAATCTAAGTTATTTTAACTCTCTGATTTTCAAAGTGTGAATTGAAATTTATTGGAATAGTAATAAAAATTTCAGAATTTTCTTTGGCATTAATAAAGTATAATAAAGGAAAACAATCATTGAACTTTTCTGAAAAATGATAGAATCACTTAAGTTCTTATAAAGAAAACCGGTTGTTATGAATATTACAGATTTAATTGATAGAACGATGTAAATCACTGTCTGTATAGAAACTCAGGTGTCCTTCATGACATATACGTATCTTTTCATGTTTTTTTAAAGCTGTAGATGAAGTCAGTAAGTGAATTTTTTTAGGATTACAATTCGAATGTTTTAGGATTACAATTCGAATGTTTTAGACTCTCGTATTATTATTACGAAATACTTTTTTGAAATAAGTAAAAAAAATTCTGAAAAAATTGATGAAATCGCCAAACAAATAATGTTTGGAAATTTAAAAAATCTATTACTTTAGAGAAAAAAAAAAGGTAATTGTTCAGAAAATATTTTTATAAAAATGCTTTGTTGTCTTGAATACTAACTATATATATTTTAAACTTTCAGTTGATGTTTTTACGAATAACTTCATTTTGACCATCTGGAATTAATTTCCATTGTCTGATGAATTTTTCATCTTGTTCCTTCAAGAATTTTTCAAACTGTGTTATATCACAGTTATCTTCATCTGCAAAAGATACATATTTTAATAACTAATGAATTAAAAACTTTAAATCAAGAAAGCTTTATTCAACATAAATTCATAAATACCTTCAATGACAAAAATTTAACGCTCCCTTAATTAGCTGCATTTTATTTTTAAGTGTTCAAAATGTCATTTTACCGAAAAATCTGATTTAAGTAATTGTAATTATTAATCTCATTTAAATATAGGTGAAAATTTCGATTTCACTCCAATAACTGCATCGAATCAAGTAGTCGTCTTTCCTAATGGTAGTCTGAGCATCCCATTAGTAGCGAAAGAAGACGAAGGCATGTACAAGTGTAACATTTCTAATGGAATTGGAAAACCACTCATCAAAACAATAATGATTAAAGTTATAGGTATGAGAGAGATTGTTAATAAAAAATCAGTTCTTGTTCTTTAGTCTGTGTTTTTTTTTAGTATTATCAATCAGACAGAGTATTGTATTCCTTTTCTTTGAAATACTTTAAATATATATATATATATATATATATAAAATTATTGTTCCAGAATTTTATTGTTGAAAATATGCTGTTCTCCTATTTCATATTTCATCATGTAAACTCAGATTGTATGCCTCAAAGTGTAAAATTAATTATTTTTCTGTTTTTAGCTATGTTTTTGGTTATGATCATGAGATCAATATTTATAATTGCTAATTGCTAAATTCTTTCAATGTGCACCATTATCAATACTTTTATATGCTACCACAAATTAATTCGGGAGTACGAAATGAAATTTGATGTCACTCGAATGAAAGAGATAAGCAATTTTAAAAATATTTTCTTTTTCATTGCATTCAAATGTTGGCTACATAAATGCATAAAAATTTCTTTTTGTCTATTTAATTATATTTTTATTTAATTGCGTTTTATCTTTTATTACATGCTATAATATCTTACTATCAATTCAATCCCTTCGCTATTTTAGATAATACTGTATTATAAACATAATGAAGAGGTCTAATGAACTAGTAACCGCAATAATCGAAAATACCTTCACACATGTTGGTCAATCTTTCAAAAAAGCATGGGGCAACGTACTCCAATTTTCTAAGAGTTTTGACTCTTAAATTATGAAATATTGCAATGGTTGAGTTGTCTATGCATAGAATTTCAGTTTTTCAGTGACAGCTTCAACTACAACTGTTTGATTTAAAATCGTATTTTAATCACTTTCTCTGCAATGTCAAATACATATACATATAATATTATATTTTCCCCAATTGTTTTTTTTTTGATGATGGGATTATAATATATGGGGATGTTATAACTATGTCGGGATTTTTTTTCTTTTTGTTTGAATTGAAATTTTTTTGACACAATACATTCTATCTAAATATGTGGTGTAAAGATTCTATAAAAAATTCAATAAACAGTATTGCGTCAAATTTTATGGGAAATTATTTAAAAAATGAAATTTAAAAATTGTCACCATTTCTAAATTCATAGTTTTATTGATTTGTTTGGATATTTTTTTACTCTGGTATATAAGTTTTTTTTCGGATATGTGATTCAACAAATTTTTCGATAGAATCTTTAGCCATTTTCCTCAAATTTCTTGCCAATTATGCTAAAATATCTTAAGGGCTTTTAATCAATTTTATTTCATTTCATTTAATCTCATTCAAATTATTCACACAACTCCTCATTTAAATTTGTAATTATATTACTCTTGGATTTATTAATTTTGGATTATATTTCTCAACATCAATAATTCACATTATTTTATTTGTAGTTTTATGTTGTTATAGTTTCCTTATAATTCTTGAATTTAGAAAATGTATGTTAAGTCAATAATCAAAGTCATCGCATCTAGTAATACATCTGTGATATTTATAGAAAGAGTTTTATATATTTCATTTCAGTTGAAATACCTCTAACCATTGATCTTTTTGTTGCATATAAAACTGTAGTAGGCCAAAGAAAAAAAACTATTAACAATGTTCTTGAGCATAATGTAACAAGCTGTATTTGAAATATCCGATGCTGATATGATGCCCTTTTTGTTTATTGAAGATCAGAATCGTTGCTTTGTGTACTTAATAAATTTGATTATCTAATAAAAAAGAGTCAGGAATCTGATCCGAAAACAAAGGCTGTATAGAAAAAAATTTGCCGTATTTTTCTAATTATTACTACTTTAAGGAATTTTTCCATATACACCATCACCATAACATAGGTTTATTTTATAACTTTAAATGAGTATCTTATGCTCAAATATATCGCAATGCTTTGTTATATTTTATGTGTATATGACTGCCTTCAATTTTTGCAATGAGTCTTGTTTATAATCTTATTAATATTTTATTTTTGTATTTCATCTTTTTTTTATTTCATGAAGTAAGAAAGTTCTACAAAACATTTTTGTATTATTATGTTTTGAAAAGAAACAACAAATGGTATTTTATTAAATTACATTTTTAATGTTTTAAATCCCCACATTTTTGATATAATGAAACAACTTTGAAAAAAGTGTGTCCACATTAGGAAATAACATATTTACTGTCAGTCTGAGGGTTTTATTAAATTATTCAAGATATTTTATCTATTTTTATTGCAAATGGTACTCTTTATTTCTATGGGTAGAAATGTTTTGAGAATTTTTCGGACATTTCTGATAGAATTTAATATTGTCTTGCATAAATAATATTTTTAATTTTGATAAGTTATTTATCAAAGACACACTTTGATTTTTTAAAATAAAAACAAAGAGTATTGAATAATTTTTATTGAAAATATTCTGGTGCATGAATGATATCGAATATATTTCTCAAACATGCAGGAACGTTTGCAACTCTGCTGGAATTTCCACACGCAGATTAATATTTGCATCATTTAATTATTGTCAAATAAATATTTTAACATCATTAATTTTTTACATTGATATAATTTAAGATACGTGTATGTAAGATAATAATCCCCTAAACAAAATTTAGTTTGTGAAACTGAAGAGTGAGGGCGCTGCTACTCACTTAAAGCCTGATAAAATACTATTTTCAAAACTAACGCCATTGTAAATGAAAATTGTTTGCTCGAATACATTCACACTTACTTTTGTTGTTCATTCATAAAATATATGCTTTCAAGTCTGATTTATTGATTCTATTTTTATTTATCTATTTTTAAACATCCGAAGTGGTTTAAATAAACATATATATCTTCATCTTGACTATTCTTAAATATGCCAAACAGACGCAGTTCATCTGTCTTTCAAGCGTATATCATACTACCATTTATTTTGCTTTTATGGGATGTGACTTCAGGTAAGTCTATATTTCAATGTTAATATTATACTTTAATTTTTAAATTTTGCTATGATATCAAATTTATTTGAATACTTTAATATTATAATACTATACTATTATAATATTATAATACTATTATAATACTATTATAATATTATAATACTACAACACTATTTGTAGCATTAGAAAAAATATTATAATTAAGAGAATACTTCTTACTTTCATCATTAAGCATAGCATATTATATAATTAGACAAAAATAAACAATTATTTTATGATTCAGTCAAATAAAAGAAGTATCCGTTATTTTTGTAATTTTAGTTACTATAAAAATGTTGAAATGCTATCCTGTGAAATATATTTATTAAATCATAATATTTTAAACATGTTTTAGGAGAGAGCTCTCTGAAAATTCAACCATTTAGTTTCCCACCTGAATCATCAATAATTGGTAAAAGGGTGAGTGCAATGTGCACACCTTCTTCAGGTGAAAAAATGGAATTCAAGTGGTTCAAAAACGGAAAGGAATTAACTAAAGGATTAAGTGTAGATATTCGAACATTTCCAGATCTTTCAGCATTAGTTATAGATCCATTAACAGAAGAAGATGCTGGTAACTATACTTGCGTTGTGAATTCGAGAGGTTCTACAGCTTCTTATACAACTAGTCTTCAAGTTCTGAGTAAGTTAACATCCTAATATTCTAAATATTTGAATTTTTTACTGATCTAAAATATTTTTCTGAGCACTGGTGAATTAATTTGATCACCTAAAGCATTTCTTTTAATTTTGTAACCAATTTGCACATGTCGAATAATTCACACTTCTGATGAAATGGAAACATCATTACAATTTTATTGTTAAATATTTCTATTAATTAATTGCAAATTGGTTATTGCATTTTGTAATATTTCCTATGCTGACATAAATTGAAGACTTTTATTTAAATTTAATCTTTTATAAAAGGGTTACCTGGAAGTTTAATTACAGTCGAAAGTGATAAAAAATTATTATTTAATTGCCTCATTTTTAAATTACTGATATTTATTTATATCATTTAAAGTGGTAAAAACAAACCATTTATTTCTAATATTTAATTTTTCAAATATAAATCAGTGTATGGTTACTAATTCGATATAAAAATTTGTTTATATTCCATGGATATTTGAAGTAAAAAATATATTTAAAAAGTATTTATATAAAGTTCCACTTTTTTATCTAATATTTCTTTTATCTTTTAAGTTATTTTAATGAAATTATATCAATAATCATATCGTATGATTAATGGTTATATCATATAATGAATAATCAAAATATATTTAAAATCATATAAATCTTCATTTTCTGTATTAAATGACTTTAAACTATTTTTAGTTCCACCTTCTTGGACTCTAATTCCCAGTGATGTTGAAGTCTCAAATGGAGATTCTTTAATGTTAAATTGTAAAGCATCAGGAACACCCAAGCCTATAATCACGTGGTTTAAATCTCAAAGTAAGAGTTTTTTATCTCTCAAATACAACTTATAGAGAATCTCTTCCTGAATTATATTAAGATATTTTAAGATAATACTTGCAAACCTGATTATGCATGTAATTAAGTGGTAATTATGTATTACACTCTGTTCTTTTTTAATATAGCAGCAATTCATTTCTGTTCTTGCTTTTCCTTTTATAAAGAATTCTTGAAATTAACTCATCAATCCTGTTGTTTTAGATTCTTTTTGTATCCAAATAATATTCAGAAAAAGGCATTCCCGTGTTGTAGTTATTATAAAGAAAAACATAATTCTGAATATTATCTAAAATATTCTTACATGCCTCTTACTTCATATCTTAAAATACGCCACCATGAACTGATTCAATTGTATAAAACATTACTTGAAATATTTCCATTTTTCCGGAAAATAATTTATTTCTTCAATGTAGAACAATTCATTTAATTTGGAATTTATAGTTAAAAAACATATAATAAATAGTCAATAGTTAACAATTTTTTTTATTTCATTCAATAATGTTTCAAAAGAATGCTTATAACGCATGTCTAATCAATTGATTAGGAAAATGGATTAATATGGACATTTCAGTTTAGACATTTAAATTTTATAAAATTAATCGACATGTAGAAATAATATAATAAGACAGTTGAAACTACACTAAGTTGGGTTAACCGTTCTGTTTGTCCGCAGAAGTTTGCAGATATTTTAAAAATATATAAACTAAGATTTAAAAAAGTTCTATAAAAATTAATTTTAAATTTACTATTTTTATGCGTAAAAAAGTATCAACCTTGAATTAATTAGATAAATTTCATATTCCAATTTTTTGCCTCGAAGTAATTTTTCACTTTGAAGTTTTACTTTATTTTTTTACTTAATTTTCAGCAGTTTTTTTTTCTTTGCTTACTCTTCTTAAGAAACGTAGAGCAAAACGGAATTTTTTTAATGTTCGCTTACGAGGAATTTTTTTTTCATAATTTTTACTTTACAAAGAATACAATCCTTCTAATCAAAGCATGGCATTTGCATGGCTAAACCGATCCTTAAAAAATGGAAAAAAATATTATTTTTAAAAATTTTATTCAATTCCTACATAAATCAGCAAAGAAAAATTTTACTTTAGTTGCTTTTTACTAAACAATTGTCAAAAAAAATTATTGATTTTCGCAAGAATTGAATTCGCTTTCTTCATCTTCACGTGCAAAATACGGAAATCCTCGCTTTTTACTGATTGAGCGACTGCCTGTTGATTTCAATTTTCATTACAAACTACTGAAACTCTATTTAAAGTACTAAAAATAATCAAATTTAATTAACGAAATTATATTTGAAAAAAAAATTATAATCAAGTGTCATCCACTATAAGATTTAAAAACTTGAACTTGAGTAAATAAATAAAAAGTATTTTATTAACGATTGAAAGTTTGAACAAGATTTATAAATAAATATATATATGGAGAGTATGAACTAACAGCAGAAGTTGAAGAAGTACTTGGAAAAGGCTTATTTATCTCTTTTTGTAATTTAAAATAATAATAAACTGTTTCCCTGTATCTATATATTTATGAAATTTAATTTATTTCCATATTAGAGGGCTGGGTAATATCTACTATGTTTCATTTTTAATCATGTTTTGGAATACGAATCACTTTTGTTTTATAAATCTTATTTTTTTATACAGTGTATTAATTAGGCATATATAAATTAATGATGAAATGAAGATGTCTGTTTTTTTTTTCCTTTTCTTTTTTGTGAACGTGTTCAAACTACTATATTCTCTTAACTAGGTGATAGCATGGATTTCTTTCCAGTATCCGGTCTGTCTCAAGCATCTTTATTTTTAAACGGAAGTCTTCAACTTAATGATATAAAAAAGGAAAATGAAGGCATGTATAAATGTAATGTATCCAATGGAATTGGATTGCCTCTAATAAAGACTATAATGGTTAGAGTTATAGGTATGTAATTAACTTAAACTTTGTGTTTTTCACCTGGATGTATTTTAATGTCTTTTTTCTTCGATCTAATTAAAAAGCTAAATTTTCGAAATAAATTCTTGATTTTGCATTGTTTCTTTAATTTTATTTATTTTGTGTGTCTTCGATATCCTATGACTTTTATTAGACATTTTAATTTTTTTTTTTTTTTTGTAAGTGACCCAAAATCCTCGGCTCTATATCATTTTTAAATCCCGTTTTATGAACTATATTTTATTGATATTTCTAATAAATGTTTATCGATATATGACATAAAAAATTACTCAATTTTACATCTAACTATCGAATAACAGTAAAAGTTGTCGCAACTACCTATAATACGATTATTTCAAAACAGAATTTTACTTTAATAATAACAATTGATGGGGAAATGTTTTTTGAAAAATTCTGTTTGAAAACATCACTATTTAGTAATCATTACGTTATTTCGCTGCATTAAAAATATTCTACCTATTCCTTTTCGTATTTTTAAACTATTTTTGCAATAAATTATCATCTTTTATATAAATAATCACTATAAGATTTTACATATTGTTGTGTATATCACTGACCGCTTGTGTAATGACATTTTAACTGGTTTTGTGTACCGTTTTGAAATGTTTCATCAAAACATTTTTTTCATCTACGATACTCTGCGGGGTTTTGTTTTGTTTTTTGCTTGTTACTCAATAGTATATAATATTGAAAAATCATTAAAACAAATCTGGTAATGTTATATCTCGAACCAATCATTGAGATATTTGATTATTCCACCTAAAATATTTTATTTGAAATAATTGTATATTTCAACATGGTTTTTAAACCCTTTAAACCTTTATTGTTACATACTTTAAATGGCATTGATTACATACAGAAATTATTCAAACATTTCAATGATATTTTTTTATGTTCTTATGATAAGGTTCAACGTTTGATTGGCATTTGAAAGTTATTTACTTCATACAGCATAGACAACACATCCTAATCGTTTTTAGATTTAAAATTGAATTAATTTATATTTTGTAATTTTGAAATGCATTGACTTCATTTATTGTCCATTTTTTTCTCCGAGTTCTTATTCAAGCTGCGTATTATTACTATTCATTAGACAACTGTCATTTTATGTTTTGAATCATTATAATGGTTTGTGCTGTATTTGGAAACAGTAGTTTGATAAACATCCCCATGATTGAAACAACTAATAAACAATAAGAAAAGGAAGAACTGTGTTGATCATTTTGATATTCTATCAAATATTTTATTGAATCTGAATTTATATCATATAATACAGACAAAGCAAAGACATCTGATGAAACGGCCTTTAATTTTTAATTTTCAGAAAGCATCTTTACATATTTATAAAAATATATCTTTATATATTTCCGAGCCTTTTATTTGATTGATGTATGAATTGATATTGTTTTGTTGATCAATAGAAATCAATGGTATTGAAAGTTTGCACGTTTGGTACAGTTTTTTAAAAATATATTTATTAGTCTCATAATTAAGTTACATAAATAAAATGTATGAGTACCGTTCCTGCATATAAAAATTTAAATAAAAAAAGCATGTTCATGAAAAATGCTGCACGATTATATTACTTTATATAATCAATACGTGTATAAATTATGTGTCATCATTTGCTATAAAAATTTCTCAAGTCTGTTTATAATGGTCCTGATAAACAAAATTTAATTATTATGAATAATAAAAAATAGAAATATTTTATAAAAATATTTTTCCTGATATTTGAAATTTTATATGAATTTCAAACTACGTATTTCATTTCTTTGTTTAATATATAAAAATATTTTGCCGGTTTTTCATGTATTCGGTTTTTTTTTACATATTTACGTTAAAATTATATTTGTGTTAAAGCACAATTAATTATTCTAATTTGTAAAAAGTTTTAACTTTACACTTTCTTAAACGGTAATTTCTAAGAAATATAGTGGGGGTTCATGACACCAAACGTTTTTATGAATAACAAAAAATACCGTATTGAAGATGAAACCTCAAAGGGCATTATACCTTCTTACAGTAAAATTTGACTGTTATTTTTAAAATTCATTACTTTTGAGCAATACAATTTGAATTTGGGTTTTTTATGTTATACATAATTTAATTTTAAATCAAGGACATAAATAATTCAACAATCTAAATACTTTGTATTAAAAAAAAACATTTTAGTTGTTGTATTCATTCATTGAGGGCGCTAGTAGGCATTCGTGAGTATTCACTCTACAGAAAGTATGAGTTGTGTTGACGAATAACGCCATTAGTATTTCTTACATGTAACTAAAATGGTGGTACCGTCTGAAAAAACTTTATTTAAATTCAGCACTTTCGAAAGGAAATGTTAATATATTGTGCTTATTTTTAATTGTGATATCTTATTTTACTTTGCTACGTATTAAGACTCCGAACTTCCAGAATTTGAAATATGAAACAATTCGTTGTGGATATACTACTACCTGGTGCTCTTCTAGTGATTTGTGTGGGTAAGTTAATTTTAAATTTTTGTTTTAAATGATGTTTAAATTTATAATTTTGTATGTTTTCAATAGTTTTGGATGTTTATCTCTTTTCTCAAAAATATAATGTAGTTTATGTTTGCATGTTTCTACGAACAAAATTTTACACTAGAACCATTGTAACATTCAAACATTGATAAGATAATGCATATTTTTATAGAACTTAACTATAAATAGATCATTCCATATTGTAATAATATTTCTTGTAGAATTACAATCACGAACTTAAACATATCAGAAAAGTTATAAAAATACAGCAGTAATAAAAAAACAATTTAACAAACAACAAATCTGCCAATTTTGTATTTTTATAACAATAAAGAAATGACAACACATTAGTTTTAAAGTTTTTTTTTTAACTGTGTTTAACTTTATTTCAAAGTATGTACATGAAAATATTTTCCACAAAAAAATCCGAAATATATATCTTATAGATATTGTGAAGCAAAATATTAATTTTATTGTTCTTTTTCAGGGGCTAATTCTTTACGAATCCAGCCCTTTTCTTTCCCTCCTGATTCTGCCATAGGTAACAGAGTCAGCGTAACATGTACACCTCTGAAAGGTGAAAAAATGGAATTTAAATGGATACGCAATGGTCAAGAGCTTGCGAGTGGAAGACACAACATAAATATTTTGTCTTATCCACTGTTATCCAGTTTAATAATAGATCCCCTCTCATCTGAAGATAGTGGGAACTATACTTGTATTGTCAGTACAAGAGGACTAACTGGGAGTTTCACTACAAGGTTGGATGTATTAAGTAAGTCTAGTTCTCCTTTAATTTTCAATATACGTATGTATTTATTTAAGTTAAACGTACTCTTACTACCATGTGAACTCACTTTCATTTGTTAATGGGTTAGAAAATCCAAGAAATATAGTTAAAATTTCATGCAAATAATTATTATTTCAGGACATAGAAATATAAAATTTATATATATATATATATATATATATATATATA
>JAPMOQ010022357.1:97480-149283 GCA_026543055.1 Argiope trifasciata
GAATGAGATCTTTACATTTGTACTCTCACACGCGTTCAAAATGCACCAGATAAACAAATCATTTTGACGTTTCGTTTGTTTATTTATTTAATTTTGATTGTTAAAATTACCTGCTGAGTTATATAAGAGTCAATAAGAAGATGCAAATTGTGTGTGTGTGTGAGTGAGCGACTCAACGAGAAGCAAATGTTTTTTAGACAAAAATATACTAATTTCTTCTCAATAATTTAACAAATTCATTAAAATAAGAAAATAAATCATGTAATTGAATCAATGACTCATTGTGAAGTGGAAGAATTTCAGAAATACTTTAAAAATCAACGATTAAGCATTCGACATAAATAACTCAATAAGTATTAATATTGTATTTCTGAATATATTTTTAATATTTTCCGTTCTGTTTTCAGTACCGCCTTCTTGGATCCTCACCCCATCCGACACTGATGCTAGTAGTGGGGATTCTTTTATGCTTCATTGCAAAGGAGCTGGACGCCCTGAGCCTATTGTCTCTTGGTCCAAAACTCCCAGTACAAGTAAACATAATCAATTTTTAATATAATCTTAACATTACGCTTGTATATGGTGGATACTATTAATCGTTTTACTCCATGACACTCTGATAAAATGTTTTTATAAAATCCTCCTCAAAAATTGTGATATCGTCTGAGTAATGTTTTCAACTTTCGTAATTTCCTAGCATTCCTAAGTTTCCTAAATGAAACGGCTCAAAGAATACAATAAGCTTTCCGAATTTATTACAGACAATTGTCACTTTTTTTTCAAAATGTTTTTCAAATGAAATTACTACTGATTATATGATTCAAATTTTCGCACCTATTGTTTTAATTGAACTGCAAATGATTTTTTCTAGGATGTTTTTGATATTGCATGAAATGAATAGTACATGTTAGATACAAATAATGAATAAACTGAAATAATTACCGTGACTTAATTGAAACCATATGTTCAGAATATCAATTTAGAGAAACTTTGACTTTTATAATTATTATTTTTGAGTGAATGAAAATTATTTTAATATTGCAATACTATTAAATTTATTGTGCATAAAATATAATTCTTAATAGATTTTAAAGATTTTGAAACCTCTTCCTAAATACAATAGCTTGCTTGCAATAGCTTGTGAGGATTATTTATTGTATTTAATTTTGAAAATACAAAACTTACTTTTATTGAATTAGTATTATAGCGTTAAGATATATCCTGCAATGTATTTTAAAAATTTGAGTAAAAGTTGTAGAAAATCTAGAATTACAAATATCTTTGGAATCTAGAGCTTCCTTTTGTCCATTTACTAATCTGAAGGATTTTGTTACAATCGTTAATATATTCAACTCTTTTATTCGAAAAAAATACAAAATATATTTTGAAAATAAAAATACCCAGCTAATAAAAAGAGTTCTTAAAAGTTATGAAGAATTAATATTTTGAATACAATCGATATATTTTTTAGGAAAAATATTGTAGAATCTTTGAAAATAATTGAAATCGTTTTGGGATATTTTATGAGACTTTCATATTAATTATAAACAATTTTTCTTGAGAATGACAAGTACGTGCAATTAATATTAAATATTTTAATCATTTAATGAAACAGGATTTAAATATACTCTAGTGTCAAAATTCTTAGAATTGTTTTTGGTCAAACGAATTTCAGTGATAATAGGGTTTTTTCTTACAAGATTGGTATTATTGCCGTTAAAACAGTTTTACAAAAACCATTTTGCGATTTGATTACATGCACTATTCATGTTCGGCATGTATGCTCGGCTTATTATAAAAATATCTACAATTTGTGTGTGTGTAAAATAATTTTATTTTAATTTAGTCATATACTCTCTGATGAAATTGCGGAAACTTATAGAAGGAAATAATCATTCTTTTTGTAAATAATAGGTTTACAAAAATTTCCTTCATTGAAAAATTTGTCACACTCACTAGAATTAAGAATTAAATGTAAACAATAAAGCATTAGTATTCCAGAATTTAAAAAATATTAAAATATAAATTAATTTTAAATGAAAACTAATAATATTTAAAATATTTGTTACATTTCAATGAGATTTTTAATTCGAAGTGATTTTCTTTAACAACTTCGATTATGTATGTTATCGCACTTAGTGATAAGAATTCACGATTAGAAAAGCTTTGCGTAAATATTTGTTA
Organism: Argiope trifasciata; assembly: GCA_026543055.1. NCBI lineage: Eukaryota > Metazoa > Arthropoda > Arachnida > Araneae > Araneidae > Argiope > Argiope trifasciata. The sequence continues at coordinate 99,665 of JAPMOQ010022357.1, forward strand.
AATCTCTTAAACTGTTACTCATTGCTCCATTGTTTAATTTTTACTTTTTTTTAATAATTAACAGTAAGAATTATTGTCCTTTTCAGGTGGATATTCTGATTTTATTCCGATAAGTGAATCTAACCAAGTAACTGTATATCCAAATGGAACCTTACAGTTTCCGCATATTACAAAAGAAGATGAGGGCATGTATAAATGTAACATATCCAATGGAATAGGAAATGATCTAACTAAAACTATTATTATTAAAGTCATAGGTATGTTATGTGTATGAAGTTAGCAAATCATCCTTATCACTTATACCTGTTATTTATTTGATAATTAATTTTCTCCATATTTATGTTTAAATAAAAACAATAAAACAGTTCATTATAATATTTTATGATTCTTCATACACAAATTGATTGCAATTAAAGTATCTTTTTTGAATTTATTTGAAACACTGTATATAAAAGGCGTAAATATGATGTTATTTGAGCTTTGAGATTTTTAATTACTCTGCCCTTCGTATATCATGTGTACAAATGCAAGAAAAAATGGAAGGTACATCGATAGTTTAATGTCATATTCAAAACCTTGAAATAATCGAAACTTTTTATGAAATTTGATTGATTTCACTTAATAATGAAGTGCTAATAATTCCAAACAATAATGCATTGAAGAACTTTGCTATCGGAAGTTTAACGGATTTAATATTTTTTTTCTGTGTTTTCTTGCCTTCTTTTCTAAATGAAAGTTTTCTTGAAATTTTGTTGGTGCTGCATTTTTAATTTAATTATATACATAATACTGCGTATTCTTTGATAAATATTAAGCATGTTTTATTTAAGGAAACTTGGGTTTTCATTTTTCCAATTCTAGCTCTTGCCCCGCAATATAACAAATTTGCGATTCCTTTAGTAAAATGGTTTACCACACATTGATCTTGTATAAAGAGTATAAAATCATTTTGCTATTTTTCAAAATATCGCAATTTCTGCATTAGTTGATTTTTCCGTCATTTTCCACGACTCATTTCTTAAAAGAAAAAATTAAAAGAAGTTCGGTCATTCTCTTTTGGGCTTCATTGAGTTGGGTAAAGATTTACTGATGAAGTAATTTTTATGTCAAATATATATTTATATTCAAGTTCATACAGCGAACGTTATGTTAGAATTTTTAAGTTTCTTTGAAAGCATTTGATATGATAAAAAATATAGCCTGTTACAAGAAAAATTGGAAAACAAAAGCTGCTTAAATAAGGGGCACATTACACAACTGGTGCGTTTAAATGGACGGTATAAGTATTTTAAAGACAGAAAATTATGTACATTTCTTGAAGTTATATTTCTAATTGCTTTTAATCCTTTTCTTTTCTATATATCCCCCTCAAGTGAAACAGTAGTTATAAGAACTCTTATTAAGTAAACCAACATTACGTAAAATATATTCACATTGTGATATTATCTTCTTTATTTTTGCTGTTACGATTATTTGTTATCAATTATTCGTTCATTCGTACTGGATTTAATTAATCGATAACTTAAGGAATTTACAAATGATGATTATTAAAATCACTGCTGCAGTATATCAAATGAATTCATATTCACCACAATATAAGAGGCGATAATTCTTCATTTTTATTATAGTTTTAACTCAGCTCAATATCTTTCTTCTATTTTATTTTCTATGATATATCTTGGCAATTTAATTTGTAATTTTGTACTGATTTATGTTTTTGAATATACATGAATTGTTATTAGTGATTCTTGAATTTGAATAAATTGTAATATTCAAACGAATATGAAAAAATGAATCATTATTAAAAGAATAATTCTTATTAGTCGCTTTGAATTTACTTTTTTACTTCAAAAAAATGCATTATAATTCTTTGATATTTACAAATTAAATAATCTTCAGTGATGTTTTCCTTATTTTCAAGAACAGTATTGAAATCAAACTTATTTTATCTGCGCCTTTCTTATTCAAATTTTTGTCTATGTCATTTAAAACTGATTTCAACATTTAAATATATGGATTATATATTTCTTGTGAATTTCTTATTCATAAATTTTGTCATTAGAAATATATCCTTTGTATATCTCAAAAAAATATTTGGTTTCAGAATTTATTTTAAAGGTGAATAATATTGTACTAAGCAAAAAAAACTTTTATCTCTTATATTGAAACGAACTGAACTTGAAAATGTATCTGCATATGATTTAAAAATCTTTATTATTAATCGTTTCTAGTTATCTTTTTACAAACGACGATTTTTACAGGTTTTTTTTAATCCGATGCTTATAAAAGTGCACATATTAATTCCAACGATATTTGTAATGTTGTTTATAAAAGTTCGATGTTTATATATAAATTTAACAGATTCGGTCACGTATTAATTAACATGCGTTTTGAATTATGCATACAATTTTCTTTCATATGATTCATCATGGTTTTAATCTGCAATTTTTTTTTAATTATTCTCCTGATTTTTATGAAATATGTATGTATGTTGATTGCTTTCGATTTTAAGTCAGTAAATCGAAAATTCTGGAATACACAGTTTTTTTTTTATCTCATCCTACGAAAACTATTGAAAAAATATACTATACAAAAGAATAAACCAATGCCTGTATGTAATAAAAGAAATGTTAATAATGACGTAATACATAAAATACGTCGAAATTTTTTTTCCTAATCATTCAAATATGTATAGAGAGAAATTTTCAATTCTTGAAATTTTTCCAGAAGTGCTTGAATTTTTGTGCATCTGATTATTTTTTTTTAATAATTTTATAAAAGCACGTTACACGTACTGATACGATTGTCTTTGCAGAAACAAATAATATATATATTTTATTTGAAACACCCAGATCAGCATTATCGCTAATTTTGTGTTATTAAAAATAAAATAATATTCTACTTTTTATAATGTATTTATGCCGAATGTATTTTTGTATAAAAATAATTTACTTGAAAGTAACATTGGTTTGTTCTTAATGAAATTTTTTAGTTTGTAAATCTAAGTAATGATGGCGCTGCTGTTCTTTATAGGATTCTCTTCAACTAAATGTAAAAGCAAACGCCATTTTATAAACACAAATACGTGATCCACCGTGAGACTGTTCTGCTGCGATTTCGTGTCCCATTATTTCTTTTAATGAAAACAATTTATGAAACTAATAATACAAGGTTTAATATTAGTACACTGAATAGTATTCAAGCTGCCTTTTCCATTTGCATATTGAAAATGAAGAAATTTCTTGGATATCCAAATGCAATATTTAGATGGACTGTTTTGATTCTTCTGTGGAAAAATTTATCAGGTAAGTGTTACAAAAATTGCAGTTTCTTAAAAGCATATGCTTCTTAATTATTTGAAATTTCCAACATTTTTTTTAAAAAATTCATTGCGACATTTCTTAATAAAGTAATGCTATATGTTGCTATACTAGATGTTATATTACTATACTAATATGCTATATTCTGCACTGAACTACATGCATATTGCAGATGTTTTATTTGAATCGATTCATTAGTTATTTAAACTAAATTTCTCTTTCCCTTATAATTTTTTTGATTTTTTTTTCTTGGAGCAAAATATTTTGAAAAAAGAGTCTTAAAAGTGATCTCTTTCCAATTACTGAGCTCAGATCAAATGAGAATCAACCGGTATAAATTATATTTTGAATCATTAACTCACAAAAATAAAATACTTTTAGCTGTTAAAAGTTTTCCAAATGTATAGATTTTTTAAAATTTTATCGTTAAAAAAATTCCTTTAGTACTTTCTTTTTTGAAACAGCAAAAAAAATCGTTTTCGGAATAATTTTAGACAAATTTCTTTCATTAAAAATAGACTATAATAAAAAAAATCTTAAAAGCGAAATAAATCTAATAAACAAATGCTTACTAACAAGGCTCAAATTAGATTTTTTGTTATACAATTATTTCTAATTATTTTACCTTTAATATCAAATTATTAACATTTGCATTTTTTAAATTTAAAGTGTTTTAATAGATTTCCATTTATAAATATAATCTTGAAAATTCAGGTTATTAAAATATGAATTTCATTTTAAAGCTTTTATTTTTTTATTAACGTGTACAAAAATGGACGCATTACATATCCTATGTTATTTTATTTTTCAATAAAGTTATTGCTTTAAAAGATTATGTCTATTAAAATACTGTATTATCAAAAATATTTCAAAATTTATAATTTTTCATTTTTTCTCAATATGCATTTTTTTCTGCTAAATTTTGGACTTTTAAGAAAAATATATGTGCTAATTTCAAATTTTTAATAATAAAATCATTTTCAAGTTCTTATTTAATCTTTTTATTTCTTAATTTACAGCGGATGACTCTTTGACAATTCAACCCTTTACATTTCCTTCAGAATCGGTGATTGGTAAGCGAGTGAGTGCAACTTGCACTCCGTCTACTGGTGAAAAAATGGAGTTCAGGTGGCTTAAAAATGGTCAAGAAATCATGCATAAGAAACAAAATATCAATATTTTATCGTACCCTGTTCTTTCAACCATCGTAATTGATCCATTGACATCCGAAGATGGTGGAAACTACACGTGCGTTGTTAATGCACGAGGCTTGTCAGGAAGCTATACTACGCATCTGGAAGTTCTTGGTAAGTCTTTTTTTCTTTTCAAATTAAATTATTCTAATTAATTTCATTTCTTTAAATGTTTTCGAATATAAAAACTTTTCTGGGGATTTTTCGTTAATATTTTTTACTAGCCGCCTTTGACGACCAGCTGGTTCGCCATGAGTAAAGCGTTCTAAAATGTTCAATTAAATCACATATTCATTAGCCTTGAAGTAATTCCGGGCATTGATTGACCTGAAATTAATATTTTCTTTTAGATGATGGACGGAAAGTTCTAAAAGCATACCTTTGCCAAATAATATTTTTTAATTTTATAATCAGTCAGTTTTAACCATCGGTTATGCTTCCAAAATATTTTTAAAAAAATTTCGATGATGTTTCCAAAATATTAAATATGTTTTTTTAAAGAAAGAGAGAAAGGGAAAAAAGTATTGAACTAATGATACAGATATTGCAAACGATTACATAAATATGCCATTAACTCGGGATTTCAATGCATATCCTGTCTAAATTCAATCGGGTTTACCGTAAATAAAGAAGATTTATTGAGTTGATGGCATACACATTGCAAACGATTGTAGAAACCTTTGCTTTGCATTTATTTTTTAAAGAAAATATCACATTTTATGTTTCTTTTATTTTATCCAGTCACGTGCTGAAAGTTGCATTTCTGTAGATTTATTTTGCGATGATAATTTTTTTTATTTGAACTTCCGGCATTCTTTTATTTTATCTAGTCACGTGCTAAAAAAACATGGCTAAAATATTTCTTAAAAAATTCGTTAAAAATAGAAGCTTAAGTTATACATTAAAACACTGATACCATTAGAAGGCTAATTTTTTAATCTTTAAATTGATGTAAAAATCATGTTTGTGCGATCATATTTTCGGAAGTTATAGTGGAAAATCGTCGAAATTTCGCTTAATTTTTAATTAATTCAAATTCTAATTAAAAATTTGAAAAAAGGGCTCCGATGTGCACATTCCCAAGCTCCAAGGTATACATGTACCAAATTTGGTAGCTGTAGGTCCAACGGTCTGGCCTGTAGAGCGCCAACACACATACACACACACGCACACACACACACACATTGAGCTTTATTATAAGTATAGATAATGTAATAAACGAAAAAGAAGAATTAAAGCTTCAGGAAATAATATTTACTCGTTAATAAGGTACATTAAAAGAAAGACAAGGATTTCCACTTATATTCAGTATTATTAAATAATAATATTTAGCCATGTACAAAATGCAAATAAAGTATAAAGCTAAATATTTAGTTTTGAATTTAAAAAATTGAAAAATGTTTAAAAATTTAACTCTATATATCTGTAGTTCACCTCTAATTTTTGTTAAAAGTCATAACGAGTAACTATTTAATTCAGATGCGTCATGTAATCAATATATCTTTACTTTAAATTTATCTTGAAAGTTAATTTTTTAATCTATTGAATTTTTAATTAGAAAAAATAATGTTTTTTTTGTTACTTGACATAGACATTGATATTTGTCATGTAAATGCGGCATCTCATTAATTTATTTCATTAACTGTGATATTACATCGATCCATTTGCTGCTGTCAAAAAACAACATAGTTTAAATATTTTTTAAACCTATGATCCTTTATACATTTTTATTAAAGCATTTATTTTTTACATAATTAACTAAAAATTTTCTTGCAATATACATTTTTTAAAACTTTTATACAGATAAAACAGAGTGTGATTTTTACATTTTTTTTAGTTCCATCGGTTTGGAAACTAATTCCTCAAGATTACGACGCTGTGGATGGAGAGACTGTCATTTTGCACTGCCAAGGTTCAGGAAAACCTGAACCCCTTATAAATTGGTACAGGACTATGGGTAAGTTATCCTTTCTCCAATATTATTTATGAAAATCATATCATGAATCCTTACATTTTTTATATTAAAAAAATCATAAGCTTCCATCTAATTTTATTCAAATTGTCTGATTTTTTAACGAAAAAGGGGTTACTATGTTCAAAGTTTAATTGAATAATTAATAAAACACTATAAATATATCTGCTATGTGAAACATTCGAGAAATAACCTCTGCGCTGTTAATCATATTATTGCATAACGCATTCAAGTTTTAGTATTTTTCTTTCATTGCTAAAAAAACTTTTTTTATGCAAAATTTATAAAATAAAATAAAAATTTCTCAATCTCAATATATTTTTTGTGATTTATAAAAACTATAAAGGAAAGCTGTCTTCTAAAACTGTCAATGTTTTAATAAATATCGTTTTGTTATTCAATGTAAGTAAAATATTTTCGTTTACCGATTTAAGTTGGATGAGTTTTCATTGAAGAATTTATTTTACATAGTTTTTACTATGTTAAAAAGATACTATGTTCTATGCACATAAACTCATACATGGAAAGTAAATTAACTTAAGCATAGTAAATTGCCACTACACATTTTATTAATTCGGAATAATTATTCTCTAATTCTGTTTAGTTCGACCATATTATCTATTTTCAAACGATATTTTAAAAGATGACATTTTCTTGTTGTTCGATCAGTAAAAATTTTATTCTGTAATTTTGAATGTTTTTTCAATCATCATTTTAGGTATTTTAAGCAAAATGGGGGGGAAAAAATAACTGTTTTTTTTCTATCTGCAGGTTTAAACAACGAATATGTACCAGTGGTTGCATCAAACAGGCTACAGACACAATCAAACGGAACTTTAATTATTTCAGGAATAAGGAAAGAAGATGAAGGAATGTATAAATGTAATATATCTAATCGCATTGGCGCAGACTTGATAAAAACAGTCGTGGTGAAAGTAACTGGTACGTGTAAAGCATGTGCAATCTCGTTTTTTTAAAATTTGTGTTTATGTAAGAAAGTACAGAACATTGGGCATTTCGGAAGGTTTTTTTTATTTATGTGTTTGTGAAGAATCTTGAAAATGTAACTTAATTTTTATAATTAATTATCAAACTTCAAGCCTTAAATGGGACCGCGGTGACCTGGTGGTAAGGTCTCGGCTTCGGAACCGGAATATTTCAGATTCAAGACTCGATTCCAGCGAATAATTGTCGTGTAAGGGGATCTCTTGTACGTTAAATCTGTCAGGCCAAGCGTCCTCACGCTGGTGTGGCGTGGTGTGGAGAGGGGGGTGTAAGTTCAGGTGTCGTCCTCGTCATCTGACCGTGATTCAAAATGACGAGGTCCGTCCCAAAATAGCCCAAGTGTTGATATAAAACGGTACGTTAATACTTTAAATATCCATAATCAAACTTTAAATATTCATATTTGTTAGAAATTTACAGAAGTATACGAAACGTAAGTAAAATGAACAAAAAAACCCTCATATAATGATAAAATATATTTACATTGTATCATATGTATATAATTGATTTTTTGGGATTTCTTTGTGTATTATTTAATTGTTCTTATTTAGCAAAGTAATAAATTATTAAAACTATTACAAAATTACTAAAACTTGTTATGCATTGTTTATGATATGCATTGTTATGCAACCAATATTTAAATAATTGATTGAATAAAAAAACTGTAATTTTTTTGATTGACATATTTATCGCGATTCACTCGCACACAAATTGAAATGAATTATAAATATTTCTTATAGTTTTGTCTACTTCTTTACTTAAAGTTGTTTGGGTTCAATTAGTATTCCGTGTAGCATTTTTACGCACCGCAAATCTATGTTTGATAATAGCAGTTTTGTTTTGTAATCTGAATCATTTTCCTGACAGTGATTGTTTGTTCAAAATGTAATATTTGAAACAATACATTAAATATTGCTATGAAATATATAAAGTTTTGATATTATTTGTCATTGTTGTAATGGAATTTTGACCTTCGTATTTTATTTCCCTTCTTGTTCCATCTTTCATGTCATTTATATGTAATTCATAGAAGATATTACATATTATATATACTCTTCTGAATAATTGTATTTTATGTTCTATTCTCAATCTATTTTTAATTAATTCTTCAAGCCTTCTTCTGGGCTACTGAAATATCACAAGCGGTGTACCGTTTTGCTATTGAGATTCATTAATCTGAAATGAGTTGTTGCGATTTCATTTTAATTGGATGTCATATCATTACTTCTCATGGAATGTTCATGCACATGATAAAAAAACAGGCATAAAGCTACGAAACTAAAGCGATATAAATATACGACTCAAATTTAAAATTATCGGTGAAAGGAATTATGAATATAAACTTATATGTAAAAAACGAATACGTATTTATTTTCCATAAAATATTATCACTTGTATATCACTTGTAAATATTATCACTTTATTATTAATTTCAAAGAGATCCTATTTATTTCTGCTCATACAAAAGAAATTATAAACTGTGGAATGTTGTTTTCCTTAAGAGAATTATTTACTTTCTCTCAGTATTAATGGAAAATTGTAACTCGAAGCAAAATATTATTTTGTTAATTAAATAAGTTCATCTGACTATGGGATAGCACTCAACTAAAGGTGAAAAGCGTCTTCTATGGTGATTATTTCTTGCTTTCTTTCTCAGACCATCGCCGAATATGGGTCGTAAATCCAAACGAGGATGTCTGCATATATACTCTTTGTAAAACGAGATGTTATGTTTCAACCGCAGTACCCAATGTTATACGTTGCAGTTACTTGGTCATTCAGTTAACCCTGGATGCCAAGGGTGGGTGGAGGTAATTCGTCTTAGTTATTAAAACAAGGCTATAGAAATCTGGGTGTGTTTTTTTATCTATATACCTTTTTGCTCAAAATGTTTGATGATTAAAGAATTTACTTTTTATATTTTTGAAAGAAAAAAAAATCCTTTTTACAAACAAAAAAAATCTAAATGAAATCTGAGGGTTATTTAAATTGCTTATCTAAAAGAAATTGATAAATAGTATTTTATTTTATAATCTGGTTACCACGGTTACTCAAATAATTTACAACCATGAAGCTTCTATTATTTTTCAGAAAAAAAAAATCATCAATATTACCAATTTCTTCACATTTAAGGTTTACTGATATAAAAAAACATAATTTTATCGCATTTGTTGTCAAATTATTGTTAACGATCATTTGTGCAATATTATTATACCAAGAAACATTGTTTGTGATATTATAAATGTGTTCATAAATTAAATGAAAAAATTTTAATTGCTTTTTAACTATGATTTGATTAATTATTGATATGCTTATCTGTAAATTCACTGTCTCTATTGGTCCTGAAGTAAAATGAATGAATTGTTTCCAACTATAATATAGGAAGACTTACCATTTTATTGGTACATTTACATTACTGTTGTTTAGTACGTATATTTTAGGTTAAACTTAGTGGTGTTAAGAACTGTCGTTCTGTTGATCTCGTTAAAAATAATTACAAGTATTAGTGATATAAAAAATAGAATATAAAAAAAATTCAATACAACATACTTTATTCTATTTCCGCTTTGCTTTTATAGATACTTACTTAATAAACTAATATAGTTATATGATCTGTAATAAAACATTGTTTCGAGAATAACGCTTTCTATCAATGAGAATATTTTTTATGTTCAATATTTTTTATTCCCATTTAAGCTTATATTTGTGCAATGATCATTAGTTATTATTTGATTTATTTTATGTGAAATAAATAAATTATCAGCGTTTCACTATTGGATGTGAAAATCGTTTTAATTTAAATTATGCATATATGCTGTCTTTATTTACCTTCAGTATGAACAATTATTAATGTTTTTGAGTAAAATCATCTGTATTAATCTTGAACTCTTTCTGTTTCATATGATTTTAAATGATTTATTTATAAAGTATTCATCGTTCCTCAGAAAATTATTTGTCGTTAAGTAAAATCTTGTTTTTAAAACACAAAATAAAATAGAATTAAAGATTCCAAACATATTTGGAATTTATGTTGTTACTTTTTAAATTATTGTTTGAATGGTGGTTTGAAATTCGTTCAAAATATCTCATCAGAGGAATTTTGCTTAGTTTACTGTAAAAAAAATTGTATCTAAACATATGGTTTGCCAATGGCTTAACAAATTAATATCGTAGAAAATTCATGGTAAATTATTATCTCTTTGGGTTAGATAATATTTGTCGAAAATTTTATATTATCTTGAATATTTCTGGTGAGCGTTTTTATCATGAATATTTTTGGTAAATAAAGTAACGAAGACTTTTTTTAAAAAAATAAAAGGTCAGTTCTCAATATTTTATCTCTTATTCCAAAGGCAATTTTGTATTATAGGTTTTTTGTTTGTATTTGAATCCTTAATTGAAAAAAAATTAAATGTTTGATTTCTTCCCCCATCTAAATCACTCATATATGCAATGTCTATCATGAAAGAGTGTATTTTAATATCCTTACATTTTTCTTACCATCATATAACAAGCTGTTAAAGGTATGTCAGCATAATATGAAATTTAAGAAAATCAGAACATTTGTTTTTAATTATTCAGTTATCTTTCACATAATTATCACCAATTTCATCAATTTTATTTTCACTTTCTGCGTATAATTATATTATTGTCTTTCCCAGTTTGTTTACTTTTCAAACATTATATTTTAGTTCGAAGTTTTAATAAACGAGGGCGCTGCAATAAGTACAAATGATTCTTTAGCCAAACGCCATTTCAGTTTTCTAAAGTGTTAAGCAAGTATTAGAAGCGGTTCCATGAGATATTTATGTACACGCAAAGCTTTTCATGTACAAAAATCTCCTTCGACTTTTTCGCTGTGTCTATGATTATATATAGAAGATTTATAACAAATATATACAAATTCTACAATGTTTAACTACAGATCCGTCATCCTTTTTAGTTGCATCCTAATTGAAGTGAATCAGCTCATCAAAGGTAAGCATATTTCTTTTATAATGAATATTCAGTTTTATACATATATAATTACACATTACATGAAGTTTACTAAGATATGAATTTATCTCAAGAATACACAAATTTACTTAATGTAAATAACTAAGCTTTTATTTTGTTTTAAGTTGTTGATAACCAGATTGTTTATGAATTATATAACTAGTTGTTATGCATTATTTGGAAACAAAAGCATTGAATCATTCAATTAAAAAATTCGAGCGAAAAATTAAGAAAACAGCTGTATTTTTAAGCATTGCTTAAATGCATATTTATTGAATTATTAATATATGTCTGCATTTTACTTAACCTAGATCAGAATTTATGAAAATCATAGTTAGAAAAATTCTTCTTCTTCTTTTGGGCATTAATTTTTTTTCAATGTATTGTTTCCAGTTAAAGTTTTTCATTATGTACTGTGAGATATTTGTTCTTGATCTTTTAAAACTTTCAACCATTAATTTTTAATATTTTTATGTTTATGAGACGTTTATATATATTTACATATTTCAAAATTTTGTTTAAGAACAGAGTATATGTATTCAACACTTAATTATTAGAATTTTGCCTCCAAATTAAAGATAATATACTTAATATCTTTCTAAATTAATAAAAATAATATTTTATAAAATAATAATGAATAATAATAATTCTTTAAATTAATTTAGGATTACTCCCAAATCATTGCTTTTGCTAAGAATTTATAATTCAATGAATGAAAATAAATATATGTGCAGTAAAAAGTAAAAATAAGTAATGATATATAAGTTTAAAAGTGCAAATTTTCTGAAATATTTTATTATTATGCATTTCTGAGAAGTAAATATAGTTCATAATTTTTTTTCTAAATTTCAGGTGATTCACCATTTAAAATACAACCATTTTTCTTTCCAACTCGGTCTGTAATTGGAGAGCGTATAACTACTATTTGTGCTACATCAACAAACGAAAAAATGGTTTTCAAATGGTTGAAAAATGGAAAAGAAATCAGTAACTCCAATAATATTCAAATGAGATCGTTTCCAGAGTTTTCGACTCTCATTTTAAATTCGCTTAGAGAGGAAGATGCTGGAAATTATACATGTATAGCAAGCTCCAGAGGTTATACCGAAACCTTTACAACAATTTTAGAAGTTTTGAGTAAGTAATTTTGTATTGAAGTATAATAATTACTTTATAATGATAAATATAATATGAATAGTATTTTGCATCTTAATATCTTAATTTAGAGAAGAAAATATTAAAATATTTTAGCAAGATTAAATTTGTTTTGTTTTGTTTCCAAAAGATTCTGACTGCTATTTTACTTTTGTAAACTTTTCTGGATGATATTCGATTTTGATTGAAAAATAGCTTTATTTTAATTAATCATCTATATTGCAAAATTAATCTATTCTAATAAATATTGTTATAATCAAAAGTTTATTTACATTTTGTAAACCATTTTTTTAATTCCTATACTTCGTAATAAATTTCATTGTCATTTCGCAATAAATCAGGTTTGTAATAAAATAAACTACATTGAATAATTATTTTGAAAAATCGTTGCTTTGCTTTAATTTTTAAATAATATGTAATATAACAATCTATTGTTGTTTTTTACATTCAAAATAACTCAGCTCTTATGGTATTTTTCAATTCAAGGATTTACTTTAAAACATTTCTGCATGATTGAAATTCGTCTGATTGAACAATAACTTTTTAATTTAGAAATAATGTTATAAATCCTATAATTTGTATCAATTGATAATTTAAAAAGTTGATTATTCATGGATTCACTTTCATATCTGAAACTTCATATTTGATTAAAATTTTTATTATATTATAGCATCTTTTTTAACCGTATTTCATTTCTCTTCAGTCCCTCCATCCTGGATAAAGTTTTCAACAGATATCGATGCAGTTAGTGGTGATAAAATTTCACTGGATTGTCTTGGAAACGGAAAACCCAACCCAACATCCACGTGGTCAAGAAATATCGGTATTAGCTTGTATTATCTTTAACCTAGTATTTTCAGTTACATATGTTATTGAATATATATATCTTATGTTATAAAAGTACTTTCTTAAGATTTCATATTATTATATTTTTAATATAATATAGAATTTAAAAAAGTGGAAAAATAAAGAATTTTCTAAAATTCTCAACTTAATTATAATCTATAAGGATGTTAAATATGTTTTTGAAAAAAAATCTATACTAAGTAAAATTGTGTACCCTAAAAAATTTCTAAGCGATTTACTTATAATTATCAATGAATAAGCAGCTGTATTTATATACAATACTTGAATACATGATAATGTCTCATTTTTGAGAACCTGATTCAAAAGTACATGATAATATCTAAAATGCGTAGGCATAGTCTGTATAGAGTTTACTTTGAATGCAAGAATTTCCCAACTTTTATACAAACTCAATTAAAGAAATTCGTAAAAATTAATGCTATTTGTAAATCATATTCTGAATAGTAAATCAGATATTGGTGAATTATAAGTTTATAATATAAATTTATTCTTATTTCCAGCTCAGACAATTGAGTACATTCCACTGACTAACTCTTCAACTACAGTTACCTTTCCAAATGGTACTCTGATTCTAAATGAAGTCAAAAAAGAAGATGAAGGACTTTATAAATGTAACATTACCAACGGCATTGGAGCTTCATTAGAGAAAATTATTGTTGTCAAAGTTATAGGTACGATAAAAATATAAAAATAAAATGGAACATACGTTTGTGGTCTAAATATTAAAATAATACTTATACTAATTCCTTCTGTTAACTTGAAGTTTGTGGAAAAAATTGTGTTACATTTTTTGTAATGTTGCTTATAACGAAATGCAAAAGAATAGTTTATAACTGAATAATTAATGCGTAATATTTGAAATAATTATGGTATTTGATTGTCTGTCTTTTATTTATGAATGTCTCTTGTTCTCTTTAATTTAATATCGTGGTTATTCTCTGATTTTGTTGGTAATATACATATAATTAAAACAATTAGTGCTAAAAAATAAGTGTTGTTTGTTAATTAATGCTTTCATCTTTTATTTTGCCAGCTGAATGCTGAAGATTTTATTATTCCATTAATAAACATGTTTTCTGCAATTTCCTTTTGTGAATGCTATCAAAATCTCATTTTTCGTCTTAGAAAAATATTTTACACTGTTCAAGTTTAACTAAACAATGTTATTTTTATTTTGATGTGTGTATTTAAACCTGACCTTCTGCATATGAATTTATTCATTTGTTATAAATTTAGTTCATGGAAAATCACCTTGAGGGCGCTACTATACTTTAGTTCGAGTTTTATCATAATGTACAGAATTCGCCATCTTATATATTTACTGCTACTAAAGAGGAGTATGTGTTTTTGTAAGCGCTTGTATTTATTACATTCGTTGAAGACAAAGCTATTTGTGTAAAAGTGAAATAAATGAATTTGAATTCTAATATAATATTTTAAAGAATTCCTTTAACAGAATCTTACTGCAAGTCATGTTGATGAAATTATCTAAAATCACCCTTTGGTCTATCTTAGCATCTTTGATATCTGGTGAGTAATATGTATACATTTTATTTTAAATATATGATGAATCAAGTAAAGCATAAAACATGCCATTTATTTTATATACAATTTTTATACTTTGCATATATATATAGATATATATAATAATATATTCTTGTCTCTCTACTGTAAGCAAATAAATACGATGAATTATTTTGCACTGTTTTATTCACATTCGCATTCATATTCATCGTTGTATTAAAAAAAAGTAATACTTTTTTCAAAAGTAAAATAGAATTTCGATAAATTATAGTTAATGAAAACATTTTGTTTCAACTAAAATATAAATATCATTAATAACAATTTATTAATCTAACATCATAAATTTTTAGGGAATGTGGTTTTTTTTTGTCTAGATTTTTTTTACTTTGACAACTGACTTTGTCTTACAAAAAGTAGAATTTAAAACATGTATACTTATTATATTTTTTAATAGAACCGCTACTTCACATCATCAGTTTTAACTACAATTGATCTTTTTTTAATAAATAATAAAGAAAATCATTTCTGTATGATTTTAGTGGAAATATGACTTTTTGTTTTACATAAACTTTGCTGCAAAAATTTCATATAGATTTTGTTTATTTATTCGTTAAATTTTTTCTATCTTTTTTATTCATTGCCAAAAATTGGTATTTATTAATTTTCAATAACATTTTTGGTGCAATAGAGGAAAAATTAGAATGTAGGTCCACTATTTTATTTTATATAATAGTTTCCAAACTTAAGATTTATCTGAATCAGACTGTGCAAAAAAATTATGAATGCGTTTCAATTTATTTTTTTCATTTTAAATTTTTTGCAGTAGGAAAGATTAAATGAACAAATGATGTCATCTCTTTTCAGGTATATTGTCTTTTAAAATTCAACCGTTTTTTTTCCCGGCTACGTCTATCATTGGTAAAAGAGTTACCACTACTTGTTCAACTACAACTGGTGGAAAAGTCGAATTCAAATGGTTAAAAAATGGAAAAGAAATTATTAAGAATGGAAAGATCAATGTGAGATCATTCCCTGAATTATCTAATCTCATTATAGATCCATTATCTGAAGAAGATAGTGGTAACTATACATGTGTTGCAAGTGCTAGAGGATTTTCAGAAAGTTACACAACAGTTTTAGAAGTACTGAGTAAGTCAAATTTTTCTAATAAATCTTTTAACTTTTCCTCCGTACTTAACTTTATCCTTTAACAAAACATATTTCCCAATTTTTTTAAAGGACAGCAAACTATCTGTTATTATAATTCGTGATATTGACTTTAATAGCACTGAATATTCTACTAAAATTTAAACATTAAATGTTCTATTAAAATATATTTAGCACTAAATATTCTTTTAAAATTTATAATTTGTGGCATTACCTGTCTTTAACATTAAATATTCTACCATACTGTTACAGCTTTGAGGAAAAATGAGTGAAATTTATATAGCATGTAATTTTTAAGCAAAAATCATTTTAAAATCACAGGAAACAAAGATATACATTAAAGTCTCCTTCAAAAATTAAAATTTTATTGAAATGAAATTCTAATTTTGTCAACTTAAATTTTGAGTTTACTATTTAACTTTTAAAAAACTTTAAAGTTTACTACTTTTAATTTTACATTACTCTACAAACAATACTCTATGTTTTGACCAATTTATTTTATTATTGATTGAATTATTTTTGATTGAAAAGCCAAATTTTCGATTTCAGAAATATTTTCATAAAAAAATTACATATATAATTGAATATAAAAAAAATCATATGAAGAATTATTTTATATATACTCAAGAAATTACAAAGTAAAATGTGGGGGGTTTTAAGGCAACAAAAAAAAAATTTCAGTTTTTGTCTTGTTCTTTAAATTTCTTATCAAGATTTTTTAAAATTCTTTTCTTTTTTAAACACTTTATTGGCAATTTTGAAATTTGACCACTCTGTTATTGTAAATTAGCTGATTGCATCATAAGGAATTTTCTAATTACAACAACTAGCTTAATAAATTCTGTTAGTTCGCTTTTAAAAATACAAACCAAGATATTAATGAAGTAAACATTATTTCCTTAATATAAAAATATATAGCTTTTCATATTTATAATCCATCTACGCATAAAAATAGATTCAATATACGCATAAAAATAGATTCAATATACCCATAAAAATAGATTCAATAAAGTGCTTTAATGCTTTAAACGGAAGTAATACGAATGCTGTTTGCGTCATTATATTTTAATTATCCACTAAATTATTTCAATCTTTTAATCAATCTTGATTAAAAAGTACATTTCAATAATAACATATTTTTGCTGGTAAATTTTGAGGCAAATTTCTAATTATAAAATGTCGCTGCTAATTTTTATCTAATGAAAGTATTCCTCATCTTTTGGCAATGTTTAATCTTGAAATTTATTTTATAGTTCCTCCTATGTGGAAAATTTCTCCTTCCGATGTTGAAGCTGTTAATGGCGATTCAGTAGCTCTGAATTGCTATGGAACCGGAAGACCTGAACCAATAACCATATGGTCCCGAAATTCAGGTAATTTTTTTAAATCAACATATAGTATTTTTGTATAATAATGTATACTAATTAGGGACCAAAAAAACAATTATTATTAAACAAGACAAATTGTGAGAAAATTTCCAAAATAAACAGAAATCCATTGAATCTATGTATTAAAAACATGTCCAAACTGGGAAATTTTTTGAGCACAATATCATATTAGGAATTTTTGAAGGGGAAAGAGTTTATCGTAATCCTTTTGAATTTCCATAGAAGAACAGCTATTTAAAACTTTTCCATTAAAAAAGACTTTAGTGTATTTTTTATTTTATACTACTAATTTTCTTTTTCTTGTTTCTCTCCTGTGTCGCTTTTATATTAATACTTGTTTCGAGTTTGCATATTTCCTTATTGTACTGTATCGCGGATATTATGTAATGCATTTTCTAAGAAAGGAAGATGACGAGAGGTTCTTTATATTAACTTCAGTTTTGACATCTTGGGTTCTTTATAATATATTCTTCATATTATCGAGAGGTTCTTTATATTAACTTTATTTTTGGCATCTTTTATGATAATTAAAAAGTTATTTGTTAAAATAATCGTCATGAATTAGCAAATTCAAAACAGTACGCAGAAAAAAAAGGAAAGGAAATCACATTTAGAGCATCTGTATCTTCAAAAAGTACTGAACTAAAAAAATTTCTTGGAAACGAAACAAATTAATTTTAATTCGATGTCGACATAATTTGTCTCGTTTCCAAGAAAAATTTTTAGTTTCGTTTTCCGATATAATTTAATTTTTGAGGAATTTTGAATTTTTTTAATTATCAAATGCCTTTATAATATATATATATATATATATATTATTGTGTAAATTCGTTACTTTTCAAAAGTGTTAATTCATTTTTAGAGAATGTTGATGAAATTTATTTAAATATTATTCAAAAGTTGTAACTGTATTAAAAAATTAAAGTTTATTTGTTTAATGAAATGGTAATGAGATATAAATAAAGAATAAATTTTTATTTGTGTAGTGACTAAATGCATAATTATGTTTTAAATATTTCTACTTTTCTTTTCAGGTCTTTCTATGGAATACATGCAAATTTCTAATTCTGAGCAATATGAATTGCAGAAAAATGGGAGTCTGATATTAAAAGATATTCAGAAAGATCTCGAAGGAATGTATAAATGCAATATATCTAACGGAATCGGTGACGCTCTTGTAAAAACTATTATTGTTAAAGTTATCGGTATGTTATATTTAAACTAAAAACTAAATTTAAATGATAGAGAACTTAAGATGTGGTAATAAATTAATATTCAAATGTGTTAATTTTATGTGTTATATCTTCCGAAAATGTGTCACGTTTTTTATTTAAATTATTTTGCCAATATTTATTGTGATATTTACGATTAATATATACAAGTGCATTAATATATGCAAGTGTATTGTCAATAGGTATTTTTTCATCCAGTTTCAGTGCGCTTGTTTATTTCCTTGCTGTTGTTTTTTTTTTATCATTTTTTACATTACAAAGGTTATATAATCTCTATCTCACACTTGTGTATATGTATAGCATTTGAAAAAAACACATATTTATTTATCAGTTGCACAAATTACAAATTTTCATATCTAAATACTATCAAATATATTATTATTTATTCATTTCCGCTCAATTACTCATATTTTGTAAATGAAATGAAATGTATATTATTCTAAGTTTCAAGTTGCATTCAAAATAAGTAATGAATAGACTCAGCGGAGTCTAAAAAGCTATTTTACATTCTTTCAATTTTAAATATCTGATTTTACTTCTTAGAGATATCATGGATTTAGTGGGAAATGTATATTGTCTATTTTTAGATTTCTTTATATTAATTTTTAATTCTTTTTAATAGCAGTTTAGTCTGCTTTCTCTCGATTAGTTGATGATTTTGAATATTGGTGGCGCTACTGTCCTTTTTGACTAGTTTTTAGAATATGGTCATATTTACGAACGCCATTACACTCTCTGAGAGTAAAGACTAGCATTATGTCAATTTAGAGAATTCGAACGATTTCCTTTGCGTAAAAGATATACTATTGAAGTTCCCTTTCAAGACTTCTAGGAGAAGGCATCAAAATGTTCCAACATTGTTATCACTTTACCGTTTTGCTTCTTATAGAACTCTTGCTATTAGAAAGAAGTTTCTCTTCTGGTAAGTAGAAATTTTATTCCTTTTTACATTTAATTTTGAATTCTTTATTGGCATATAATTTTATTACTACTATTACCTAATCCATGATTTAAAGTTACGAATAATTTGAAAATGTATCAAATATTTCCTGAATGTTTTGAATATTCCATGAAAGAAACAATGGAAACAAATAAATTTATTTTATTGATAACTTTTTGGAATGTATCGTATCAAACTGTATATTGTTTTCATTTAGAAAAGCATTTAATGTTTTTTATCCCAAATTATTTGAGTAAATTGAACAATTTTGCTAATGAATTATCTTATCCTCTAATGTATGTTATATTTAATTTTTTTGTTTTTTCTCTAACGATAAAGAATTTCCAATTTAAATTAGTACTACGTCTGATATTACAATATATTCTTGAAAAATAATTAATATGAATACTTTATTTACTTTAAAACTTTATGAACTGAATGTAAATTCCTAATTAATTCTATTGCAGGTGGTAGTTTAAAAATACAGCCCTTCAATTTTCCTACATCTCCAACAATCGGACAACGAGTTAATGCTATGTGTGCAACTGTAGCTGCAGCAAATAAAATGGAATTTCATTGGTACAAAAATGGTGTTGAACTTGTGAAAACAAACCGAATACAAATAATATCTTTTGCCGAAATTTCCAACTTAATCATAGATCCTTTAAATGAAGAAGATACAGGGAATTACACATGCAGAGTGACTTCCAGGGGCATATCAGATAGCTTCACGGCTTCACTTCATGTTTTGAGTAAGTATTAAAAAAATTAGCTGTTTAGAATATTAGTAAATTTTTACACCTCTTGATAGTTAAGTAATTAATATTACCCTCATATGTTTTTCATACATTCAATTAATTTTTATTTATACATTTATTAGTTACTCTAAAAATTATATCTTTTAAAAATATGTAGCAGTATTAGAATGTTCACAAATTCTTACTATGCTATATTAAAACTAAATTCTTGTAATGGTGTAATTATACTTGAAATAAATAATAATGCTTGTAATAAATAATAATGTACTAAATACTTATAAATTTCATAATTCAGTTTTATATCACCAATGTATTTTATTTTATCTCTATTGAAAAATTAAATCTGGATATATTTAACTTGAAATGTAACTCTAAAAATATACAACATATAATAATAATAATATACAAATAATACATTTTGTTTCTATAATTGCATCAGTTGTAATCTTTTTTTTGCTAATATGATTTAATTTTTTTTTTTGTTTTTATATATAATAATAACATAAATTAAATATATGTTAGGTTATCAAAATTTATGATTTTTTAATTTTCTTCCAATAAAATAAGATTGAATTCCATAAATAATCATTTATTAAATCTCATCCAATTAAGAAGTATAAGTTAATTAAGAAATTAAACAGTTTATTGATATTTATTATAATTATTAATATTAATATTTAACACATCTTCAAGCATTTTTTTATTATCAAGTATTTCTGAAATAGTAAAATAACTGTTATGATATTTTTTCTAATTTTTTTAAATATTATCTGCATTTGTCAGTTCCTCCATCTTGGAAGCACAAGCCAGTAGATATTGAAGCTAAAAGTGGCGAAAACATTTATTTAAACTGTGCAGGAATAGGCAAGCCTGCTCCTATGGGAAAATGGAGTAAACTTTCAAGTAATTTTGCTTTTGTTTCTTTAAGGCTTCATATTGCCTAACTCACATTTAACTAACTTCATATTTCTATTAGCTACAGATTCAGATTATTATTTATTGTATTAAAACGATGCTGCATTGAAAGTAAAAATATAATGCTACCTCTTATAATTAATGCTAAATCGATGAAAATAATGAATAATCAATTGATCGACGTTCTTAAAATTATACTATAATAGATTTTAATATTATAATAGACTCTTTTATGTACTATAATTGATTTTAAACGAGTACAAATTTTGAATTAAATATTTATTATTACAAAATAGTTTTTAGGGATTAATTGATAGTTTAAATCATTTTGAAAGATTTTTTAAACAGTGAATGAAAAATTTCAGATAGAAAATGATTTATACAAAAGTAAATATAGAAAGCATTTTCAAATAACATTTATATAAACTCTTTTGGAAATTAACCAAACTTATAAATTACTATCGTAATTTTTTCCTGTCTTTGGCTTTTAATTTTTCATTTCAAAATTGTCTGTATGTGTGTGAGAGAGAGATTTCAGTTTAAAATATTTATATTTCTTTTTTCAGGTATTGAAGCGGAAGGAATTATACTTTCTAATAACGAAAACATATTGATACATTCAAATGGTACTTTAGAAATAAGTCAAATCAATAAAGAAAATGAAGGATATTATCAGTGTTCAATTTCAAATGGTGTAGGTACAGAATTAAAAAAAGACGTTAATATTAAAGTAATTGGTGAGTTTTTTTTCAATATATACGGTATGTTTTTAGCCAATTGATTTTTATGCTGCTTGTGTAGATTTATGTAATTTTTTAAGTTTTTATTGCTTTTCAAAAAATGGATTGTAGCTGGCCAATGAATTGTGATATCTTGCAATCTGCAGACGCTCTTTATAAATCGAATATCGGAAATCGAATACCCACATCGTATTTTAAATTAGAAACACACAAATTCGCTGTAGAGGTTTAACAAATGCTGGTAATTATCAGAATTCATCTTATCGTATGTGAGTAAATTCATAAAGAAGAAACATTCAAGAAATAAAAGATGGTTAATTTTTCAATTTAAACATTATTGGGATGAGGTAAACAAACTTCCTATTGTGAAGATGATTATATTTATATGATTACTCTACCTGCTTATCGTATTTAATCATTCTTTCTTCGATTTGTGTGCCCTTCAAGACGTAGCTATACGCTTCTGATACTGAACTGAAAAGGTTGGGTGATCTTCTATTCTTCATTTATGTGTTGTATATACATATATACTTGTTTATGTGCGTGCAATAAATGTGTTGTCTAAAAGAAACATGGTCAAGATCATATTGAAAAAAAACAAATGTATATTTCGTGTTTTTAAAAATATATTCTATATATTTGGTTATTCTGCTTACTGAATTTTTTAATGAATTTTTTTTAATTATCAATATAATATTTTTATTGAAGTTGGTGGCTCATTAGCTAAATCAGAAAATTTGTATATAACTGACGAGAAAAAACACTTTGGGTTGAAATAAATTCAATTCATGCAACTTTTTAAATTTGTGTACTTGTATCACTTAAATAGTTGCTTTGTATTTCTGAAATATAACTTCTGCTTTTCTGTATAATTTGATAAAAAAAATTATAAAATGTTTTTGAAACCGTATTTTATTATTAGTATCAAATTTACTTTGATTTATTTTTCAGTATTATTGATACATGTTTCTGTGTTATGTTATTTGGAGGGAAATAGAGGAAACTTTTCACGATGTTTCAAAATATAACTTACGATAGAAATTTTTTATGTCATCCTAGTGTAATATATCGTTTAACATGCTTCTTTGAAATTTATTTGTTAATTATTCTCAGGATGAATTGGCTCATATACTACCGAATATCGATCCTTTCTTAACATCATTGAAGGATATTTTCTTTACTTTTAGTTATAGTAGTTTGAAATTTTTCTCACCATGAACTGTCTCAGAGCATCAAAATAATTTGTAGTTGTTCAAATTTATAAGTTATCTAAAAGGTTGCTACGTATATAAAATGTGTATTCTGTTGTGAATTTTTTACTCCATAACATGCAATAAAAATTTCTATTATTTGTTCAAACTCGCCTGTTTTAAAGGCAAATTAAAACATATTGTGTTGGCTAATATAATTCATTATCTTTAGAAAATATTTAAGGAAGAGAAATAAACTATACATATTCTGTCTTCGGTTTACAAATGTTTGCATTCCTAATATTTTCTAACACTATGTCATAATTTTTATAACGTTTTCTTCTATTTTTATCGTTAACAAATGATTTTTACTTCCAATTCTATATTTTTTCATAGTAAAAACAAATATCTATCATGAAATAAATGCTTTTATTATTTACTATTTTTACCACTACGTGGCGCAGTCAGCTTAAGATACAATGTTGGAGTGTTTTTCTTATGATAGCCATTTTAGTGCATAAGTTCATGCAATGATCTAGCTGTTTATTAACTGCCTTTGTTGATTGTGATAATAAATGTTTTTCGCCTGAGCGATTCAAACAATTTGGAATAAGAATTTGAGTGTGTTCTCTCAACAGAAGTTTGGCATCTGAAAAAACATGATTTGCTTTCTTCTATTTCTGGAAATCATTAGTTTTGTTATCATCTCGTCAGAATATGGTAAGTTCTGCAAATATTTCTTATTAATAAAATTCAACATCTAAACTAATTGTTACTAAATTAGTATTGGTTAATTAGCTCAAATATATAGGCTTCTTACGTAAATAAAGTTCCGATCTTTCGTTCATATTATCCCCCCCGTAATAATCTAAAATTCACTTGCATTTATGATTTTAATTAACGGAGTTATCAGATAAATTTGCTTATCCAAGATATTTCTTTTAAAAGAGTTTTTAAACATGAGATTCGAATTTTGATTTCAATTTCTAGATAAAATCAGTTTTGTTTATCTAAATTAATTTATTATAAAACAACAATTTATTTTAATGTTTTATTTATATTAAATGGTTTATGTGTTAGTAGAGAGTAACATTTAAATAAATAGTATAGTAGTTGATGAATTTAATAATATGCTTCTTTTGTAAATTATTAATTCCATATGCCAGTATGAATCGGAAGCCTGCTACCAAATTAGTGCTGTATTTTTTAAAAATTTATTTGCTAATTTGTGGGTTTATCAAGTTAATACTTCAAAGAAAGAAGCTGTATGGAATTTCAAAGTAATTTAAGTAATGTAGGGAATATTTATTATAGCAATATAATTTATTTTAATGTTTTATGTATCTTAAATGAGTCATATATTAGCAGACGGTAACATTTAAATAAATAGAGCAGCAATTGATTAATTTAATTATATATTTCTTCAGCAAATTATTACTTTGATACTACAGTATGAGTTTGACAGTATACTATCAAATTAGTGCTTTTTTTTTAATTCATTTGCTAACTTTTGGAATATTAAGTTAAGACTTTAAAAAGAAGCTGTATAGAATTTCATTGTAATTTAAATAATATCGTAAATATTTATACATTTGGTTTTCTTTAGCTTTAATAATTACTTAATCTGATTAATTACATTACTTTTGTAAAAAAAAACAGCAATTAATACTTGTAACCCTGGAAAAATTCGTTAGAAAACCCCAGATATTCAATATCTTTAAGCAAATTTCAATCATTATTAAAAATATTACATTTAGATCTATAAAACGGCATGATTTCAGCATAGTTTTATATTTCTTTATACTCTTTATATTTCTTATTTAATGAGCTGAAAATTATAATAAACATTATATTGTAGATTCATTATGTAAGAGCTAAATCGAATGAATAAATAAAAAAAAATATTTGAGATTTTTCCCATAATGATAATATAAATCACATATTAATAATATAATTTTTTTATTACAGATAACTGGAAAATACAACCTTTTGTATTTCCACCTGCTTTAACAGTAGGCACTAGGGCTAGCACAGTTTGTTCAACTTCTAGAGGATCGGGACTTCAATTTCAATGGTTAAGAAATGGGCAACGTCTCGAACAATCCACCAACATCCAAATAAGATCGTACACAGATTCATCTATGATTCTAATCGAATCTTTAAAAGAAGATGACAGCGGAAATTACACGTGTGTTGTGAAATCAGATCAAAAGACAGACAGTTTTACTGCTGTCTTAGTTGTTTTGGGTAAGTTAAGTTTGTGACATATTTAAGAAATTCGATTTTATGACTTGGCTGAAAAATATAATTTAATAAATTTTCTGAAAAATCTAAATTAATAATTGTGTTAGTGTCATAGTAAAATCATAGCAATTAATTTGTAAATTTCCTTTTATTTGCTGATGTAAATTATTCTCTCTTTCATTTTCTTTACATTTCTTTGAAATATAATGTTTGATTTTAACATTAAATAAATATTTTTTATTAAAATAATTTTAGTGCCACCATCTTGGATTCAAAAACCTACAGATAAAGATGTCTTAGCCGGTGATTCTATCATTGTACCATGTTACGTAACAGGAAAACCTGATTCGGTTATACAGTGGAGTTTTTCAAGTATGTATTGAGATTTTATAATAGAATACTACATATCAATTTCTAACATAAAAATTCAGCATCTTTTGAAGTTACTAGATGATGTGATGAATAAACAATTAAATTTATAATTTCTTCTTCCCTATTTATTATTATTATTATTCTATTTATTTACTTCTTCAAACTTCTTCAATGTTGTTTTAAATATATTTTGAAAAATATTGTAGCTCTTAAAATGTAATACTTAATCTTCGTTACCGAATAAATTCGGTAGCTTTAATTTATAAATCTACAATCTTTTTTTGAAAAATAGAAATATTTGAAGGACCATTGAGTTCTAGCACTCTATTTAAATCTCACCCTTTTTTTTATAAAATAAAAATAAGCAAATTTTATCAAATTCTGGAAGTTGACATTTTTTTTTTGCGTTAAACATCTATAAGTTAATAAACATTATTTACTGACATATAAGCTTTGATGGAGTTAAGAATTATTAGGCTGGAAACTAGTTCAGATTTAATAAAAAAAAATAATAATTTAAATTAAGTTACATCCTTCTTTCGGGGTTATATTAAAAAGATATTTCTGGAAGATAGCCAATATTTCCTAAAATCGAATAAAATATTGGCCATCTTACAACTTCTATGCATTAAAAATTATTACTTTTTATTCTTTTAACTATAAAAAAATACATTCGTTTAAAATGTTATTCAAATAATTTCGCTTCCGATAGTTCATAATATTTTTGTTAAAATCTACAAAAGAAATTTCAAGCTAGAAAACACATTTCTGGGAATAAAATTATCAAATTGTATATTAAAATTGTTTAATTTTATTTACATAAAAGACATTTCACGATTTCAATAGTAGTTTCCATCAATCCTCAAATATTAGCAGAACCTGTATGTTTGCTTTCTTACATAAAGAATCTTAGAGTTAAGAAACAAGATTTACAGATTTTGCATAATTCCGTTTTTCTGCATTAAATTTTCAACATTTATTTTTAAAAAAATTTTTTTAATTAATAACTTATGAAATTTATCTATTTATATATTATAGTTTTACTCTATATGTTATTAAAATTAAAATGTATCATAAGGAAACCTAAACTTAACTGAAGCTTTGATATACCATGCATAGTTTATTTGAAGAATTTTCTTTTTGTAAACATTATTCTAATAAGTTATTTCTATTAATTTTCTTACTAATTTCCAAGTTTTGATTTTGACTTATTAATTAAAATGGATGTTATGATGCCTTTTTTTCTAAAATCGAACTCTGAAATCATTTTGCATTCCCAGAAAATATAATTTCCATGTATTCGGAAACATAATAAATAGAGCATAAGATATTAGTAATATTAATTTTCTTACAGTATTAAATTAATGTGTTGTGTATTAAATAATATTTAATACACAACACAATTTTTAATTGAATTAGCTTTTTAAAATTATTATGAAAGGAGAGTAGCTGTAACAGATAATGTTTCTTTGTTTAAAAAAATCTGAATAGTACTTAACAACTTTTGAAATATTTATATTTCGAGAATAAACATTGAAACTAAAACTTTCTTTTCTTTTCTACTAGAATTAGAAGAATTGATATTTTCGAATGTTGTCTCAAGTGAAGATTTTACTATTCATGCGAATGGGTCTTTGAGTGTGAATAAAGTTCGAAAATCCCACGAAGGCCTTTATAAATGTAATGCCAGCAATGGAGTTGGTGTGTCTTTAGAAGCTACAATGTCTCTCAGAGTAATTGGTATGAACGAAGAAATTTTTTCGTCTTTAAATAAATAAAATTAAACTTTGTTATATTTGCACTTTTTTCATATTGATGAGAAAAGCAAATAATTATATTTCATATACATGAACGAAAACTGAAAAAAAGGGATCATGTATTATTTCGAATTATAAGCTGTAAGAAATTTTATATGTAGGGTTTTGAAAACGAAGTCCCAATTTATAGAAATTCATATCGAAAAGAATTATTGTGACGTATTACTTCGTAATGGTTTGCAACAAGACAAAGTTGTGTTTCCTCGCATTCTTCGTGATTATACATTTTTTTCTTAATTTCATGTTGAAATGTTACATTTTGTTATTATCAAATGGAATTTTTATTTAGTTTTCACTTATTTATTTACTTATCGTCAATTACCATACATTTATGCTTATTATTTTATTTCCATTCTACTTTATAGCTGAGTTTTTGAGAATTATAAGAATCCAAAGATTTTCCACTCTTTAATTTTAATTTTTATGGTTGAATACTATTGGATCTCTTTTTATTGGATTATTTATATTTTCTCACGACACTGGTGAAAGACATTTGTTATAACAGCAAATATAATAAAATGACCCAATGAGAAACATTATTATTGTTTAAATCAATGCGTATAAATATTCTCAAAACCTTCTATCATAAAACAAAATATTTAAGAGAAATATTTGAATATAATCATTTTGCATTAAAAAGTGAATGCATTTGATGCATACAAATTACTTATATGTCACAGAACATGGTTATTCGTATTTGTTAAACATTTTAATATGCGCATTTTTATTTTGAAATAAGATTGAAAATTGAGTAAAATTTTACATAATAATAAATTTTTTAAAAAGGTATTTTTATGTTTGTTTCTTTACCATTATATGTTTTAATGTTTAATGAATATGAAAAGGGAAAATATTTGGTATTCATAATGATACTCTGATTTTCTTAAATTTATATTTTCTTTTTACTTGAAATTTTGTATTTCATAGAATTCACCCACAGGTCCATCAAAAAATATTTATCTATTATTGAAAAATGGTTGTGTTATTTAAATCATTTACTTACTGTATATAAAATGATGCCATCATTTTTCATCAAATAAATCAAGAAATATATTTTAAGTTTACTGAGAAATAATTCCAATTTCGGTTAATATGTGGCGCTCCAATACTGTCTTCTCGGTACAGAAGTATAACGTAGCGTTCTTTACTTTAGTGTGCAAAATTGACTTGTGGGCGGACTGTGTGTACAATTCTCAAAATGTGGTTTCATTTTAGTAAATGTTAACTTATATTTTGTGCATTTAAAGCCGCATATTATTAAATACAAGGACGGATTAGACATTATTTTGTATTTGGTCATCATGCATGTTCAAACCATTATTTGGTACTTCATTCTTCTGCTCGCCGTATCAGATTCTTCCTCTGCTTTTCAATCAGGTACGTATTTTTGAATAACTTCTTAATAATGATTAATTAATAAAACATACTTATTTTTCCTAAATTGTATATAAACGCAAATGATGAGTAAATTGCTTTTAAGAGGAAATTTTTGAAAATTTGTTTCTAAAATTTTTAATGAAATTCTGAATTATAGATTTTTAAAATTATCCACCAAAATGCTTTATTCATAATTGTGTTGATGCATTTATTTATTACTAATTATTTAACAAAGTTTGTTAGTCTAATATTATTACGATCGAAATTTTAATCTAAATATTTATTAATGATAGATATAATTAATTTTAGCATACGTATTATCTTTGTTTACAAATAATTTGTTGCAGTTTATCTTATGTTTAAATGTTCAAAACATAAAAATAATATTATAAAATTACATAGAACTTTTTAATATTATTTTAATGAGTCTGTGCTGTTTGTATTTCCAGGGTCACCAAAAATACAGAAGTTTTCATTTCCAGATCAAGTAATATCTGGTACCAAAACTAGTGCTATCTGTACTGCAATATCTGGAATGCCTCCTATGGAATTTAAATGGTTCAAAAATGGCCATTCTTTAAAAATTACACAAAAATCTACTATTCGTACTTATTCAGACTTTTCTGTCATTTTTCTCGAAGACGTCGATCAGACCAGCAGTGGAAATTATACTTGTCAATTAAAAGGACCGACAGGATCTGATTCATATACAGCTATTTTGGAAGTTAAAGGTAATGAGATTATTTAATAACGATTATTGTAACTTGAATTAATATTAGCATTATTAGCATTGCTGGTATATTAATATTATTATTGCTGGTAACAAATATTATTATATTTGTTACCAGCAATATTAGCATGAATATTAGCATTGCTGGTAACAAATATGAATATTCATTTGTTTGTTTCATACATTTTTATACTGCATTTAATAGAAATTTTAGTTATGATATATATGTGTATCAATAAAAAATTTTAATAGTTTTATTCATCTTACTTTTTTATATCTTTCAATAAATTTCAATATTGATTTGTTTTGTAAATTGCAGAAACAGCTTTTTAGATATAATATTAAGTTTATTCTATCTATATTATATATACAGAATTTTTACTGAGTGACTGAATTAATTAATTACGGATTTCATGTAAAAAATAGGAGCTAAATACCTATTGTTGTTCTATTATATTTCAGAAGCTCCAAAGTGGTTAAAACAACCAAAAGATACTGCCTTAAATAGTGGTGCTAATGCAACTTTAGAATGCATTGCCACTGGTCATCCTCTGCCAAATGTCACCTGGAAAAAGTCATCTGGAGGTGAATTTCCAATCCTACTGCCATCCAAAAAATATGTAATATAAATATAATCCTTTATAATCAACTTAACATGCTTATAAATTCTGGGAAATAGTGTTAATTATTAAAAAATATTTTCATTGCTTATCTACATGTAAAGAAAAATTGCAGTTTTTTCTAATACATTTCATTTAATTCATTTAATACATTTCATTTAATTTTTATGAAAATATGTGAATTGTATGGATCTGTACTTATAAATGTTTTTTCTTACTGAAGGTATTGCCGAGCAGTATGAAACTGTTCGTGACCAAAAACAAATAAAAGGTAAAAGTACATTGGAAATAAGACAAGCTTCATCAGAAGATTCAGGTTATTATATCTGTGTGGCAGAAAATGATATTTCTTCCATAAAGACGAATAGTATTATAATATCTGTTAGTGGTAAGATTTTATGAAACTTTTAAATGTATATGTTTTTAATCATTAATGGCACATTTTTACTCTAATAAAATCTAAAAAGTATTATTTTCATTGTTCTTTAGAGCTGAAACAATAAAAATAAATATATTTTTCAATTATGCAGTGCATGTGGTTTATTTTTAAATTTGAATTTATTTAAAGCTTTGATGTTTATTGATGGATTTTTTTCTATTTTGTATTAATTTAAAGTTCGTCAATTATTTCATTTTACTATCCGTGGGTAGAAAAACATATTAACGTGATCCGCTGTAGAAATACCTGCGATAATTTCTTTTTTTGAAAAGAAAAAGATATTTTATTCAGAAAATTTAAAGTACTGGTCGAAAAATATTCATTCCATGTTCTTCTTTTGAAATTGGTAATTTTTAAGAAATTCGCTTGAAATTTATTGCTTAAGCGTTTGGATTACATTTATATTCTCTTTTATTTTGAATAAATGTGGTATATTTACTAGATGAAAATCATCTCAAAATTTTAGCAAGTTTTCATTACATTTTTATCGATTTAAGTGTGCATTTCTATTAAATATTTTTCATTGAACTTTACTGGAATGATGCATATGAATTGCATTTGTTGTAGTTGCTTGATGAAAATCATCGCAAAAGTTTGGCAAATTTTATATTTCCCTTTTTATAAGTTTTAAGTATGTATTTGGATTAAAGTATTTTACATTCTCAATTACAGAAATGGTGCATATGAATCGCATTTCTTACAATTAAAAAGCTGGTATGTGGTTAATATATTTTATTTCATTGTATATTCAGGTATTTGAAGTATTCATGTACAAATGATTTATAATGAATTTTTGCACTTAAATATCAGATGCATAAATAGATATTAAAATGCCTTTCATATATTGCGGGATTTTGAGATATATCAAAAATACTAAATAGACCGAAAATAAAAAATAGACTGTTGAACTAAAGTCTATGTGCTATTATTATGCAAACACTCAATGAAAAAATTCTTATAAGGATGGTTTTGTTATTCTGTATAAGTATCGGGTGCATTTTATATTTTACTCAGAACTATATGATGTCGTTTCTTATATAGTATCAATTTTTGCCTAAATTAAAAATATTGAAAAAAAGAATAGAATATGAATAATAATATAATAATAAAAATATACATTATTATGTTCAAACTTTTGTGTGTATGTATATATATAATGGGAAATATTTAATGCATTGATACATTGATAAAATATTAAAACTCGTATTTTGTGTTTCCCTTTAGACAACTGATTTATAGTTTATTTTCCTGGAAAAAATACTATTTATCTTTTCACTCCACAATTTCATTTCATTATATTTGAAATTCCTTCTGTTCTTAAAATTATGTTATCAAAAATGCTCATTTTTATCTTCACTAAGATAAATGTGTATGTTTGCATATACGTGTTGACGCTCTTCAAATTGTACTGTTTATATATTTCGTACGAATGTACTTAGAAGGAGAAAACATCACTTCGGATCCATCTTTTTATTTTTAATTAGTTAAATATTGGTATAATTTGTAAGAACTTTTAACAATAATTTCGAAAATATTGCAGCACAAAAACGGGTTTTGCGTAATTTCACATTCAGAAATACTACTAATATTTAATCGTGACTTTTTTTCCTGTTGTTAATTATCAAGATATTGTGATTCGATTCATTTTTTTCTCTAATTGAATAGATTCCAGTAAGAGGCATCCTTCAAATAAAAAAATGCTTTGCTTATATTTAAATTTTAATATCAGAATTAAGCTTAATTAACACAAACATTTTTGTGAATCCATTTTTAAATATTGTTGCTCTTTCATGTGATAAGCTGGGCATGCAAAGATATAGACAGAAATTTTGGGAAAATATAGTACAATGAACAGAATGATTATCATGATTATAAACCTTTGAAATGTGATAATTTTTTTTTAGAAAATCATCAAAACCAAGTTATACAAGCTAGTTGACTGAAACTGTCAACAATCATTAATTCCTGCAAACCAATTAATACTAAAGCAATTCTAATATTGATTGCTTTTCTGTGGAGTTTTTTCTAAATTTTCTTAATACTTCGCAGTGCTGATAAAATTATGAGAAATTTTATTCCATTACACTTTATACTAAGAAAATAAATGCATCGTAACTTGTTTTTACAATTTTTATAGTATATTTGATTTATTTTTCTTGTCGTTTTTCTATTTTTCAAAAATTGTTTAATTTTTATGGCATTCATTTATGGTTTTCATTGTGAGTTTATCTTCAGTTTGCAGGGAGTATCTCATTCACAGAAAGTTTATTCATCGTTTTTTATTAATGTATTTTTATATGCATATCATTATTTTTCAATTTAATTACAAAAATTTTCAAAATATATTTATTGAACTATTTATAAAATCGTATTTTTGAAACTATGCATTTCATGCATAGCTTTGTTTGTATCTGTTCATCATTTAAGAGAATACGTATCTATTTTATCAATAAATGAATAATGAATAAATCAACTAAATAAAAATGTAAACACTCTCTCATTTCATTCGTTTCAAAATTTCGATTCACAATATTCTTAAAGCCTTCAAAATATATGAAAAGAATTCATACAATATATTAAACATTGATGAAATTTCTGTTTACAGTTTAATATTCGCTCTATTAACTTATTTCCATTTTCCGACAACATGTGGCGCTCTGATACAACACAACGCAATTCCAAAGAATGCGGCGTCTTTTCTAGATTGCAGCTCACTTTAGTAGTATGTTTATACACTCGTATCAACTGTAGAAGTTTAACAGTGTTGAATTTCTACTGTATATTGCCAATTCGATATAAGTTTCTTCAAATGTATATCCTATCGCAAATTTGCTGTGATATATTGTTGCTGTTCTTCATTTTACAATCATCAGAACTTGTATCGTCATACAAAAATGGTGAGTACTCGCTGTGTTCTTTTCTATTTGCATTCTTTAAAATATAGATAAATCGGATGAATGATTTGATATCTTTTTAATATTAAGTTCGAAAAGTATATTGTATATATTCTTATTATAAATTTTATATTTTCAATAATAAATGGAATCCATTTGTTTCGAGCAAAGTATATCTTATTTTAGGTACGTTTCATTAAAGCCGTGATGATTTCTTTTGTAAACTTTTTGTTGATTCTATTCATTGAAAAGTGAAAAAAATCTTTGATAACGTTTTTCTCTGTGAAAATATTAGTTTGAAACTTATCATTACGACATTTCTAGACTATTCAATCCATTTAATTTTAAATTCGCACTATCAAGACTTACATAAATAATAATGTAATAAATTATTTAGTGACATAATATTGCAGTAGGAATAACGTAATTATTACATTTGATTTATTTATTGCGAGGAAGATTTAACTCTATTACTTTGAGGAATAACGTTTTTTAATTAAATATAATTTCAAAAAATGATTACTCCTCAAAGAAATAGAGTAAAATGTTTTAGTATATTAAATTTTTTATAATTAAATATAATCTCAAATTGAGAATTTTACAATTAATATGTTAGACATTTTTTTAATTTTTACTTTACCTAATATACTCTTCTAATCGTTTTCCAAAACGTAAAACTTTAACACAAGAATTGAATTTTGGTTAAACAAAATTTTGAAAATAATTCTTTAGACTAAAATTCCATAGTGCATATTTTTTATATATTCGAAATGAATTGCTCTTTTTAAATCTGTGTATAATATTTTTAATTAATTACATATTTCAATTGCCTATTTTGATTTTAAATATTTTACTTTCTTTTTACAAATTGGTTCTGTTTTATTTTCTTGTTCTGTGAAAAGCATTCAGAGATTAAAAACTGTGTATCTATTTCAGATTTACCTAAAGTTCAAAAATTTTACTTTCCTGATCTTGTTGTCACCGGACAAAGAACAAGTGCTCATTGTACAGCTGTATCAGGAACCCCACCAATGAATTTCAAATGGTTAAAAGACGGTCAAATTATAAAACCAGTTCAAAAATTTTCAATTAGATCAGGGGCTGATTATTCCATTTTGTTCATAGAAAACGTAGATTTGTCTACGAGTGGGAATTATACTTGCGAACTTACAAATTCTATGGGTGTCGATAAATACACTACAGAGCTTCAAGTGAAAGGTAATTATTTTATTTGGAATAAGATTAATAAAAATTAATTACTAATCATAAACAAAAAAATTTGATTTCCATAATTAAAATTAAATATGTGTGCAAGAGTTCTATAATTAAAATATTAATCTGTATTTAATTTTAGTTAATAATCAAGTTTAAATATTTTCATTATTTTCCAATAAAACACTTCTAAATGCTTCAAATGATTTTAGAACCACCGACTTGGTTAAAGGAACCCAAAGATGTCTACATTTCTGCAGGTGAAAATATCTCAATAGAATGTTCGGCAACTGGATTTCCAGTTCCTAATGTCACATGGATGAAATCTTCAGGTAATGAATTGTTTAATGTTTAAATAAAAAAATGTGCACAAAAGATAAGATATCCATCTACTGTGTTTACTAAATTTTATTTTTATTAATATTTTAAATATGATAATTAAATTCCGGAAATGAGATATTATTTTACGGAATTGGGATATCATTTTGTTGATCATTTTTATCACGTTTGTGAGATGTAAAAATTATCCCTAAACTTATTATTATGATTTTTGACTCAGTGAAATAAATAATTTAATGTTATTTTGTTTTCGAATTTTAAAATTTTGTTAAGCCTAGAGTTATACAATTCTCATATAATTACAGAATGATCACCAGTCTGAAAACTATCAAAATATTTAGCGAAATAATCAGTTATATAACAAAATTCTACATATTTATATTCTTTTTTTTCTCATTACCGAATTATTTTCTATTTTTAAATTAAATAATCTGTATAGATTTTCGCAATTTTTATATTTCTTCCCTACTTAACGTAACTATTTTATTATATTTTATGATCTAATCGTGTGATGAAAAAAAATTAGGCCATCTTCAACATTCTGAATTTTTTAAAGAATAAATTTTATTCGTTTCTCATAAGTTGTAACGTATTTTAAAATAGAACTACAGATAACTTTTAGGGAAATAGAACATTTTGATTCTGGAAAAAAATTAGATTCCTCAAGGCATTTGAAAAATCTAATATTACAAAACGTTTTGATCCCGTTGATTTTAATGTCAAGGCATTCGTAATATGAAAGAGAGAAGCTACAGGATATTTTATTTAAACTTAATTTTATTTTTGAATCAGGATTCTTGTTATTTTTCAAAACGTACTTAATATTTTTCTTTTAAAAATTGAATAAAATAAATGCTTCTATTCATTAATAAAATTAATGTGAAATTAAATTGTGAAACATTGAATTTTAATGCTGATATCGCACTAAATTTAAAATAAATAAACTTAATATTATGTATTTTAAGATATTATGTCCTAAATTAAATCCTGTATTAATGTCCTAAAATAGTTTCATTTTATACTTACTCTAAATAATTGTTTTAAATTATATCGTAAGAAAATTTTTAAGTTATTATTAATAATATTTTTGATATTTAATATTTATAATAAAATTTTTAATATTTTTTTATATCTTATCTTTTTTACAGGTTTTAAAGATGGTTTAGAAGAAGTAAAGTTACAGCAACAAGCGAAAGGCAAAAGTATTCTTTTAAAAAAGCATGCCAGCATAGAAGATGCTGGATTTTATTTATGCATAGCAGATAATAGTATATCCAAAATCCAGACAAATGGTATTATTGTTTCTGTAAGCGGTAAGAGGCACAATGTTTTATTTCCCAAATATTTCTATTGGTTGTAATTTTCTTTTTTAAAAAATTTTCATATATCTGAATGTATCGTTAACAATTTTAATATAATTTTTTGTTAACTGAAATAGAATTTATTTCAATTCTCAAAATAGTCGTCGCATTAATCAGCTGTAAAAAAAAAAGATTTTTTTTTAGTTTTTTACTTTGTATCACTTAGCAAGATAAATAAAAAAAATCTCAATTTTATATTAATAAAATTCAAATATTTTCTCACACAAGAATTTGTTTATTTCGTTGACACCACGTGGCGCTCCTGTATCATATTCTTCTCTATTAGTACTGCGTTATCATACATAGAAAATAAACCGCTTACTACTACAAATTTGCGGCGATGCTCTCTCGTGGTCAATTTCAATAACTTACATTCCAGAAATTTCTGTGAATTCATACATCCCTTATTTCATTTGTGTGTTCTATTTTCATTGGATATCATGGATTCAAGAAAACATCTTGCAAATAATTTCCGTCGCTATTCCATAGCCGTCATGTCTGTAGCATCCTGTATAAGCATCTTTCCTGTACACGCTGGTGAGTTCCGATTTTATTATTTTGCATGTTTAGTTTATGATTTTTATTAAAATAAAGAGCAATATACTTCAAAGTTTGATATTAAAAATTCTTAATTTCATATTGTAAACATATATTTTCAAATTTTGTGGTTAATTATTTCTGTTTTAAAAATATCTTGTTAGGCTAATTGCAAGAATCATTTCTTGTAGTTAAAGAAATGTAACTATATTTATGCGTGTAAAATATTTTATTCCGATATTATTTACTGAAAAGAATTTTCATTTTATTTTGAGAATTTCAACCTGTATTATTATTTATTAAATAATCAACGATTTATATTTGATAAATTTTTGATGAAATGTAACATAAAACATCATAAAAAATCCATTTCTCAATTGGATTTTCATTAATTGTTTTATCATGATTTGTAAGCACTTATATTTAATTTTTTTCGACATTTAAGTTTATACATTAGCGGTTAATATCATTTTGTTAAAAGATCTTCTTGTTACAATACTCTAAGTGTATAGAAAAGCATTTTTGTAATACAGTCAGTTATTTTTAATTTATGTTAATTTTTGTCATATTATAGTGAAAAAAGACGGCGAATAACTATATTAATACTTTTATTTCACATTAAAAGTTCTTAATATAAACTAAGCATCATATAAAAGTACTACTAAAATTATATCTACAATATTTCAACTCTAAATCACATAGTTAGAGATTATTATGAAGTCGTGTATTTTTTGCATGCATAAAGAAATTATCGTATTTATATAATTGCTTGTTTATTTGAACAGCTTCAAAAATTCATACTTTAGATGCTTAATTTTTAACTTAAAAGAATATTTAATAAAATGCAAACCAATTATAGTTTATATAGATATTTTTATACAAAAATGATAAAAAGCAAAAAAAAATCCAAAAAATAATAAATTAAAATATTAATGGAAAAATTAAATGCTACGATTTATATATTAAGTAGACAGGTTCTCAAACTTTTGAACCCCTTATTCTCAAATAGAATTACTGTCTTTTAACCGATTCAATACCTTATATAAGATTGTACATTTCTGTTTAAACCGATTTTCAAATAACGTTTTCTTTATTTTTTCACAAATGATGAAGCATTCAACTAGAATCTGTGTTATTATTAATAGATCGTTCTTTTTAATTTCATTTTAAAAAATTAATTTAATATTTCACACTACCTACACATGAAAATCTTAAAAGGTTATATTTCCCCCTGATTTTTACTATATAGTTGCTTATATTATTCAACTGAAAATATATAAATTAAAATATATAATGTTCTTATATGAAATTTTATTGATGTTTAATAAATTTTAAAATGTACACCTAAACATATTCTCTTTTCTTTTTATTGATATTCTTCCCTAAGGAAAAGTAGAAATCTTGTTTTAACTGCTCCGAACTTTTTTTTGTTTCGTTTTCGTTTAGTAAGTTTAGAATTAATTGCTTAAAGTTATTGTCTAAATCTGCAAATCACTGTGATGGAAAATAAATTTAATTTTTTTATTTGAAATGTATGTTTTTATGAAAGAAAAAAAAAACAATCGCCCACGATTAATTATAGAAAATCCACATTTATGCCTGTATAAAAATATCTTAAAAAATTGAAAAAAGATCAAGTTGTAGAATGATATTGGAAAAATATATATATAAAATTTCAAAAATATATATATCTATTTATGAAAAATAAATGAAGAAAATTTTTACCATTTTATTGAGTAATTTGTGAAAAAATATTCTTTTATTTGATTATATATCTTGATTAGTTCTAAAAAGTCAACTATAGAGACATTAGTTGATTTCTTTTATATATATATATTTACCAGAAAATAATTTGAAAAATGATAAATTTGTAATGTCTTTTTCAGCTTCGCCAAAAATTCAACCTTTCAATTTGGCGTCTCATTTTCGAACAGGAGAAAAAGTAACACTTTTCTGTGCCATCAAATCTGGCACTCCCCCTTTTACATTTTCATGGATGAAAAACTCTCAAACACTCACTGCAGATTCATCTGTTGAAATTCATCAACTCAAAGACTTTTCAAGTTTAATGTTTCCATCTTTAACACTAGACTCTAAAGGTAACTATACTTGCAAAGTCTCCAACGCTTTTGGAACCGACTTCCACACAGAATTTCTTAATGTTGTAGGTAAGTCAAAAATCAATCTAAATAAATATTTGTATTCAAAAATTTAGATTTAAAATATACCTTAAATGAAAGTTAAAATGTCGCTTGAAGTTGAAAAAATACATCACACTTTAAAAGAGCAAATTATTACTATTCTTAATAATCGCCATTTGCCATTTTCTTTTGCTTAGTTCCACCAAAATGGCGAAATCTGCCCAAAGATCAAGAAGTGGTTGTTGGAGAAGATTTGTTGATGAAATGTGAAGTAGAAGGTTATCCCATTCCGACTATATTATGGAAAGGTCAGGACAAAGGTAAGAAATGGATATTATTTATTTAAAAAGTAAATTCATTAATTTTTATTAAAAATTAGCATTAAAGTGCATATTTTGCATATTAAAAAATTCTAAATTCTGCGTTTAGTTATAATAAGTTAATTCTTTGGAATTACTCACTGTCATAAAATGAAAACAGAATTAAAGTCTGTGTATTTCATTTTTCTATTAGCCTTAATTTGCATAAAAAGTTAGCAAACCAATTTTAAAAGGAATTTTTAATAAAATTAGATAATGAAAAAGGTTTTATTTATTTATAATTTTATTTATTAAGCTTGAATTATTTACTTTCATTAAGTTTTAACAAGTTATTAAAAAAATAAGAATTTCTATGAAAATTGAATAGAAATCTAAGATTTATGAAATTCTTCGAATGACCCAAATAATACTTTATCTTTCTTCAGAATTAGCAGTAAATGTTACAAATATGTCTTAACTGCTGAACTGCTTTGCTCGAGTGCCATACATACATCAATTTATCGAATTTTGATAGTCATAAGCTAAAAATTAGCCATTCATAACGATTATAATTCAATATTATTATTACTTCGAATACATAGATAAGTCACGTATTCAATAGATTTCAATTTTGAATCAAAATAAAATAAAAAAAAATTCCAAAATAGAAGGTGTCATCTTATTAAAGAGTGAAGAGAAAAAAATAGTTAAATGATTAATTCCAATTAACCATATTTTTAGCAAATAAACTAAATTTATGACTCAAATTAAAACTATTAAGTCCTTTTTGATTTAACATAAAGTGTACTAATAAGACTAATTCATATTTTCCTGTAAAAGCTTAAGTTATTACTTTTTAAGTAATAACTTTTAAGTCATAATATTTTTATTTATAAAATTCATTCCAATTTATATTCGATAATAAATTATATAATTTCTTCTTAATTTTTTTCATGTATTTCAGATAACTTCAATACAGCGATTCTGCAAAAAGGTTCAAGGATGAA
This sequence comes from Argiope trifasciata, assembly GCA_026543055.1. Classification (NCBI taxonomy): domain Eukaryota; kingdom Metazoa; phylum Arthropoda; class Arachnida; order Araneae; family Araneidae; genus Argiope; species Argiope trifasciata. The sequence goes on from JAPMOQ010022357.1 coordinate 140,416, forward strand.
AATTGAAGGTGGTGTTTTTGAAATAACAGGTGTTAAAGAAGAAGATGAGGGTGATTATATATGCGAAGCTTCGAACGGTATAGGAAATGGAATATCACATACAGTAGTTATATCTGTCCTTGGTATGATTCATGGTGCAATTAAAGAACTTCTTTATTTGAGATTATGGTTTATTTTATGTATACTTTTGGTTTTAAATTCGTCAGATGAATTTTTATTTCTTACTGCATTAGAAACATTTAACATACTGGTATACGAATAAAAATATTTTTTATACTTTAATATAACTATTCATATAAAAAGAACAATTCACATTGGGTTTTAAAATATTACAAGAAAACTTTTTTGTTATTTTTTACTTCAGTATTTTCTCACTATTTTGCACAAACATTTGAATATTAAATTTTTTCAAAATATTTTGTACGAATTTTTTTGTGTGCAATAGATACATTTTATTGCAGAATTTTGTTTATATTGACAACGTTATGAAATATTAATTATGAAAATTTCCGTTTTGTTTCATTCCTGTTCTTTATAATAAAAAAATGGAATAGTTTTAATAAGAGTTATTGCGATATATATAAAACTGTATAAAGATCGGTTTTCTAATTTAGGAATTTGTATATTATTTTTAACTCTCTATCTTTACACAATGTGGCGCTAGTTGACTGTCCCCCAAGAAAAATTCAAACGATCAAGATGGCTTCATATTTTCTAGAATAAATTGCGGCTATAAACAACCATCTTCGTTGTTTTGTACCATCAATGTAAAGTTGTTTTTAGTGCATAATATCAAACAAACTGGGAGTTTTGATTAAATTTCTGTGATAGACAATGGTTTTCTTATACTTAATGCTAAAATCTGAGTACAGAATATACATTGATTTCTACACAGTTTTGATAAGCTTCAACATATTATCCTTTGGCGTGGATTCTTACGATAGAAAAAGATCTCTAGGTAAGTTGAATTATTATTATTCATTCTTTCTAATTAGTTATAATTTATATTCTTAATGGTTTAACATGAAAAAAGTATTATTTCAGAGCTTCCAAATATAATAATGATATTGTAAAGTTACAAGAAAAATGCTGTATGCTTATTTTAACAAAATACTTAATACTTATTATCAACATTAATGTATAATTTTTTCTAACTAATAAAGCTTTATAAAAGTTATTACATGAATTTTTTCCACTTATAAGTAAATACTCAGAAATAATCTGACATCACTTTTACTATTATTTTTATTTTATTTATATTTTTCTCATCTTCATCCGTTCTCATAATCGTCAGTTTTCTATAAAAATAAATGTATGATAACTAAAATATGCTATAGATTTAAACTTTAGAATAATATTAGAACGGACATAAAATAGTGCTTTATCTATTAATTAACCTTTTCTGTATTTTTCTTTGTTAAATTTCTTTTAAGTTCCTTCATAAAATTCAACGTTTTTTTTAACAGTTTCAATGATTTTTTTTAGGTTATCCAAGGATCCAACAATTTTATTTTCCAGACAAACTAACTGAAGGTCAGAAAACCAAAGTTTTATGTACTGTTATTGATGGCACTGGACCATTCAAATTTTTATGGTATAAAAATGACCACGCTCTCGCGTCTTCACCATCTGTAACAATTCAAAATAGTGAAGAGTATTCTATGTTACTCTTTAATTCGCTCTCCACTGACCATGGTGGAAATTATTCTTGCGTGGTTTCGAATTCCTTTGGAAGGGATTCTTATTCTTCGCAACTCATTATAAATGGTAAGTTTAGAATTCTTATATAATTTTTATTTAATTTTGGAGAAATATATTTAATTTTATCTAATTATTAGTTGTGAAAGATTTTTATTAGTCTCATTACATTTAGTAATATAAAAAATTGATTTTCGTCTATTTTTATACAGCAAAATAATACAATATTGAGAAACTACAGATTATAAAGAATAGTTATGATTAAAAAAATAAATTATTGTTGTTAAATGTTTAATCTGAATTCTAAAAAAGAAATAGTTAAAAAAAAAGGTCATGTATATGGCTCATATGAGTTAAACTAAAGTATCCAAAAATTATTTGAGACAGAGGAAAACTATATAGAATATTTTCTAATTAATCAATTTATTCTTTACAATTTGTATTTGAATATTTCATCATCAAAAACCATGAATTTTCTTCTTAATACTGTGAATGCAGGACAATTATTAACACTCTAGAGAATTATAAAACTGAGAGGTGATTTTTCAACACCGCATCAAATAATGTTAATAAAAAAAGGATACAAGTTTTAACTTTTATCTTCAATCAATTTTATAGAAATGCATTTTGAAGCATTTAACCTGGAATTATAACTAATTTAAAGTACCAGCGAAAATTTCAGAATAAATCTATCCATTAAAATAGCAATTCATTGTACCCTTTATTAGATAGATTAAATATTTGATGCCCAAAACTAATTCTTGTTCATTATAACAAGAGTAAATATATCGCAAATACTTAAAATTGTTGAAATAATTTAAAATTTGTTCATATTTTATTTCAACACATCATATTGAATATAATCTGATCAGAAAGGAAAAGAAAGGATTAATTTAAAGTAGAAATATTCAAATCAATCTTAATCGAATTTTTAAGCAAATTAAGAAATTAGTTAATTGAACATATTTTGATGCTAAAAGAACTGATTATCTGCTTGGAGGTTTTTCTGATTTTATTTCTTATGTGATAAAAATTTTAGTTAATTTCCTTCAAAGATCTTTTAAGAATAATTTGCATTCTTGAGCAGATAATTTTATTATAAAACTTCATTATCTAAAAAACCTTTTACTTAAACTCCAAAAGATAAAAATTAAAATAAATCATTGTAATTAATCTTAGAAAGATTTAATTACGAAAGAAATTATTCAAAATTAATTTTTAAAATGTTACTTGTTTTTTAACCCTGCTTTGTATTCCTTGCATGTTTTTAAGTGTTTTTAATTAATTATTTTTATTATTTGGAAAGTTTTAAAAATTTTACATTCATTTGAACTATATTTGATATTTTTCTCACCGCATTATGTTTACTTTCAAGTACCACCTACTGTTATACAAGAACCTGTGGATCAAACACTTGAAGAAGGTTTTAAAGCCTCATTTATTTGTCAAGCTTCAGGCTATCCTGAACCTTCGATAACTTGGCAAAGAGGTAATTATTCTGATTTTATTGTTTTTAAGCACAAAAAATGTATTCTGTAAAAATATAGCATTGAAGCCAGTAACTAAAAAAATTTATTAGTTAGTTGCTGTTGTTGTTTACAGAATTGTTACATTTATAAAAGACTCCGTTAAATTATGATTTATTAAATAAATTGTACTAAGGTTTTGAGAGTGTAACTTTTGCAGCAGTTTTTATATTAAATGAGAAATTTGGGAATAAAATATTTTAGAAATGAACTAAATAATCCTAAAAATTTATTAATCATTGCGGTGTTTTTAATACTCATAAGTATTAGAGATTGAACATCAGAAATTAAAATAAGTAAATTTTTAAATAAGTAAAAGTGTAATATTTATTGGAAAATGAAAAATAATTAAAGATTTAAAGTTCAGTATCTTATTCTATACATTTTCATTCCTTTTTGTAAGGTTTAATATCGAAATAATATTAAAAAATTTTGTGATAATTCTGTAAACAGAAATAGCTAATTCCATTTTTTTAAAATTATTATAAATGTTACAGTTTGAAAAAATGTTGAAGTATGGTATTAGAAGTAAAAATATATTCCCTTATTCCACAATTATTCAATATTTATATTTAAATATATTTTTTTTCTTATTTCAGAGGAAACAAACAAGGAAAATTTTGAAGAAGAAAGAATCAAGACATTCTCTAATGGGACACTAATCATCACTAGTGTCAGAAAGAAAGATGAAGGAATTTATAAATGCACAATTAGTAATAATATTGGTCAAGATTTGCATAAATTAGTTTCATTAACTGTTATTGGTAAGAGATAACAAAATATTACTAATCATATTTACGATCGTTATATTTTGTCATAAATACTAAGAAACGGTCAAAAAATAAAGTAAATTATCAAAAATTGTGTTTTTGCTATTTTTTCCTTTTATTTCCAAAATAAAATATAGAAAATATTTTTTTCATCAACTGCGAATGAAAATACTGTTGGTCTGATATTATTCCGTGAGATTGTGTTGATATTTCTCTGATAACAACATGATCCGTTTTATCAACTGCCAAATACAAATGTTTTTTTCCTATGACTATTCATGACTGAAAATCTATGCAAAATACTACTGATTTAGAATAGTTTGTGTAATCAAATATGATGCATTTTAAACGAATTATTTCGGTTATTCATTTTATTATATGTCATGTTTTTGTTTATATATATATAATATAATTTTAAAATGTTGTTTCAAATACACTTTAATATATTATCTTTTCACCTAGGTTCTCTTTCCTGATTTAAAGTGTTTTATGCTTGCGTACAAGTCATATAAAGGGTTAACACTTATTACTTTTTTCAGTTCCCGCTCGTTTTGAGGAGAAATTTACCATGAAAAATGTTCGAAGAGGGGAGACCGCTACGTTAAAATGTGAAGCAGTTGGAGACAAACCATTGAGTATTACTTGGACAAAAGATAAAGCTGAAATCGATTTCAAGAAGCATACCAGGTAAACAGGACTTAAGACTGTTAAAATCTTTGTATGACAAATACTATAAACATCAATAACTTTTAAATAAACCTAACCACTCACTAATTCTTTTCATATAGATCATGAAAAATTTAAAAATCATCCAAATTATTTTTAATCAAGTCAAGTTCATGGCAATAAAGGATTTTTTAGTATTAATGAAAACACAAAAAGTATATAATTGTTACAAAAATCTTGAGCTTTTATCACTTAATTTGCTATCATATTAAACTTTATACAAAAATATAGTTATTTAGAAATATTTCAATTCTTTTTTTAATCAAATAAACTTTTGGGAAATTTATTTTATTATTGTTAATGAAAATTCAAAATGAAATATAACTGTTGCGTATTCATAAATTGTTATTAAATGTGCGATCGTATTAAACTTTGTGCAAAAAGTCATGAAAATTCTCATTTTTTTTTACAGTATCATGTTTTGTGACATTTATTTCTTCCGTAATATCCTATGGTCCTTATTCTGTTCTGACTTACACACAAATAACAAACATTTGATTATTTTCTCGTCATCAAAAGACAATCATATGTGATCATTTTTTTATATTTAAGAATGTGGATTTATTAAAAGTGGTATAACTTTCAATGTTGTTTGTTTTACTAAAAACTTAAACGAAAAATTTTCAATCATTTTTATCGAGAATGACATTTTCTAATAGCTTATTCATACATAAAATAACATTATATCTTTTAATTAAGAGAAAAAATAAATCCAAGAAAACTAAAGCCAAATAAGGAAACATATTTATTTAAAATTTTAAATAAACAGAACATCATTCATGGTATTATTTCTTTTTAAAACTCTTTTTTAAATGATATTTTTTAACTGCTTGCTGTCTATTCATTCTGTCTCTTCATTAATGAATGAGGAAGAATGAATTTTGTGACTACTAACAATGATTCCTTTTATACTTTTTCACTATATTATTTATAAAATGCACTTAAAATACTTGTATTTATAATTACTTAATTTTAATTCCTCCTATGATTAGAAATAAAATAACACCTTAGTAGCAACATAAGAATAAATAATCAGTATATAAGAATGAAAATAGTGTTCTCGGGGTTTACATACATTCTGAAAACATATAATGACCTTATATTTAAACTGAAAGTACAGCCATTTGTAAAAATTAGAATATGATTTATCTATAAAAATATGATTCAAATAAAAAAAATATTTTTCATTTAAAAATATTTATCATGATCAAATAAAAAATATGTTTCAATATTTATTTATTTATATAGATAAATATTTTCAATATTTATTTCAGGTTGGAGAAGTTCGACAGGGATATCGAAAAGGGCCTGAGTTCAGAGCTGATTATTCGAACAACCGACCGTAAAGATGGAGCCTTATACGGATGCTTAGCTAAAAATGAATATGGATCTGATGAGCGAAATATCAAACTTCTGGTTGTAGGTAAGGCATATACATATAAAATAAAACAATGTAAACATTCGCTTTCATTGAAAATTGAAATAAGTAAGCTATGAATTATATAGATAACAAATGGGAATGGTCTCCCTGAAATTTTCTAGTATAATCATCTCTAATATAATTAATAGTATATTATTAAATGTATGCCACTGTATTCAGTATCAGACATTAAACGCTAAAAATTGAATTATTTAACTCCAATTTAAATTATAATGCAATAATATTTAAATCAATATATAACTAAACATAATAATATTTAATGAAAATACTCATGGAGTTTTAAACATATTTAATATTGTTCATTGGTTATCACAAATTAATAGTCAATATTAGTGAAAATAATATTATAACTTATATGAAAAAAATCAACATATGCAAAAGTATCTGTATTGGCTCAATAAAGAGATTTTAGTACTTTTCGTTAAATTTTCTTTCATAGCATTACAGACAAAATATGACTTCAAATTTGATTGATATTCCAAAATATGATTTTTTCCTTTAGTTAAAATTATTTTTCTATTTTCTAATTATTTATTTATTTATTTTTGCTTATTTCTTTGATGCCATGTGCGATAGCAATAACCAAACTATATTATATCATCCCTGATAACATAATCTATTCGAACAATTATAATCCTCTATTTGATACGAATTTTATTCCACAGTTTTGAATAAATATCTTTTTTATTTCCAAATTTCTTAACACAACCTTCTTCTCAACTCAACAGCTCTCCACAACTACTCTATATTCCTTCCTCCGCTCAATTTTGCTTATTATGTTTCTTTAGAGAAATAGTATTTAGAAGTTTTAATTCAACAAGCCATGAATTACATATAAATAATTGGATCTTTGAAATTTATATTCAGGAATTGAATTATAAAGTTTTGCATTATTTTAAATTGCAGAAGTTCCTGCGCAGCCGTTAGATGTTAAGGTAAAAGAGGCATGGAGCCGAACTGCAAACATTGTATGGTCTGCACCTTATTCTGGAAACAGTCCAATAACTAAATACATTATTCAGTACTGGAGAGACAGAGGTAAGAGAAAACAGTTTCTGATTCCATAACAGAAGCAATAAAAATATTTTGCCTTGTTTTTAAGGTATACAGATTTATGTGTTATTTAATTTCTTAAAAAAAATATTACATAAGAAGTAGTCTCTTAAAGCGGAAATTTTTTTTCGATTAAATGATAAAAGATAAGACATTTTTTACAATACATTAAAAATTTATGTGAGGTAAATAAACACGAAAAAAAGTTCTTATAGCAACAAGCAAGTTCCTGAATATTCATAAAAATTTTATATTGAAAATTTTAATGATGTTTTTCAAGATATTTTGAAATATATCTGAAGTTTATACTTGGGTATATCAACTGGTAATGTATAAAAAAATGTTAATTTTGACACTAAAAACTTTTAAAATAAAAATATGATAGACTAGTTAAATAAACCTGTTAAAAACAACTTTCAGTTTCGACTGTGTACTGCACTTTGTTTTACTATCATTATTTTGCCTACTCTTAGGTTTTTTAATGTTAATTAATCTTACAAGAAACAGAAAAGGCTTATTTTAATGCCGAAATAATTCATTCATTGATAAATTATTTTTTCAGCTTAGAAAGATTTGCTTACGTATCAATAAACATGATTTATTGACTTATGTTCATTTGTAAGGATTGAAAGTTCTTTTACACTTAAATATTTTACTACTTTTAAAGTTAAAAAATGCAAGCTAAAAATATTTTTTCTATGAAGATAAAATTTTATTTTATCTTCATGCATAACACGAAATTCTATTATAGCAGTGAAATTCAATTTCAGCTTCAGAATTTCACTCATTAAGATTTATCTGTAAATAAAAAATAATTTTCAGGTAGTTGCATCAGGTTGTATCCAAATTGCACAAGCCATTCTTGCCATTGAAACTAATAAATACGCTGTACGGAAAACTGCTACATGAATTCTGTGATTTGCGGTAAAACAAACATAAACAAAGTAAAAGGACAATTTCAAATTAACGAAAATAAAAATTCCTTTATCATCATATTGTTATAACTTATTAAGCTTTCGATCCATTTAAACTAAGTAAACGCATTGTAACAGAAAGTCATCTGTAGATCCTGTGTTTTGCAGTAAAACAAACTGAAACAAAGAAAGGGATTATTTTGAATGAACGAAATCAAAAATTGATCTATCATAGCTTCATAGTTGATCGAATTGTTATAAGTTTACAAACCAAGTAAATTAATAAATCCATCGCACCAAAAACTGTTCCCCAAATGCTATTATTTGCAGTAAAACAAACTTAAACAAAGCAAGAGGGCAGTTTTCGGTTATATTTTAACTTTTCCACGAAGGCAGTAAAACAAGCTTAAACAAAGCAGGAGAGCAATTTCGAAATATTTAAATTCATAAACACGCACTATACCGAAAACTCTTCCGAGAAGGCAGTAAAACAAACTTAAATAAAGCAAGAGGGCGGTTTCGAAACATTAAATTCATAACACGAACTGTACCAAAAACTGTTCTACGAAGGCAGTAAAACAAACTTAAACAAAGCAAGAGGGCAGTTTCCGATTATATTTTAACTCTTCCGCGAAGGCAGTAAAACAAACTTAAACAAAGCAAGAGGGCAGTTTCCGATTATATTTTAACTCAACCGCGAAGGCAGTAAAACAAACTTAAACAAAGCAAGAGGGCAGTTT
>JAPMOQ010022357.1:149293-159609 GCA_026543055.1 Argiope trifasciata
TAAAACAAACTTAAACAAAGCAGGAGAGCAATTTCGAAACATTTAAATTAATAAACACGCACTATACCGAAAACTCTTCCGAGAAGGCAGTAAAACAAACTTAAATAAAGCAAGAGTGCAATTTCGAAACATTAAATTCATAACACGTACTGAACCGAAAACTCTTCCACGAAGGAAGTAAAACAAACCTAAACAAAGGTAGAGAGAAGTTGCGAAGAACGAGGTCAGATGTTAAACAATTACAGCATTTTCGCATGTTGGACAATTATTTGAAGCTTTCGAAACATTTGAATAATAAACATATACAGAAAACTCTTCTGTGGATTCTGTGATTGGCGGTAAAACAAACTCAAACAAAGCAAGAGGGCAATTTTTTACCATTAAGCCAAAAATGCTTAAATTAACCTCTTCACAATTTGAATAATTTTTTTTTTAAGTTTTCGAGCTCTTTAATATAATAAATTCAGAACACCGAAGTTCTGTGATTCAATAACTTCTGTGAACTGCTGTAAAATAAATTTAAAATAAGATATAAGAGGAAATTACCCTTAATTCAGCAGTTAGAAACGGGAAAAAATATTCAGTTGCAGAAAATCATCGATTTAATGAATAGTTTAAATTTTAGAATTAAACACAAAGAATTATTAAAAAATAACTGAAATAAATTTAAACTAAAAAAATTTTTACAAGATTTACGTACTGGTTATGTTACCCTTATATAAAATGAAATACTTCAGCGAATTTTTATTAATGTAAAGCTATAAAATGAATACCCAATTTTTAAATTTATATAAAGGTAAAAGAATTTATTTATTCTTTTTATTCTAATGTGAAAAAAAAAATTTTGGCATTAGAAAATAATTTTAAAAAATATTTGTTCTTCAAAAACCGCGATTAATGTTTATTTAAATTTAGAAGTTTGTTTTTTAGTTTAATGTCTATTTAAATTTAAGTTTTGTTTTTCAATTAAAAACATAGGAATTTCATAAAAATAATACTTTTTCAAAAAAAATAAAAAACGCTCTGATAGTAGACGTATACCATTTTTAATATACGGTTTGCTTTCTTATTCATAAGATATTTTATTTACCATCATATGTTTATAAAAAAAATCAATATTCAATTAGTTTTCTTACACTATAGTTGATATTTAATTATATTATTCTAAACTATTCTAATTTATTTTTCTTTTGCTAGAATTTCAAGAGAAATTTATTTTTCAACAAGAATTCTTCCATAATTACAAATTTATAATCTCTTCTGATTTATGCAATACTTTTGTTACAATGCTCGTACTTTATTGCATACTTTTTACTATTTTTATTATATACTTAAAACGTTTATACTTTTCCTTCGTTTTACTTTCATGAATATGTTTCCATTTATTTTATTTTATTTTTAAGCATGATACTTTCTTAAGATTTCCATGTCAATTATATATCTCGGAAAGAAACTCACAAAAAAATGGCTACATAATCGTAACTGCTAAAAACAGAAATTATTAATATATCTACTTTTTGTTTCACTAGTATGTATTTTTTTATATTTCAAATAATACATTTTATCTAATATTTTCAATTTAATGCCCTTGCTTCTGAAGTCATATTATGTACGATATCTGAAACCCATTCGAGGAGTTGATGATATGCAGTGAAATGAGCTTAAACAAAGCACGAGGGAAATTCAAAAGAATGACGATAGGAATTTAGTAATATAATGCAGTGACTAGTTATGAAGATTTACAATGAAAATTCCAATACAATTTGAATTTGCAAACAAATTTATATTCTGTATTACAATTTACAAAAAATTAAAATTTACAAATTTAATGATATTGGAAAATTTCTCAAGAATAGACTAAATGTCACAAAATGATAAATGTAAGTGAACAGAACATCTGTATTATTTCATAAATAAATTATAATTTGTCTTTCTTTTTAATTTTGTTTCTTAGTTGAATTTTTTATGTGCTTATAAATCTTGTAAAAATTACAATTTTTTCCAACTATTAAAAATTATTTGTTGGTGAATATGATTACAAATTAATCTGTCTAGACATTCGAAAGCAAATAAATACAGTAAAAATAGAATTCTAATAATAATACTTGTATTAAATATTAATTTTTTTTTATAAATTTCTCTGAATACAGGTGGCCCCCACCGTCTCTTAGAAGACATCATTCCTAGCGCTCAAACGCAAGTCATATTGAAAAATTTGCAACCTGGAACGCCCTATGCCGTCACAGTTCTGGGAGAAAATGAGATCGGACAGGGGCAACCCTCTGATGTGCTCAAGTTTGTCACAGGAGATGAAGGTTTGGGACGAAATTTGTAATAAAGCATTGTTTAGATATGTACAAATATATTACTTTTAAGTATTGGAAATTGAGGAGTATAATTTTTTATCAGTAATATAAATAAAATTCTTTATCATTAAAATATATAAATTGAATGTAATTAAGTTTTTTAATCGTAAAATTTTTAGATCTCATGACGATTAAAAGTTATATAATGCCCATAAAGATAGAAAAAAGACTCTTTTCAAAGTTTTTTTTAAAAAAATTATGTGCTAAATATTTTTAACATTTTTATTTATTTATTTATATGCATTTTTTTATTTAAAATAAATTTAAAATTATTCTTTTTAATAACATTCATTTATATACAATTTTTTTAAGAATTTCGACTTAAATTTGAATATTTTGTTTAATTAAATACTAAAGATTAATTTTATTTTTCAAATGTGATTGAAATATAAAAAAATTTTGATAGATATCTGAAATAAAACTTTACTTTCTTTCTTTTTCAACCTTTAACAGAAAAAATTATTCCCATTTATTTCACAATATTTGATTATAAATAGCAACGAAAAATAATCAAACGGAATTTTTTTTAATTTTCCCTTTTAAAAACTTGACACATTTTCAAAATATATTATTTCTAAAAGGTTTATTTAATAAGACAAATACAGACAAAATGATGACAAGCTGTAACAATTTCTTTCAAAGAAAAAAATTTTAAGGAAAAAAATGTTTTTAAATGGCATTTAATTTTAAATTAATACATTTCAATTAAATAAATTTCTAACTGGTGTTATGGCCATTATGAATTACTTCTCTCATAATTTACTGTATTTGCTGAAATTACATACTGAAATTAATTACATACAATTATTACTCTATTACATAGTTTTTCAGTACTTTTCATAATAGTATTGTTATTGTTTGTTTCGCCTCCAAGCCCTTATGGTGTATATAATATCCGCATAAAAAGCAAACGTAATAAAAATAATTCTCGCTTCAGCTTACAAAGTAAGAAGTAAAAAATCAGATACATAGCATCTTGATTTGCGAAAGATATAAAATAATATTAATTTGGAACGATTAATTTTTGAATGTTATTATAAATAAGTAAAAACTATCGGCAGAATTTATTTGCTATATGCAACAATCTGATGCAAAAGGCATATTCACATTAAATCCATCTATTATAATTTCAGTTTTTGGTCGTATATATTACATTATATAGATAACAATAATTCTATAATGCAAACATACCATTTAATGCTAAATTAATGAATGATGAATTTTTCTATTTAAAGTAATATTTTCCCCTTAATGCAGAACCAAGTGGTCCTCCTACAGATGTCTGGGTTGAATCTAAAAGTTCCAACTCCATTTTAGTAACATGGAAAGTAAGTCAATTTCCAAATTCTATTTTATAATGTTAGCAGAAAAATTATAATGTTATACCTATATTAAAATCACATTTTACCGATAGTAGAAAGTTGTAAAGGTGAACTCTATCGACCTTACATTACACATTGTATATCTTTCAGAAGAACTTAAATTTTACTTTTCATAATTAATTTTTCACAATTGCATAATAAATCAATGAAAAAATACAAGTAGATTTGATCGAGTTGATGTGAATTATTTGTAATAAATAAATGTTATCAAAAATTATTAATTTTTATTAAAATTTATTATATGAGCCTTTGTTAACCGAAATTTCTGCAAACGAAATTATTATAATAAAACCAAATTCCACATTTGTCATAAATTTTTGATGAAAATTTTTTCAAAACATGGGTATCAAAGGTAATGCAAAAGTTTTTAGAATTCATGAATAAGTGATGAATTTTTATACTTTAAAAATTATTTATTAAGAACATAATTCCAATTTTAAGTCTCTACCTATGAGCAGATCTTATGCATTTGTATAATTAAAAAAATGACTTTTTTGAGAACAAAGGAGTCACTAGAGAAATACAAAAAATTAGAAAAAATCAGTGGCACTAGTAAATACTCATATCAACATTTTTTATCAAAGATAGATCTTTTCCGTTCTTTCTAATTTACTATGTACATTTTCTGCAGTTCTTTTAATTTCAAGAAAGGATTATGTGGAAAGTTCTTCAGCTTATATTTTATGATCTTACTTATGGTCTTTGCAAATTTTGTTCAGAAAAAAAAATATCGTGTTACTTGAATGTTCGATTATTTTAGGTCTCAATCAGTTCGGATAATCAAAATTCTATTGTATTTTTTCTAATGCTTTTTGTATTCTCTCTCATGCAGAATAATTTACTCAACAACAACTGAATTATAAAAAGTCATGAAAGAGTAAGGTTAATATAAAAAAATATGTAGGAATACTTTGGACTTATTTATGAAATAAATTTAATATATAATGTTTCTAATTAACTCTTATTTAAAACAAGTAAGTATCTCCCATTTTTACTTAAGTGGTAACTTCATGTACACAAAAAAAATTTCTATGGCCAGAAAAATTTAAATCCTTACTTCTATTGTCTATGAGAGAGAATCAAGTGTTATGCTTCTTTTGTTACTGCGAGTGTACGGAAGTAGAAATCGGTATCGAGTTACATTGTAGTATTCTAAAAAAATTTCAGACTTTAAGAAGGTACTTTTTTTTTTTTTGTATTTCGATCCAGAGGATTTTCCCAGTTTTTATTTAAAAAGGTAAAGAAGCGCCCTCTGCATTTTTGATCACATTCTACAGTTTAAAAAATTATCTCTCCTCGAAATCTAATGGCAAACAAATCTAATATTAAAATTGTAAGGAAACTTGAATAATAGTGTATAAAATGATTTGAACTTATATTATTTACATTAGTGTAATGCCAATTTTTTCAAAATGAAACGGTAGTCTGCCTAACGTTTCTACGTGACTTGCTTGAATTTAAAAAATAAAAAATATAATACTTCATTGGAAGGATTCTATAAACACTTCATTGGTTTGATAAGATCTCAATTTTCATCTTCCAAACAAATCTATACTTATAATAAAGCTCAATGTGTGTGTGTGTGTGTGTGTGTGTTGGCGCTCTACAGGCCAGACTGTTGGACCTACAGCTACCAAATTTGGTACATGTATACCTTGGAGGTCGGGAATGTGCACCTCGTGGCCCTTTTTTCGAATTTTTAATTAGAATTTGAATTAATTAAAATTTAAGCAAAATTTCGACGTTTTTCCGCTATAACTTTTGAAAATATTATTGCACAAACATGATTTTTATATCAATTTAAAGATAAAAAAACGCAAGCTTCTATTTTTAACGAATTTTTAAAGAAATATTTTAACTATGTTTTTATCACGTGACTGGATAAAATAAAAGAATGCCGGAAGTTCAAATAAAAAAGCAACAACTATCATCGCAAATCAAATCTAAAGAAATACAGCTTTCAGCACGTGATTGGATAAAATAACATAAATATAAAATGTGATATCTTCTAAAAAAAATAAATGCAAGGCAAAGGATTCTAAGAAATCGTTTGCAATATTTATATCATTAATTCCATAAATTATCTTTATTTACAGTAAACCTGATTGAATTTAGACAGGATATGCATTGAAATCCCGACTTAATTGCATATTTCTATAATCTTTTGCAATATCTGTATCATTAATTCAATAATTTTTTCCCTTTTTCGCTTTCTTTAAAAAACATTTTAACATTTTGGCAATATCACCGAAAAAAACATTTTTAATATTTTCGAAGCATAATCGACAAATTATTAGAGCATTAAACTCAAAAAGTTTTTCCGAATAAAGTTACCGACTCTTTAACTACTAATAACTGAATCTTTTAACTTAAACTATTTCTTAAATTTTGGCTAATGAATATGGGATTTAATTGGAAATTTTAGAAAGCATTACTCATGGCGAGCCAGCTGGTCGCCAAAGGCGGCTAGTTTTTAATAAGTAAGTCATTTTGTAGCTATGTCCTGCTGCAAAAAAAGAAAAGAAAAGAAAATTCCAAACTAGTCTGAAACGTCGTAGACTGGTGGTTTAAGGATTGTTTGTTTTTTTGGTTATTTTTATATTGCTTGTTTGTTTGTGGTTTTTACATTGTTTTTAAAAGTTCGATATTATTAGTATAAACCATAGAAGCAATTAAATACAAAATATGTATTTAATATAGGTACACAGCGCACGAGAAGATAAACGTAGCCATTGAAACAATACAAACTATTATTTAAAATTAGACCTACAAATATTTTTAAAAATTTATTTAAAAGTTAAATCTTTTAGATTTTAAACTTGTCTAAAAAGGATTTTTATGCTATAGTATGTCCTAGACCAGAGTTTCCCAAACTTTTTTGTGTCGTAGACCCCTTGTCATGTTTTTCCGCATTGAATAGACCCCCTACTTACCTGATATTAATTTCCTGTAAATTTCTAACTGTAGTGAAGTTTACTGTTAAAAACTTAAAGTAAAAACACATGTTAATTTATACATTCATTAATTGAATTTAAATTTATACTACTCAAAATAAAATTTCGTATCTGTTATGTAAAATCTATGTAACATGAAATAAACATAAAATAAACTAACGTAAGCAAAAAGTCAATATTTTTAATGAGAAGGATGAGCCTGATGCTTTAACAATAAATTATGAACATTTGGCGTCAATTTTGTAAGGGTTAATCTTAAATCTCCTCGGCTAATGATGTCCAGTCTGTTTCTTTTATTCGTTAAGAGATTAGTAACAGCGCTAAACCCCTTTTCCACTAGGTATGACGATGGAAAGGAGATTAAAAATTTCCTTCCTATATTCCATAAGTAACGGATAAGTAACGGGTATGTTACAAAGAAGCCAGAATTGCTGATATCCGTTTTTGAACTGAACCTTAAGTTCTTCGTTTGTACTTAGTTCTGAGTAAATAGGTACTATCAGTGTATGTGTTGAGATTTACTATCGTGGATCCCCATTTTCATTTCATGGACCCCCAAATATTTTTTTCGCTGACGTAGACCCCTTTCAGGTTGTCATAGACCCCTAGGGGTCGATATAGACCACTTTGGGAATCACTGTCCTAGACTAAGTAAAAAAGAAACTGACATTTCGATTAAATTTTAATTAAAAATGTAATTAAAATTTTGAAAAATACTTGTTACTTAGCACCTATAAATCACTTATGATATGGCAAAGTAACTAATTCTAGATTTCATAGCTCCATGTCCAACAGTTTAAAACATTTCAAAATATTATTTCATATTCTTGTTCCATGACTCATAAAGCAATTTCGTAACTGGAGTCCAGCTTATAAACATCATTATGATAAAAAAAAAAAAATAATAACTGGAAACAAAAAACCAGCACTAACCTCTTCTGCTAGTCGACTAGTCTTGACAAAAGCTTCTTTAATTTGTTCTTAAAAACTTCATAAATATTCTAAATAAAGTTCTTCCACTAAATCCATTAAAATAAAATAATCATCTTAATCTATTGATATTGATTTAAATTATTTCTATTAAATTCTTCGAACTGGATGAAGTAATTTGAATACAGCGAGAGGATCAGAAAAGCAACCATGAAGTCCAGAAAAAACGAGTAAGATGGCTACATTAGAACAACTTTTTTTGAACTGCGAATTTCTACTTAAAGAACTTTTTTGGCGATAACTCGCTCCTACATGCGCTTTTTATCAAATACATAATAACAAAATAAAGTAATTAAATAATTGTATCGTTTTATAAATTCCTATAGAAATATAAATTTATCTTCTTATGGGGATGTTATTTTCTGTATTTCAATGTTTAATTTCATACAAATATAAAATGAATTATTCTCTATTTTGAAGAATATGAAATTTTGAAAAGTAGATATTTTATGAGAGATGAGAAATTACTATTGAATTTTCACTGCAAGGCTCTTAAAGATGAAAATCAAATAGATAAAACGACTTTTAATAAGAATAGTCATTACGGCTTTAATAAATATTAAGGAAAAAACAACTATTTATCGCTGTATGGAGTTTTATCTTTATTTTTTATTTTTATACATCGAAAATATTAGATACATTTTTAGTTTTAAATGTGTAAAAAATTCAGCATTTTATACAGATTTTTTTTTATTAAATTTATAATACATTACGGCAATGAAATAAAAATCATTTTAAATAAATCGATAAAAATAATAATAATAATTTTCAAAAGTTTATTAAAAGTAGAAAAAACAGCATTATATAAATTTTTATTATTTATATAATAATAATTTAAATTTTTTCTGCATGATTATTAGCATATATTGTTAATAAGTATTCTTGTATAAGTAAATACTAAACTAAGATTTTTTTAGGATTTCTTACAAACATAATGTTCTTGCATGCAAACATAATGAATCTTTTTTTACTATCTTTTTTTCATCATGTTAATGCAATACTTTGTTTTACTATATTTTTGTATCTGTTGTATAGTTTAAAATTATTAAGAACTGCTAATAATTTAAAATTATCAGGAAACCTCAGCCCAAACCAATGGTCCTATTTTTCCAGATCTGTTTCATATGAAGTGCTTCAATGCTTCTAGATATATAATCAATAATCGCTTGTCTCCCTTCCCGAAAACCGTTCTTTATTTTCGGAAAGAGAAATTTCAGACATACTAATTTGCTATAGCATGCTCTATGGGGGGAGGGACCGCCACAGAATACCTTACTCCCAACCACAGCAACAATTTTGTGAATTTTTTTTCATATAAGAGGTATAAGAGGCCTTAGATTTGAAATAAGAGGCTCATATAAGAATCCTCAGATTTGAAAACAATGATGATCTATTTCCCATCATCCTCCATTTTCAACAAAAATCTCAAAGACACTGCTATTGTATATTATGAGAGAAAAATCACAATAGAATTGCCCAGCCACAGTGATTGTATAGATTTCATGAATTTTTGTATTATATGAAAACTTAAGACCTATAGATAAGTTATCAAGTGTCGCCTTTGCTCTCCTCTTCCATTTTGGAGAGTTATTGAAAATAAATCACCCCTTTCCCAGCATTTAACAACAGGATTTTGCTAACTAATATCATCCCATTGCGTGTATATTCTTTAGTAGCATTGCCAATAATAATACAAATACTATTTAAATTCTTATTTAGATGTAATATGTACTAAATAGATAAGTTGTTTGTCAAAGTTGTTTGAAAATACTAAATTAGTATTATTAAAATGATAGTCGAACAGCTGAACAGGCCCTAAAGGCAGGAAGTCTCTTTAAAAATACAAACACCATTTTTTTTTCATCAAGAAATCCAAAGAAATTAGGTTTATATAAGTACGAAATGCATAATAAGTATGTGTGTTACTTTACTTAAACTCTACAATTAAACTTAATGCATGTTTAATCTTTCTTCAGGGATTAAATAGTCTTCTATTGATGTGACATAAAAGAAAATATATACCGTCAAATAGCGTCATTGTCACCTGGTCCTTGTGCTAAACATAAGGTCCAAAAATTGATTTCCCATATCCGTGCTCGGCCTTAAATACCTTTTATTATAATTTTAAAAAACCAGTCTAAATTAGCATATAATATTTTTTTACGTGTTTATACTGACATTTTCATAGAGTATTGATTTTTCAGAAAATTGTACATCATTTATAAAATGCCACGTCATGGAGTCTAGAATTTTTCTCCCAATTATTTCAAAAAATCATCTGAATAAGGGCTTGTAATAGAAGAACATATCTCGTTTATTCTATCTCGTTTATTTTTCTTATTTATTCTTTCTCGTTTTGAAGATATCTCGTTTATTTCAATAGATCTTCAACATTACGACGTGTGCACTTACGAGCGAGTAAAAGTTACAATTACTGTTTCATTTATTCAGAAAAAAAAAACATTTAACTTAAAATTGTAAGCAATATACTAATTCAGTTCTGTTCAAGTGCTATGTTAAATTTAGATCCAAGAGACTCATAAAATTATAACGTAACAACACTTTTAACGGTTATTATATTAGGTTGGTGCGTATGAAATGTCGGATTCTTAAGTGATTGTATA
>JAPMOQ010022370.1:0-11126 GCA_026543055.1 Argiope trifasciata
TTTCTGTATTCACGCATCATTACTCCATGCCCAACCAAGAAAAATTTATTACAGATTTCAACTTTTTATAGCTGCAGTGAGCAACAGTCCAACGCGAGCTTCTTGTGACATAATATTAACATTGGCATAACCTGTAATAAAATCTTTGAAGCAATTAATTTAAAACACAAATTTACGTGGATATATTTTCACAACGTGGTTATCTGCAGTTCCTTTACATTAGATATTAACACTGCTGCAAAATATATTTATTGAGCTTTTAGTGACATTATTTTGACATTGGCACAACCTGTAACAAAATTTTTGAAGCAATTAATCTAAAACACAAATTTACATAAACAGATTTTCACAACGTGATTACTTGCAGTTCCTTTAGATTAAATATTAACACTGCTGCAAAATATATTTATCAAGAAGCAGCAGTTTTTAAAATCTATTATACCGTTAAGAAGCATAATTAAAAAAAAAATTTTTTTAAACCCTATACGAAGTTAACAGCATTTCAAAAATATCAAATAACCTATGTATGATATAATTTCCTTGTAGTTTTGTCTATAGAATCTATATATAAATTACACTTATGCGCATGCAAAATCAGGCAAAATTTGTTTATAGCCGTTTGGCAACAGTTCGACCTCGACCGGGAACATCAACACGCGGTTTGATAAGATTTCAAACGAACGCTATTCTTGTTCGGTTTGAAAAATTTTTAAACCAAAAATCAACTGTGAAAATACGGACAAAATTTTTAGAATGAGTTAAAGTCATGTCGTATCGATTTTAAAACAAAATCATCGGAAAAGAAAAGACAAGAATGAAAATACTGCTCAAGATTCAATTTAGTTATATTAACTTCCCATTGTAAAGCAACACTAGGGCTATTTTGGCACGGATCTCGTGATTGTGAACCAGGGTCAGATGACGAGGACGACATCTGAACTGGCACCACCCTCTCCACGCCACACTACACCAACGAAAGTATGTTTGACATGACAGATTTAACGTGCAAGTAACCCCCTTACACGTCGGCTCTTCGGTTGAATAGAGTCTCGAGCCCTCCGGTTCCGAAGCCGAAACCTTACCAATACTTCTCAAGAATCCTTCATAAGAAGATGCAATTGTAGGCAATATTGCTATGGGATGCAATTGAATTGTACGAGATAGGGATATCGTTTATGTGTAAGAGGTGAAGTTTCCGAACTACAGGAGCATAGTCATGATTCTTTTAATTTTTTGCCAGGTACGTTAGTGAGGAAAAGAAGTAAATTCAAGTGAAAAATACACGAAATGTTGTCATTACAAAAATATTGCTTTCAATTATCTATTGAATCCACCGGAAAATTTGAAAGATTTGCTGATCAGTGATTCAATCGAAGGAAGAAACTATTGGATACATATAAGATGATATAATCCTACTTTAGCTCTATCTTTTATATCTATGGGAGTCAAACACCGTCCTGGAGCAAGACAATATTGCTATGGGATTTCTGGTCAGATTTACCACATGCTTTCTCCTTTATACAGTGATCATAACAAACCAGGTTTTGAGCAGTTATATGTGTTTGATACCAACGAAGCCCACTGAAAAACGCATGGAGAGAAATGAATGTTTTCTCTCTGTGATGGAAAGATTGAATTCTATGTTTAGAGAAATCAATCTTCTTTATCGATTGTTACCTGCAGAGGCATCGTATAATTGAAGAAAATATTGCTGCAAATATGAGGATGGTTTTCATAGAGACTAGAGTTAGTTTAGTTATTTTAACGTCTCGTTGTAAAGCAATAGGGTATTTTAGGACTGACCTCGTCATTTTGAACCACGGCCAGATGACAAGGACGACACTTCAGCTGGCACCCCCCTCTCCACACCACACCAGTGGGAGGACGTTTGGCCTGACAGATTTAACCTGCAAGAGACCCCCTCACACAATGGTCCTTCGGTGGAATCGAGTCTCAAATCTGAGACCCTCGGGCTCCAAAGCCGAGACTTTACCACAAAGTCACGGCGGCCCCATGGAGACTAGAAATGTAGATATCTGTAGATATAACCAACCTATAACAAAAATAAATTGCTGTGATATTTGTTGCAGATAATGGCTAACCACTTGCTAATGAAGTACCGCTGTTACCTTATAATCTGTATATAGCCTGCAGATGTTGGAATAAATTGAATCTGAGTATATTTGTTGCTAGACTAAAGTGGTTTAATACATGGCGAGCGAGTTTAGAGTGCGAAGCGATCCGAGAGGAACTGTATTTGCAGTTCCTAGAGATTGACGAGTATAAGCGAGCAGAAGGAGGAACCCCCTATGATTATATAAGTGCTGAAAGGATGTTACAGCAAGTAAATTTTCCTTTCCATATACTCTTCCAACTTCCTCTTGATGGTAAACTTCAAGCACTTGGTAAAAATTCGTCAGAAAATGAAGGTCAAATAATATGTGCAATAAATAATCTGCAGAGTCATCATTGTAATATTTAACTGTATTCCTTGTAATATTTAATAATAATTAATCCATCAGAAAACGTTTCGTTTCAATAATGTTTAAAAATTATTCCCGTTTCTTATTTTGAAAAGAGGCTTCTAATAAAATTATATGTATGTGCAATTAACTAGATGTGTTTATTTTGAGTCAACAAGAGTTGAATTACAAAATTCATGAACAGACGAAATGGATCATTCGGCCATATTTCAAACCAAGTATAATCTTTGTGATATTTTTGTATTTCTAAACTCAAAGGGATAAATGATTGTATTTTGATTCTCAAATCAATCATGGACATACTCGAGTTGTTACATAGCTATAGTTTACAGTTTAGTTTTTTAGTTACATATACAGCCCCAATCTATAGTTCTCTAGCCTGTTAAATCCTTTTTTGTCTTACTAATATGTTTATATTCATATTTACTTATCAAATATACAATATGTGAATTCGTATAAAAAATGCCATAAATTAAAAATACTCGATTTTTAGAATCAATTTTCACGTTTCAAACCATTTTGAGTTTAAAGCACTCACTTTTAGCGTTATATCCACCTTTTTGCGAACACGAAAATTCAAAAACTGTTTGATTTAGATGGATGAAATTTGGTACATTGACCTTATATTATGTCGAATTTTATGCGAAATCCGTTCTGATGATGTCTGCCGATTTGGCTAATAGAATATATATTAACATTATAACTACAATGAAAGAGAGTTAAATGAATAAATTTGGTACCCAGATTAAACATCTTAAATATAAATATGCATCAAATTTAATGCTTGATGGGGTTGATCATCTGTCGATTTTACTTTCACAAGTATGGAAACATGATAACATAAAAATACTCTTTAATACGAAATTTTTTGATTAAGTTTGTGGCTATGGGTCCAGTTTCGATTTCAGTTCGAAAATAGAAGTTGAAAATACACATCTGGCTTTCTGGTGCTTGTTTATTAACCGCATTTCAGCTTTTAATCGCCAAATATCACCAATAGGTTCTATGATAAAGATTATGCGTTAAAAAAAAGTTACTAAGATATATTTATTCGAGAATATGCAAGAAAATTTCGAGAAACCATTCCCACTGGTATCTATTTTCTTTCGTCATCGAAGTCTCAGATTGGAATTGTAAATTCGATAAAAGATTATATAAAAGAGGAACCATATTTCTACGTCTTATGATCGAACCAGCACAATCAGAGAATATTCTTAAAACCTTTACGTAAATTTTATAAAAATTGTCAAATTTCCTCAAAAGTGTGCATTATTTAATTGAGAGTGAAAAAAAATTCATGTGTTCAGGAATTAAAGCTCATGTGCCTTCTTCTTGCATACAGCCGATCACCCAGCCACCACTGAACGTAGCAGTATCGATAGGAAAAGCTGGTATGCCTGCCTTTTCTTACTTTTTCCTCCTTTTTTAAAAATATAAATCCTAAGTTTGAAATAGTGATAGAAATAGTTTGTTGGAAAATAGAAATAGATAATATACGAGATTTTCTCATGGATTCGAATATTTATAAAATGTATGGCCGAAAATATTATTGCATTACTTATTTACAATTTGTTTTGTATAAAATTATACAAAAACGCCCCAAGGAAATCATCTGTATTCCTCTAAAATAAAAAATAAAAGAACGGGGACTCGAAATAAAAATCTAAATTGGCATTTTATGAATACTAAACACTCTTATTTAACCAGCACTCTTATAAGATGATGTCTTCTGTTTAATGATTTGTTTTAATATGCTGAAGAAGCGACACGTTAATGATGTATAAGAAGGACAGCTGATATGCAAATTCTCTGTTCCAAAGCAAATTGCAACACCAATCATATGTTTATTTTTCCAACCTTCATTCAGAGAGTACAATTCAAATGATCGTTTCAAACTCAGACAGAGCCGAAAAACAACTTTCGACATATCTCCCAACTTTTTTTTTCTCAATCTGACTACCTAATCCAAATGCGTCAAGTATTATGAAAAGTTGACCCAAGTGTTCGAGAAGATTATTAATTCTAGATTTGCTCTTCACGCATGGCCAGAATCAGGTTCTGGTGACTGAGACCTCAGGGCACGGACTGGTGGAGCGTAAACACTGCTACTATTTCTGATACACACTTTTTACTAAATTAGTTGAACTTCGGTCTCTCCGCCAGAGAAGACCGGTAAGCTAGCTGGTCGAAGTGGTTGTTCTTCAAACCAATGAAGTAAGTAATGAAGTAAATCTATCTTTTCAACTGAAAGTTTCTATATTTGTTAGTTTTGGACATGTCTAATCCTTTATTTGTCTATTGGTTCTTACAGAAGTTTATTAACAATTATTAATATGAATTAATAGTAAAAAAAATCTTTTGTAAATAATGTTTCAGAGATTGTCGACTTCAATTTTTAGTTCTTCAAACTAATGAAGTAAGTGTGGTATACCACTCTTTTCAACCGAAAGTTTCTATATTTGTTAGTTTCTGATATATTTATTCCTTTATTTGTTTATTGGTTCTTACTGAAGTTAATTCACGATTATTATTACAAATTAATAGTAAAAAATATGTTGTAGTAGTCTGTTGTAAGTAATGTTTCAGAGATTGTCGACTTAATTTTTAGTTACTCAAACCATTTCACAATTCAAAAATGATATTTCAGACATTTTGATTGATTTTTCCCTCTGAATTTATAAAATCTAAAAAGACCCACATAAAATCAGTTGTAGTAGTCTGTTGTAAGTAATATTTCAAAGATTGTTGGCTTAATTTTTAGTTACTCAAACCATTTCACAATTCAAAAATGATATTTCAGACATTTTGATTAATTTTTCTCTCTAAATATACAAAATCTAAAATGAGTTATATAAATTATTTTATTTTGTGTATGAAACATATTAATAGCAATTTAAATACATCGAGCAGCGTATATATTGTTTTAAAAATTTTAATTTGATCTAGAAATAGAATAATATATCACTAATTCCCCCAAATATAGAATAAAGCAATACAAAGGCACTTAGAATTAAATCTTATTCTTATGCGAAGGGAAAAATGAACGTAACTAGTTGATGCTTTTACTTATCTAAACTGTTTTCTACGATTCGCTTGATATAACTTTCAACACTTATTCTGTCCT
Source organism: Argiope trifasciata (assembly GCA_026543055.1). Classification (NCBI taxonomy): domain Eukaryota; kingdom Metazoa; phylum Arthropoda; class Arachnida; order Araneae; family Araneidae; genus Argiope; species Argiope trifasciata. The sequence continues at coordinate 5,608 of JAPMOQ010022370.1, forward strand.
TATGTCTTTGCATCTACATAATTTCGCTATTGATATACACTATTTAGTAGTCTGCTTGTGTTAAATAATGTAATAATAACACTTTTTGAACAAGATAAACGCTGAATATTTATGTGGAAATGTTTCTTTTAGATAGATATTTTGTATAAATACATTATTATTCATAACTTAGTGAAGACTTTATATATAACAGAGGGATATAAACAGTTTTATGATTTTTAAATTAGATATAATATGGCTCGCATCGTTTCAGTGGACATGTTTTTTAAGTTAAAAATGCACATAATCTTTCACAGATTAATTTAAAATTTAGCAAAAACGGGAATCTAATTCAGCATATTATAATTATTATGCATATTCATGATTGAACATCCCAATAATTCGATCATTATACGAATTTTCGGTTTCTCTTTCGAATGAATAAGTTCCTAAAGAATTTTCATTATTTTCCGTCATTTTCCAAATTTATAGAATATTTGAAAAGGATATTACTTTCATTATTGAAATAATTTAGTTCTTCAAAATTCACACTTGATTTTCGGTAAATTAATCCATGTTTTTTAATACTGCACAGAATAGAAATGAAGGCATAATGAAATGCTTTTTATTTACAAAAATTAATGCGCGGGAAAATGTGTTAGGAATAATTCCAAGGTTTCAAGCGAACCCCACTCAATGAAATGAAAATGGCAGTGACATCTAGGGTCAAAACTGAACTCGAAATATTAATGAGTTTTATTTCCATCTGCACGACGAAAGAAAAGAACGTAATGATTTAATTAAAAACTACTTTCGCCTGAGATATTAATGTGAGCAGATGCAGTATATAGCATTACTACAGAGGATTTTATTATTTGAATGTTCAGTTTTGATTGCTCTTATTGATGATTGCTTTCTAAATTTAGTAAAGCGAACAATAGGCATGAAAAAATGAAGTGCGAGATAAATTCCATAGTATTTTTCAGAATTATGGATACAAAATAGATACGAATAAGATATACAAAAATTTATTTCGTGTATCTCTGAAACGGCTCTAACGGTTTGGATAAGATTTTATATTTAAATTAGGTTTTTCTTTTTGTTTATCGAAATAAGTGACTTTCATAAAAAACGTATTTTACACAAGTAAACATTTTTTTAATATTTAAATATTAACATATGATACAAGCGTATCAGAAATGAAGTACTGGTTAGGACACTGGATGGTGTGTTTGCAATTTAATTTGGTTTCTCTAATAACGAGCTTTAGGGTAGTATTTGTTTACGATTTCATAATAAAAGACGAAAAACCCTGCAGGGTGAAGCCATGTACTGTAGTGAATATGCTGTTAAGAATTATATGACAGATTTTTCATTTAAAAAATTTAATCCAAAGATTAATTTAATAGAAGATGTTAAAAGTCTGATAGATGATAATATTTCACTACATTGGGTTAAAGCCCACATTGGTATCAAAGGCAATGAACTAGCTGATATGGCTGCCAAAGCTGCTACGATTAAACCTAAAATAGACTATGACCTTGATGAATCCGACAGATCAATCAAAAATCGTCTTCGTAAAATCTTCATCGATGAATGGCAATTAAGATGGAAAAATAATGAAACAGGCCGCTTTACTTTCATTATATTTACTCAAGTAAAAAGAAATAGATGCATCGAAAATAAATATTTAGCCCAGTTAACCACTAACCATGGACTTTCCCCGCATTACCTTAAAAGATTCAATCTGAGGAACTGTAGATGTGGTAATGATTATGACGATATTCCCCACTACATTTTCCATTGCCCTTTACTTCAACACCTCAGAAATTTTATTAAACCACATCACCTTATCTCTCAAATTTTTTCAAATAATAAACTGTCTTTTGAAGCCCAAAATATTTTGGATTTCCTGTTTCACAACGAAAGCAAAATTTTCCAAACGGAATAATAATTTATCCTATTATCGCTTATCTGGATCGCCTTGCACTCCATTTTTTTTTTTTTTTTTTGGCAAAAGGAAAGGAACTCTTTTTTGTTTATACCTTGTGACAAATCATTTTTTTAGTGTAAATGTTTTTTACCAGTTTTAGACTTTAAATTGACTTTATTTTTTGCCTTTCGTCAAAGTTTGCGCAGAGAAATTCAAGCACTGCTAAAAGTAGAGAATATTCTGTTTGTAAAATTGTAGGAAGAGCTCTGTATCTGAAGCTTTTTGTTCCGGATAATGGACTATTCTTTATTTATATTTTTATATTTATTTATTTGTTTTATTTATTATTATTTTTCATTTTTTTTATTTTTCTTTGTCTTTCCCTCTAAGCTTTTTTTCTTTCTCTCTTTGCTTTTTTTCAATGTTTTTTTTTTTTTGCTCAGCCTTTAGCTTTTTTTCCCATGCACGTGTACAAGATGCAAAAGTTATGTTTGAATAGCGAGTCTTTTGATGGCTATTTAAATAAGATTTTTTTAATTGTAATTGTAAGCTTTTCACCGGTGTAACGCCACTTTGGGCACACACCTAATCATCATCAGAATACATCTAAAAATAAATGATAATGCATTAATTCAATGCGATGAATCTGTTATACTTCAAAAGGTTTAATATATGATGTTTCAGTTTTGAGAATTTTTACAAATCATTTGCATCATTACTTCTGACATTACTAATCAGTTTTCTGCAAATGCATTAAAGATAATTTGAATTTAAGATAAATGCTCCAAACAGTTCCTATTATAATATTTATGGCGATTTTTTTTAAAAAATCATGCATGATCACCACAATAGTAAAAAAAGTTAATAACATAAATATCAATGAGATTTGTCTTAGAATTGTTGATAATTTATTGAAAGAATGGGATGATGTATTATATTTTGGTAATGAAATCCTTTTTTTTTTCTCATGATATCCGATCCATGCTAATAAAATTATTCAAGTCTAAGCCGGGTTACGTAATACTTAAATTTTTTTGAACACTAAACGTTAGATATTATTAATCTTAAGAATAAAAAGTTTTTATATCTGAGCTATTTATCTTGTTTCACTTTCTAAAGTCTTTTTACTTAGAAATTATTAACATGAAAAGTACAATGGCAGTATTGTTGTGCTTTAAACAATATCAAAATGTTTTATTACACTTGAATTACTTCCTCTGTTTTAAGTACATAATAAATAATATATTAATTTCTTCAATACATTCACTTCAATTTAGATTCTAATACCTAGTTCATATGAAATACAAGTGGAAAAATTCAAATATGCCGTCGGTTTCATGCTTGCAAGAAGAATATAATATATGTTACAAAGCATCGAATTGTTGCCAAGTTTATTAATGAAAAGAGGTTTTGATAAATTTCCAGAAATACAAATATCAATAACAAAAAAAGACGATTAGTTAAATCCTATTGGTAAGATCTGCTATCTATAAATCTAATCTGATAACCAAAAATACTAATGAAATTTCATAAAAATATTGACATTACATACTGTTTTAGATAACATATTCTTACTATTCCGTTGATTATTTATTAAGCCAAATACTTTAATTCCCGTTTATGAATCTAAAATTTTTGAGTTTTAATAGAAAATTGTTTTATCAGATTTTGTCTTTTCAAATAGAAATTATGCTTTCAGTTGTTTGTGTATTGAAAAGAAAAAATAAAATACCATGATATCTGTATTCCAAACTGCATAGCAGATCAATATCAGTAAACGTTGTACATGGTATTGTGGTTGAAATCTCCCTTGTAAAATATGTATATCTCTCAATGTCCTTAAAGCATGTAATGGACTGGTGTTTTTTGCAATTTGACCTGAAACCGTCTATGTAGTACCTATTTGAGTAAAATACATAAAATTACTAGCTTCAAATGCTAACTCAATGACCTCCAAATAATAAAAAAAATCGCCGGTATCTTTTTAATTAAAAATCGTTAATTTTCAAAAAAAGGTATTAAAAATGTCGTGATAAATTATTAGAGCTCTTTAATTGAGTATGTTTACTTTTTGTGCGTTTCGCAGCATTTATTTTTATAGCGAAATGAGAACTTAAAAGGTTAAGAAGGTTTTGTTAAATATTTATTCTTAAACAAAGATTTTTGTTAAATATTTATTCTGAGTCTTCTATATTTTGATGCGGAAGGAACGGGAAAACCTGTCAACGTCTTTCAAAATCGTTTATTAATTATTTTCAAGAAGAATTAAAGTAAGTGTTCAAATTTTTATTTAATGGTGTAACGATGTCTTTAACCCATTTGCATTATAAGTTTATATATACGCTCAATTTTTCCTGGTCACTATCACTGGAGCGTATATAAACGCTGCATCATATTATATTATGATGATGATGTCGTGTCCGTGTTTCCACGGAAAGGGAGTGCAGTAACTTCTGAGGGTAAAGACCCCTGAGCACCCAGAGGGCAGAAGTCTGACTTCTAGCTCGAATGAAGATGACACGCACATTCGCTTGCACAACCCCTTTTTACAGGGGGACACATTCACACGCCTCAGACAGAACACAGAGTAACAACCATGCCCGAACCGGGACTCGAACCCGGGACGCCCAGATCACGGGGAAGACACGCTACCCCTGTGCCAGGACGCCGGCATATTATATGCTATGCATATAATATGATATATACTATATACTTATATGCATCCCTCATTTCAAATATTACCACACTGAACAAAATGACTAACAAATAATGCTCAAAAATGATTTTTTTCTACTTTTATACAATTTCACACCTAAATATGAAATAAAAAAGTTTCTATGATATGGGCCTTTTTTTTCATATTTTCATATGATGCAAATGGGTTAAGAATAAATTATCTAAAAATTTGATGTCCTACCTTATAATCTTTGGAATTAAGACTTTTATAAAAATTCTTGCTATTGAATTAGTTTAATGTAATTTCATTTAGAAAATTCCTTTTTTGGAGAAACATAAATTTTCGGCATCATTAAAATTGAATCAATTTTTGAGATACTTCTGTGGATATTTGATGAATATTTTGTTATTAATTGCTGATATTTTCTTTCCCATTTAATATTGTCAATTTTATTTGCAGAATACCTAACAGATACCATAGTTTCAAAATGGTGCTGTGTCCAGTGGTCTTCGGCTTGCTAAATCTCCTCGTAACAGCAAATGCGGGTTGTGACGTTGTGCAAGACAAGTATGTCAGCGGAAGCAATAAGAACGTTGATGAAGCCCTGCAGTTCCTCAGAACTCACGATCAGATGGCGTCGCAGATATCAAACCAAGTAGCCATCGCGAGTTGGAACTATCAGAGCAACCTGACCGAACACAACAAGAAAATTATGGTGAGACTATTTCCCAAAATATGGGAATTAAAGATGCATAATATTAAAAATGATATAAATAAATATCTATATAATTTAAAAAAAGAAACTGTCCTTTGGACAATTAATATGTTTGGATAATTAATGTATTGTATAATTATGCGGGTATACATAAATGAATTTAGAAGTCAGAATTATGTGCGAAGAAGAATGGATAGTTTCTTATTTGAAATATT
>JAPMOQ010022377.1:0-14222 GCA_026543055.1 Argiope trifasciata
CTCCGCATTACCCAAAATAGTTTCATATTTAAGTGCGTTTTTTTTTTTTTTTTTTTTTTTTGAGTGAGAGAGAATAGTCCCATCTACAAAACATATGATGCCAATTTAACTGCTCCTAAGTTTTTAATTAAATCTTATATTTTTAAAAACATCTCATCCATTTTTCAATTTCATCAATTTTTGAGGTGCGAGACCTAATGGGGAAACAACCCTATACGAATCTTACTAGATTTAAATAGCTACAAATTTAGTGATATGAGAGGAATAATTATTTTAGAATTTCAGTAGAAATTAAGGCTAATTGAATACTGCTTTTGCAGCTTCGAATTACATCAGATACAGTTATATTTTAAATATAGTATATTAGTTATTCAAAAATCCAAAATTTGTTCTAAAAAGGTTAAAATGAAATTTTAAATTAGGAAATTATACTATTTTACATCATTAATATATTTTAATTCCAGATATATTTATATTATTTTTGATTATGTCCACTAACATTTAAATCTTTTCTATTTGCAGATTCCTGAATCACTGACTGCTCGTTCTCTTTATTTATAAACTCAGAGTCAAATGACTTTCCTTTTTTTATCTGTTCTCTCCTGTTCAAAATAGCTGTGAATGCCCCCAAAAATTGAGGCTGTTGCACTTTTATACTTGAAAAAATAAATTGATAATTATTGAAATATTGAATCCTGTATTTTATTTCAATCTTTCTAATAGTAAAACCGGGTCACAAGCAATAAAATATTCATTGTTTAATAAATAACAGGTTAACATTCATTCTCACATGGTATAGAATATTCCTTGTTTTAATAATAAGATGATGATATCCACTCACACATATTAGAAAATATTCATTATTTCAACAATAACAAGTTGATATTCATTATATCAACCTATTATTTTAAATGTAATGAATGGTGTGATGTATTTTTTTACTAGGATAATAATTATATTTTACGGCGGCAACAGCAATTCCATATAAATTTTTCTGCTAATAATAATTACCATACTAACAATAATTACTATAACCAGTAGATCAGAATTACATTCATTTCAAAATTGATGTAATTTATTTATTCCCTATTGAATAGTGATTGCTCTTTTTTGTACAAAAAAATTGCTTTCGTAAAATATGCATTTTTGTTAATTTAATCATTATTTGTCAAACTGACCTCTCAAATAGTTGAAAAAATTAGTTATTCAAAAAATACAAGAAAGGCTATTTCAAACATTTAAAAAGTAGGAAATATTTTAGAAATAATGGAGTGGAGAAAATATTCATAATGTAAAAAATTATTTTTTTTAATTAAGTTGGAATCGACATATTCAAGGGAGGTTAAATACATCAAATGATAGAAAAATGTTTAAATCCAAGCGACATTATACTTCCGACAGATATTTATCCAAAATATATTTAAAAAAGAAAAAAAATAGATAAGAAAAAAAAAGAAAAGAAAAGAAAAATAAATAGATCAGTTATGGCTTGGGGAGCAATTTCGTATGACAGCAGGAGCACTCTCGTGGTTATCCCACGCACCCTAACTGCAAATTTGTACGTCAGTCTAGTGATACAATCAATTGTGCTGCCATTCATGAACAGCATTCAAGGGGGTGTTTTCTAACAGGATAACGCTCGCCCTCATACCGCTGTTGTAACCCAACATGCTCTACAGAGTGTCGACATGTTGCCTTGGCCTGCTAGATCACCAAATCTTTCTCCAATCGAGCAAGTATGGGACATCATTGGACGACAACTCCAGTGTCATCCACAACCAGCATTAACCATCCCTGCATTGACCGCCCAAGTGCAACAGGCATGGAACTCCATCCCACAAACTGATATCCGACACCTGTACGACACAATGCATGCACGTTTGCATGCTCGCATTCAAAATTCTGGCGGTTACACCGGTTACTAATGTACCAACATTTCACATTTGAAATGGCTCTACCTGTGATCTTGAAACTTCAATCAATTAAATATGTTACCTAGACAAATGTATTCCTAAAATTTCATTACTGTACAATAATTTTTTCTTGGCCTTGGGATTTTTTTCCCATCAGTGTAGAAACGGGAATTTTTTAATATAAATATATTTTTGCCAAATCTGACAAAAAAAAAGCTTTTATTATTTTTGAAAAAATATTCATGTAAATTAATTAAATTAGAATTTCAAATGCCATGCTGTATTATTTAATCCAAAGATATAAAATATATTTCAGAATCAGCTGTAAAATGTGATACTGAATTAACATAAAATAAAATAACATTGAAAATTCTTAAGCCCTCTCTTTTTAAATTGTTCAAGTCTTTCAAACGAGCCTATAAGATTTCAAATAAGGCTATGTTAAGTATTGCCGATAATGTAGAAAATGCTTTTACTTCTGCTAATAATACAGATAAATGTATATGCGTGCACGTGTGAGCGCGTGTGTGAGTTGGTGTTCTACAGACTATTTGACCTATAGCTAACAAATTTCAAATATATTCCTCTTAGGATGTTAATGTTACTTCTAAGCAATATTTAAAAAAATACAATAATTTTAATTAATTAAAATTAAGTTTTGTTTTGATTTTTTAAAGTGAATGTATTACTGTAAAATAATTTTGCACCTCTTGAAAATTTGAAAAAAAAAAAACTTCTTTTTAATAATATTACTTTAATTGGACTACAACTTTTTGCTTAGTTTTAGTTAATTAAAATGTAGTTTTAGTATTTTAGTTCATACGATAGATCGCATTGTTGTTCTGAAGTTGAAACCGTTTCCATTGTATCATTTAATTGCAAAATAAAAATTTTCTTCCACCGTGGAAAGTCAAAGAAGAAGGGCCGTTTTTAATACCTGCATAGTTTCCAAACTAGCAAAGTCAAGTAAAAATATGGGGAAATTTAGAAAATACATGAAACTGGCATTTAAGTTTCTATATTAGAGCCATTATGTCATGTACTGGTCTGCAGTTGAGATTTTCATGTGCACCATGAGCGTTACGTATGTAAGATAATTAAAGTAAGTCTTGAAGGTCTGGTAATTTCAGGTTGTCAAAATATTACGGATATGAACATATATCTAAAGGATTTAATTGAAATTAAAGATGACTAATATTCCCGTAAAACCAGCTAGTTACAAAAAGCGAAATAGTTTTAATTTATTATATTTTTTTTTCAAAATTTGAATATTTCTGACTTAATAATATGAGCAGAACAAAATGGATATATAATCACAAATGAAAAAATATCATTTTTTTAAATATTTGATTTCTTGGTTATTATTTTTTCCTTCTTCATTACTCTTGCTACCAACTTACAGTATGAATATATTATACATTTATTCAATAAAATTCCAGAAAGCCGTAGAAGAAAGAAAGGAGACATTTAGACTTCATTCTTTGATTGAATAAAACTAAATCTCTTATAGATTTTTAGCTTCACTCTTTAAAAATTATTATAAAATCATTCGAAAAAGTGTAATTCAGAAAGAATAAATCTGTAAAATATTTTGACTAAAATCTCCATAAGGGACTGACTATATATTAAAATAATAACATCAAAATTTCAATGACAACATCCATTTTTATAATAAACTTTATAGCATATATAAGATGTTCTCCCAAGTAAACAAGTTTCATTCCCCATCATCATAATTGGCCCAAGGATGGTCAGTGCCTTCTTCTGAATTCTTTTCCAATGCATTCTATTTTTAACACTTGTGCACCAATTTCTTTCCTCGGTAGCCAAGAAGATTATCTCTCTTGACTAACTGCAATGTCTTTGTTCGATATAAAGATACGTTCCTAAATCCAAATTTCATCTATAAATGTCGTGTCCTGTCGTCGTAGCCTCAAGCCGAACCCCTCTAAACAAAAGACCTTTCCCTTTTAGCGCCTCTTAAGACCTGCATGAGCACCTGTGAAACTATTCTTTCGCACCAAGACGTTACACGGAAGAAACATGTTTCATTTATCATTGCCAATTTATTACCAAATTATGAGATTACAAAATTTATCAATTTGTCCTTCTGATAATGTTTATCCTTACAAGGGATAAGGATTAATAAAATAAATCAAACTTTACAAAAGAAAACTGCAAATAAGGATGTATTTCAAATTTAATTTTTTAAAGAAAAGGATATATATGCATATAGTGTCTACTAATGAAAGCACGTTTTGAAAACTTGTTTATTTCTTGTTACTTGTTTATTAAAAATATCTAAATCTTTTCCTATAGAAATTAAGGTCTTACAATCGCTAATTTTTCTCCTAATCTAAATTTAGTTCCACTTTTCATTAAATCTCTTTGAGAGCTTCATTCAGCAGTTTTTAAATTTCCTGTAATATGACCCATAAAATCTTTCTAGATTTCTTTACTACAGTTACAGTATGTTTTATTTATTTTATCTAAATATTTGTTATATTTATTACTAGCCGCCTTTGGCGACCAGCTGGTTCGCCATGAGTAATGCGTTCTAAAATTTCCAATTAAATCATATATTCATTAGCCAAAATTTAAGAAATAGTTAAAGTTAAAAGATTCAGTTATTAGTTGTTAAAAAGTCGGTAAATTTATTCGGAAAAACCTTTTGAGTTTAATGCTCTAATAATTTATCGATTATGCGTCCAAAATATTAAAAATGTTTTTTTTTCGGTGATATTGCGAAAATGTTAAATATGGTTTTTAAAGAAAGCGAAAAAGGGAAAAAATTATTGAATTAATGATACAGATATTGCAAACGATTATAGAAATATGCCATTAAGTGGGGATTTCTAAATTCAATCAGGTTTACTGTAAATAAAGATAATTTATGGAATTAATGATATAAATGTTGCAAACGATTTATAGAATCCTTTGCCTTGCATTTATTTTTATAGAAGATATCACATTTTATATTTATGTTATTTTATCCAGCCACGTGCTGAAAGTTGTATTTCGTTAGATTTGATTTGCGATGATAGTTGTTGTTTTTTTATTTGCACTTCCGGCATTGTTTTATTTTATTTTATCCAGTCACGTGCTTAAAAAAACCATGGTTAAATATTTCTTTGAAAATTCGTTAAAAATAGAATCTTGAGTTATGCATTAAAACACTGATACCATTAGAAAGCTATTTTTTTATTTTTAAATTGATGTTAAAATCATGTTTGTCCGATAATAATTTCGGAAGTTATAGCGGAAAAACGTCGAAATCTCGCTTAAATTTTAATTAATTCAAATTCTAATTAAAAATTCGAAAAAAGTTCTCCGTGGTACACATCCCCGTCATCCAAGGTATACATGTACCAAATTTGGTAGCTGTAGGTCCAACGGTCTGGCCTGTAGAGCGCCAACACACACACACACACACACACGCATACACACACATTGAGCTTTATTATAAGTATAGATAATTAATTTTTTTCCTTAAATCTGATATATAAGAAAACAAAATTTGATGTATAATTGTTGAAAATGCTAGCGTTGTTGAAATAGCGTTTACATTTACTATACTCAAAAGCATTTCTTTAAACACTTAAAAATTATCCTAAACAAAATGAAATATGAAGATAACTTTATAATTAAATGCAACATAGAAGTTTTTTATTTTCTAAAAGATAAAAACATTAAAAAAATTAATAAGATTTTGAAAATTTATACACCAACCTGTCTTATGAAAAAATTAATAAATGTTTGTAATTTGATATATGACAAATATTTAAAAGAAGGTATTATTACTAAAAATAACTGGCTGAAATTATCTAATTTTAATTTCATTCAAATTTATGTTTTTATTGGTAATAATTTTTATAAAGGGCAATCGAATGAGAACAGATTTCTCAAGAGCCTTATCAATTTTTTTCCCTAGATTATTATGAGAAAAAGTAGTTAAATAAAATTTAATAAACTGTTGGAGGTATATTGATGACTTACATTTGATAAACTTAAATAATACCAATATCGTTACGAATTGACATCCTAAAGATTTAATTCTAACAGAAACAAATACAAAACAACTTGAAGCCACCTATATGGATTTAAAAACAGAAATTGCAAATGATAAAACAATAATTTGAATTTACGATAAAAGACAGGTATTCAACTTTAAAATTATTAAACTTTGTGACTACCCTTCTAATCTTAATTCTAAAATTTCACACATTTTGATAGGATTAAAAGAGTTGTTTGTAATAACAAAATTTCGATATTGAAACGACAAATAATTTTATTAAGAATTTAACTAGTAATACATTTAAAAATTAACTAATAATACATACACAATATTGATATTTAATTTTAAAAAACTGCTACTGTTTATCCTTTAACTAATGTAAAAATTCTTTTCGTCACATATTAACTAACTTAATATATAATTCAGATACACCAATCATTTAATATCTCGCATGACGTAAGCAGAAATCAGAAAAAAACAAGGGGTACAAGATGGGCCACTTTTGTCAAAATTTCTTTGCTTGCTTTTAGTATATTCTTTACCTTTTGTCTTTTACCTATTGGCTATGAGTATTCTTATATAGTTTATTTTATTTTATTTTTTTACATTTTTTGCGTAAGGTATCCGACTACGTTAAAAGCAGTGGTTATCGAACGTATTGCCGAACAGTTTATATTTTCTAGTAAAAGGAAAGACTGATCTATCATTCAGAGTCACATATTTTTCAGCTCAAATTTGTCTTGAACTTCAATTTTTTCAAAACTTTAATTTTCATAAACATTTTCTACCATTAATATATCTCAAACACTAATAGAGGCATTTACATAAAAATTTTCAGCTCTCGTTTTAAATATGGGTAATGAAATGAACCAAAAATTTTATTGTTGCTTTTCATTACAAAAGCTTTGAGAAAAATTAAGTTGTGAATTTATGGAAAAAAACCCAAGTATTCGTATATTTTTGCCTTTAGCATTTTTGAATCACAAACTTTTCATAGATTTTGGTTCATTTCATTCAGTATTATATTCTATAGCTTGTGTACAAAGAAAAATAGGATTGCTGCATTGCAATTTTGTGTAAATTTTTCACCGCTTTGTTTAAATTTCATTAAAAGTTACTACAAATTTTCTTCTTTCTCAAAATATATTTATATTTTCAATTTTTTTTTTGTATTTATATTATTTATAATTAACAATACATTGAAAAACCAAAAGAGTTTTTAAAAACCAATTTTTCAAAATTTTTCTTCGAACGTAGTCGGATGCCTTAAATTAGTGGTATTATTCTTTTTTAATTTATTGTTTTGATTTATTTCTGGAAGAAATGGTGTATTTCTTAAGCCTTGATTTCAATGAACTTAACCTTAATTTCAGGAGATTTTCGGGTAGAGAGGAGTCAGTAAAGTTAAATTAAAAGTGAGAGTCCTTAGACAAAAAATCCGTTTTTTTTAAATCCCTCCGTGAGGTTGACCTTTGAAAAAGTCTTCATGTCGTATTCTTATTTTATTTTGATTTTTTTATTTTCTTTTTACCTTGGTATTTATTACTAATTTGTGTATATATAGATAGACAAATAGATTTCTCAAATTCCAAATCATTAATAAAATACCTTTTTATCATCCACTCAACTTCAAGAACAATTTTTATAATTTTTAGTGAACAGCACTTGACGCCAATGAATTCTTTCAAATATTAATTCATTAAATAAATTTAATAAATTTTTAATACTTTAAATACCGTTGCCAAATTCGTCGCCAAGCTCTGAGATCAATGATGCGGCACTTGTTCAACACGCAACAAGGCTGATGGTACCTTGACAGTTATAAATATTAAAAGAGGAAATTGACGTACTTAAGTCGGATTAACAAAGATTTAAATATGTTTCACGTGAAGATAAAGGAAGGATACGAGTTAAATTTTTGAGAAAATCAATAATTTTTTGATAATTTTTAATACAAATTATAAAAAAATGCCGTTGTTGACTTACGTAGGAATTGAATTGAATTTGTTTCCGTTGTTCATAGGAAATTTTAACAGTATCATTAATCTTTATTTAAAAATTTCATAAATGATAATAAGTTACTTTTTCTAATTCGTTTATCTTACTTATTTATCATATTCTTTGTTTATCATATAGTGAATTAGAATTATGGTAATATGTCAGTGTATTCACTATGTAAAATGTAAGGCTAACAAAATGCATTATATTCATGAAAAATTCTTGTGATTACAGTTGTGATTCTGGGAAGTATGAAGTGTTCCATTCAAAATGTTACCAAAGACTAATGATAAATGCTAATATAATTAATGAACCGTTTATAAAAAATTATCAATGAATAAAAAACCCTAGTCATTTCCTTTTCTATCTGTATCTGGATTTCTGTTTCGATAGAATTGATCACAGCTGCTGGGAAAAGCACAAATCAATTTGTAAATTTTATCTTTCAATTGTATTAAATAACAATATTTTAGATGGCAAGCGATTATCTTTTACCTTTTCTATTCCTTTTGTGAAGATTTATTGAAGTTGAAGGTATCCTCATTCCAATTAAAGACGCTTAGCGACTTTATCATCCTATGGGTTGAGTCAGAAGACTTAATTTCAAAGGTTGTTACGAGCAGGTAAATTATACATCTCACTAATTATTACTTTCAATATATTCATCATAATCAGAGTGAGAATTATTTTACAGTTTGTAGAAATGAAAGTGCATGAGAAGATTGCAATGGTATTTCGTGCATTATACAGTAGGGGTGCTGGAATATGTCTTACAGTTATTAATAATGGCTATTATGGAATGCTGAAATAAAATCTGCACACCATATATTTAAGCAATTCTTACTTTCAGTATATTCCTCAGATACAAAGTGCAAATAAAAGATGAAGTTCATGGACCTTCAGGTCCTACTACCACTACTTATTTGAAAGCCCGTAACATAGCTTCTATGGCCACCAAAATGTTTCGTAAGATTTATACTTCAGAATTGATGTATGCCGTATAAAAAAGCAGCGAATATCGAACATTTGTGAAACGTACATTCACAAATTCACCTCTACATGTACATTTACGTCTCCATGTACTTTATTACACTACCTTTACATATACGTTACATGTTATATTATCTTTGCATGTAAATGGGCTTATATTTATGTCTATGTATGTGCATTTTAAACTAATACGTTTATTACATTTTTTGTTTTACACCTATGAAATTGGGGTATTCATTCTGACTTATCCTGGATTTCTATTTATAATACTTGACGTTAATATAATTAGTAATTATAAGCGAACGTCGTTAAGTCCCCTTATAACAATAAAAGCTCTGATGAATTACGAATTTCAAATTTTTACTCAGATCATCTGCTGTTGTTTCTAATCTCGGGTATAGCTGAGATATACCTCCTCCATGAAACCAAACATCTGCAAAAAGTCCATAAACAATAGCGGATAAATTAGAATTTGAAAAATAGTAAAAAGTAAACATTTAAAAATATGATACGAAGAGGCCTGATTTGCCTAGTGCCAAAGACATTCAGCAAAAATCTTTCGTCCATGTTGGAAGGTGAGAGATTTGGTGTGTTCAATCAAAAAACGGGAAAGGGCAGTTTGCTATATTCTACAGATATTCAGATGGTGCCACCAGCTGGAACTCTTACTATAGTACTAAGTGTGAGCAGGTGGGACTCTCCAAAGAGCATTTGACTCCATCTCTTTGATAGAGGAGATTTCAAAATAAGTTAGATTTGCATTACCATGAAATATGTCAGCGGAGGTTCTATTAGCTAGATTATCAGCAATTTCAATACCATTTAAGCCAACATGTGACAGGACCCACTGAATTTGTATAACGTACACCATGGTGAGACTGGCAATAAGAATTAAGATATTCATGCTGTGAATCATATTTAACAAAATATTTTAGAAACAACATTTTAAATATAATGATTATTGTATCAGTTAATTAAATCAATCCCTAAAGCTCACCGATGAATGAAATTATGAATATCACTATTCCATAAAAATAGGGTCATTTGAGACCTTTCTCTGGACCGTCTAGAAAAAAAATATGCCAATTAGTACTCGAAAACTGATTATTAGATATATATGCTTCTGTGTTTGTGTGTGTGTATTGGCGCTCTAAAGCCCAGAACATATGACTTAAATCTGAGGAACTTTTATCATGTGTACTTTGAAGATTGGAAATGTGTAACTATGGATGATTTATTTTTCAAATTTTAAAAAAATATCAAACGAAAGTCTGTGAAAGGAAAAAAAAAAAAAAACTGCAAATAGTTTTCACACCACTAACATCTCTAAAATATACTTATGAGAGTAAATTCTTTTCTTTTTTAACTTAGACACATTTGTTTTAAAATTTTATCTATCTCGCTTTTCATATTTTGTAGTAAACAAGTCACATTTACTCAATTATCAAGACAGGGAGAATTCAAAAATTTGACAGATATCCACAAATAAGGCTCAAAATTAAGAAACAAAATTTCATTTGTTTAAATCAAAGAAATTTTGAATCATTGTTTTCACAGGCAAACATACATAATGTCAAAAAATAAGTTTTTTTATTGTAACATTTGTAGATTCTTTGAATTGTTTTAAAAATTATAATACTTTATTTTTGTATATTTCATATACAAGAAAAAATCATTTTAATTTTTTTGAAAAAAGAAAGTATTAATGTCATCAATATTCCAATTTTTTTAAAGTTCTTATATCCGCTTTCCATTTTTTTTGTTATTTCGTTTGAATATCTATTTTTTTTTCAAATCATTTTCTACTCTGTAGTGCACTAATAAAATTTTTATTTTTTACGGATTTTTTTCTCATTATTAATAATTACGTTTTCTTTTTAAAGGAATTACAAGTATTTAAACACAGAACCTCTGATGGGTCTAATGGAGCTCCAGATTTCTCTTTCGTGATACTTATGTGAAATCATTTCAGATCGGTGCATTGCCATGCCTTGGAAGATGAATCGTTAACTAATGAAATTCAGCGAGTAAAAGTCATGAAATACAGAAGATAAAAAATTATTCCTTCATTAACAAAACATTATCTGTCATCTGATCCTCATCGGACCATCTTCAAAAATCTTTCCATAAACATAAAACAAAATAATTGATCACACGAGAATAACAGAGATAAAAAAAAATCCAAAAAAGAAAAAAAAAAGATTCCTTGGCGAGTTTACACCAAAAACACAACTCATAACACGAATATGGAATAATTATTCTCCTAAACATAAGCCGGCCAACAGGAGACGATTGGAGAAAGGGTTCTGCAGGGAGGAGCCGAGGTGTAGGAGGCGGGAGAAAGTACCCATGTGACGTATTTTGAGGGGGATTTCAAAGCAGTTTTGGCCATGGATTTCGAATATAAATACCGAGGCCTGGACCAAATGAAAGTATTCTCTCGCAGCTCAGCAAACGAGAAGCTACCAAACCTCCTCAAAAATGACAAAATTCGTAAGTTGGCTTTTTCTCAACCTTCTTTTTTTTTCTAACTAGCTTACATTAATTGATAAGATTGAGGGGGTTTCGAATGTTTTCACTTTCTCTAATTTGTATTCTTATGTGACTTTAGAAAAAGAGCAAGTTTGCTTAGAACTTTCTAGAAAATTTTTGATAATACTTTTGTGCTACACTTTTCTAAATAAAAATATTGGCAGAACTATAAAAATATTAGCAATACTATTTGGAAAATATTTCATACATTTTTATATATGAATTAATATTTTTTTGCAGTTTAATTACCTTATACATTTTTCAAAATTAAAAGCAGCTTTTTTTTACGTATAGAATAATTTTCAATAGATATGTTGCAATATTTTTAGCTTACTTTTGCTTGTTTTAACAGATTTTGAATCTTTTTGCTTAAAAATTTCTAATCTAGTAGAAATTTAGTGAAAATATCATATGTACAAAATTAATATTTCCATTTCTGTAATTTATCAGCTTTTAATTTTTATAGTTTTTAATAAATTTAAAACACTGTAAATTTTAATTTTTTTTTCTAATTTTTCAATTCTTAAAATTTCTTTATAATTTTTATTTTTAAGACAGATTCTTATAGTTTTTAGGGTTTGTTAAACATCGAGTTAAATTCGTACGGATTTTTATCAAATAAAGTTTGAAAATAAAAACCGAGTATGTCTTGAAAAGACGTGGAAAAGTTTTCAATCTTACTTCATAACACGGTGGTTTCAAACTCTACCTTATCTGCAATTACACTTTTCAAGTTAACTTCAGTGTTAGTTTTTGTATATCAATTTTTTATGCTATTCAAATCACTTACAAAAAAGCAAAAAAGTTTAGAAAATAATTCCTTTCCTTAAAATTTTTTTGTAACCAATTTGTTTCCTTTTTTTCTTCTTTAATGCATTTTTAAAATTTTTATACTCTAAACATCTATGAATGTTTTAAATGCTTTAGCAGAGATACCTTCGGTGATGTAATTTTTTCTTTAAGTGATTAAAAATTACTAAACAGATTTTTTTCCTCCAGAATTTTTCTAAAGCGGCCATTTCTTCATAGTGCTATATAACGTTCCCATTTTCTTTAACTTGTGTTCATGTCACTTTAATTGATCATATAAAAAAGAAGAGAAAAAGTATATAAATTAATATGAGCTTCAAACTTAAAAAATTTAATAAAAACGAAAATACAAAAAAGTGTGACAAAATACTGTTTAATGCTCAAATATTATAACAAACAAATATTACTTAAATGCTAAAAAAATTCTATGAATATCAATGATTTCTCCAAGTGAAACACACATGTATACCAATTTCACATAAAGCATCAATATAGTCATCCTCCAATATCTGTTAGAATTGCATAAATATCCCAAAGAAAATCTTATAAAGTTCTCCAAAATTTCTAAGAGTAACCATTTTTTTTTCCAAATGAAGCCCAAATGCATACCGATTTCAAACAAAAGTTCATCATAAACACACCCTGGTCCATATATTAGAATTGAATTCACTTCGAATAGCATAAAAGGTTACTTAGAGCAAGCGGAATTAGAATGACCAAAAACATTTGAAATAAGTATATTATTTTAAAAAAAATTCTAAGCATGTGATAAATTAATTATAACTGGAATTATTTTTTCTCTCAGGTATCCCTCGCTCTCCTCACAGTCTTCCTCGGAGTCTGCTCTGCTTCTCTCTTGGGAGGAGTGAATGACTTGGTTGGAAACTACTATGGCTTCCCCACTGGACTATACCCCAGCGCTCTCACCGGCAGGATCTTCAATACTGCTCCCTTTCCATACGTTCCCCGTGTCGCCCCTGCCCTTGCTCCCGTCATCGCCCCAGCACCCTACGTAGCCCCTGCATCCATCTACTCACCATTCTACGGAGCTGCTCCATACGTCGCACCTCTTTTGAAGAAATAGGTAAGGATCTGTGTTTGATTTTTTTTTGTCTGCGAAAAAAAGTTTCATTTATGAATGGAGTGTTTCGCCAGAGCCTGGAATATGTCTTACCAAATAAATTATACATTTGTTCATTTAATTTCTCGCAAGGATGTGTCACTTATCTTAACAAGGCAACCATCCATTATTTATAGAATTTCTTGCAAGAATTGTGCACTTAAATTATTCAGGAAACTCTTCATTAGTTTACAGAAATTCTCGCAAGAACATTACATTTGTCCTACTGAACGAGTATTCATTGTTTCATAGAATTTCTCGCAAAAGCGTGTCTGTTGAACTTTTATTAACAAGGCAATTATTCATTGGTTTACAGAATTTAACTCAAGAACATGGCACTTATCTTTAAAATGAAACCAATTATTGGTCCACAATGTTTCTCGTAAGAGACTGGCATTTATCTTTACAAGGCATCGACAGAAATCGGCATCTTTTATTGGTGGTTAATTTTTTTACGCGATATCGCGTGACCTGCCATTAGTATGGCCTTGTATCCTAGTGTATAGCTCTGAACTCAAGCTGTTAGGGCTCCGCATAGGTCAAAATCGTTTCATATATAGGTAATTTTTATTTGAACAGCTTAGTCCCACCTGCACATATATCATGCCAATTTCACTGTTTCTAAGTTTTTAATTAAATCTTACATTTTTAATGCCCATCTCATAATTTTTTTAGTTCATCAATTTTTAATGTGTCTGAGCTAATGAGTGAACAACCCTATATGAATCCTATTCGATTTAAATAGCTAAATATTAAGAGATCTGTCAGAAATAATTATAATAGAATTTCAGTAGAAACTAAAACTAATTGAATAACCTCAGATACAGTTAAAATTTTAACAAAA
>JAPMOQ010022396.1:0-12999 GCA_026543055.1 Argiope trifasciata
ATAGAATACAGAAATTTAGTATATTTCTCTAGAACAGAGAAAGTATAGTAACCATTAAAAATTCAAACTCGAGATTTTCTCTAAATTTTAGATCACCTTGAGGTTGAAAAACACATTTCTAAAACAAAGATAATTTCTTTTGGGACAGATAGGGGAAATTTGGAAGACATTCTTTTCATAGATTTCTACAAAATGCTGGTCAAAATTCAAGCAGACAAGGTCTGTCTGTCCGACTGTTGGAATATACTCGATCAGTACAAAACGGAAAGAGATAGATAGATAAAATTAGATACACATATTTAGTATCTAAAGTGCAGAAATCTATCGAATTTTGAGCCAAATCCAACAGGAGGTTGGCTATCTGTCGTTCTGTTCTTTCAGAAAAATACAAAAGAAATAACTCAAAAGCGCAATGATTCAAATACATCAAATTTGCTATTTGATTTTGTGATCATAATTGTAATTCTGTATCAAATTTTGGTTTGAAACGGCATCTGAAACACAAATTGGATTTTCAGATGCTATTAAACGCTTTTCAGTTATTAATTGTCAAGGATCTCACAATAGATTCAGTAAATCCATGCTAAAGATTAAAAATTCATAACCCTTGTACGCCATTGCTATATAAAGTTTTATCTGTCCTATCCAAGGTCACAATTTTTTGCGTGGTTGGGTGGGGGATGTCTCATTTATCAAAGAGTATGAGAAACGTTTTGGAAAGACAATTCTCTCTGGTTTAACGTAACTAAGTCCATGCAAAAATCATTTCAAACTCCGTATAGGACAGATCAGTGGACATAAAATTGTAATATTTTTTGGGTAATAGATGCTCATTAAGTATGGGAGTCGAATTAAAATCTTTATATGGGAGTTGTGGAGTTATTGAATTAATAATTAATGTAATTAATTAGGGAGGTAATCAAACTATTGAAAATTTTAATTTAATTTAATTTTTAAAATTGGAAATTATGATTTTTATTGAGAGTATGCTTTAAAATAATATAATTAATCTTGATTTTGTCAAAGTTTAAATAAATATTAAGATTAATATTGGTGAAAGAGAAATAACAAAAAAAAATCTTTAACTGTTATAAATTATTAACTCTTTAAAAATAATTAATCATAATTCATCGTTGATAATTTTTCTTCTATTAAATTTATTTCTTCTATTATATTTATTTCTTAGATTTATCTTTTTGAAAAAAGAAAGAATAAAATATAAGATCCTTCATTAATTTCAAAACACTATTAATTTTTTCAAAAGTGATAATAAATAAATTATTCTCATTGTTCATTTTAAATCACTTTATAATAAATCATTTATATAGATTATTTTATCTTCAAAGGCGTTTTAGTTATTGCTTTGCGAGCATGGAAGTCTCTTTCAAAGAACTTTATCTAAAGCCATTATGAAATAATAAATGAATAAAGCCATATCTTCACAAACGAACTTATGTATGTTTTTAATTTCACTTTTTATATTGTTCTTTCCAATGAATTTTCTTAGTAGTCCTTCTGGATGTTGTGTAAAGAAGTAATTTATTTCTTCGAATCAAAGTCCATGGTTAAGAAAGTCATTACGTTCATTTACGGGGTAATTGAATTAAAATCTCTTATTTAATTAGACTTTTAATTATTAAATGCTAAACGAAGTTCATATGTTTTCCTAATAACTTTAAAGCATATTTTAACACAAAAAAAATTACAAGACTAAAAAAAATTCAATTTCCTTTCAGTGTTATTAATTTTATTTCAATGCAATCATTTCATTTACAAAAAAATAATTTTCAGCTATATTTTTTACAGTTTTAGTTATTTAATTAACTCTTACATTCGTTTCGGCTATATTAAAGGCCTTTTTGTGTACACATTATCATTGTGGGATTGAACAGTTAATTTTAAATATAATATTACTGATTTCCTATCTTAATCCGTCGGGTTCGTTTTACTCGTATAGTGGGTGTGTATGGTGTGAGAATATGATAACACACAATGATCAGTCCTTCAATAGATGACGCAACGCAGACGCTTATTGACAGGACGAAGACAGCACAGCACGAAGACGACGAATATTTATAACACAACTATGTACAGAAGACACAAACACACAGGACAGCACACAGCAGTATTCTACTGCCACAATAGCAAAGTAGCCCACAATAGCAACAGTAGTTCACAGGAAGAAATTCCGTAGTGACAACGTACACAGTTTACAACGCGGCCAGACAGGATTCAGCAGGAGAGGGAATCTCTGTCTACACTCACATAGGTCTCTACCGAACAGGCTGCAACTATTCCTCAGTCTCTTCTTGCCTTCGCTACCGACTCACTACTTCGCACAAGGGGACTACTCCTCAGCTCAGACTCGATGACGGTACAACAGGCTGCGGCAGAGGCTTCGTCAGAATATGCCACACAGCAGTCCTCCGTTCAGGACTCCTGCGTTCAAAACCTCTCTATTTAGGTCTATCTTAGGTCCACCGCAGTACTTCGTTCAACTTCCAAGACCGCTCGATTCAACTCCACCGCGCTTCTTGTCTTCTTCCTTCAACACCGCAGACTGGCTGCCTTATATAGTAACGGAAGCCTTCTGGAGCAGTAAGGAGCATTCTGGATGTATCTCGGCTCCTAATGGAGGGATTGTTAAAATCCTCGATGTTTCGGGTATTATCTATTTTGTAGCCAAATTCGTCGCCAATCTCTAGGCTCACTGTTGTGACCTCTAGGCACTATTCAGCACAGATTATTGTAAATCTGTCTTCCTTACGATAACAATATCAGAGCGGGAAAGCAAAATCACAGGTTCGTAACAATAATGTAAAAATATACGAATTCGTCCAAAAAGCATTATTATGCTATAAAGTATCGAGGTAGAAGTTTGATACACTCATAATCTTTTAGCTTCATACCATGTTTAAAAAATAATCGTATAATCTGTGTTTAGTGAAAAAGAAGACATAGGAATCGGTAAACATATAAGAATATATTACTGAAAACTCTAGTGGATATTCGAACATGCAGACTTGACAAACTAACGATGAATAAAAATCCTTCATTTGCCGATACTTTATATTTTGACAATACGTAAACGCTTCCACTTTTACACGCTTGCTTTTTACGTACTCAAAATTCTAAACACTCACGCTTCGAATCCTTTTCAGATGGATTGTTTGATGCACTGTTTCGAAAGTAACGCGGAGTTTTACGTAAAATACCACTGCACTAGCGATCCTTGAAAGAAGATTGTTATGGGCACCATTCCAAAATCCGTTACCTGTTGCGCATTAACGTCTTCTTTAAGGTATTCGACTACGTTTAAAACATGGGCTATCAACCACATTGGCGATTTTCTTGTTGTTGTAGTTATTTCTTGTAATTCAGACTCTCCTCTTTCCAAAACAATTTATCTTTTCTAAGAAAAGGAAGATCTGACCTATCATCCAGGATGATATATTTTTCAGCTAAAATTCCTCTTTACTTTCAATTGTCTCAAAACTTTGTAATTTTCAAAAACATTCTTCACCGTTAACATTGTACAACAAAATCTTATAGAGGTCTTTACAAAAAAATTTCAAAGTATGTTTTAAATAATATATATAATGAAATGAACCAAAAGCTTTATTATTATTAAAATACTCTTTCATTTAGAGGTGTTTTTGAAAAATTGTGTCGTGAGTTTATGGAAAAAATACATGTATACGCATATTTTACCCGTTACTTCTTTGCATCTCAAAATTTTTCTTAGATTTTGGTTCCTTTCATTCATCATTAGATTCAATAACTCGTTTGCAAAGAAAAATAGGATTGCTGCATTATAATTTCGTGTAGAGTGCTAACCGTTTTGGTTAAATCTTATAAAAATTTATCACAAATTTTCTTATTTCTTGAAAAATATTACATTTTCCCATTTTTTGTTTTTCCCATAATTATAATATTTTGTATTAAAATTGGCAATGTATGTATTAACAATAATTGTAAATACACTGATGGAAAAAAGTCTCAACACTAGGAAGGAGCTGTGCTAGATAAACGAAATTTGGTAGGCGTGTTATTACATCTGAAAGAACGTCGAGGGAAGACCGTCGTATTCGGCGTATGGCTGTGGCTAATCGTACTGCGTCTGCAGCTGAAATTCGAGCTGCAGTTGGCACCACAGTGACACAAAGAAATGTTACAAATCGGTTACTTCAAGGACAGCTCCGAGTCAGACGCAATGTACAGTGCATTCCACTGACTCCAAACCACTGCCGTTTGCGACGTGAGTGGTGTCAAGCTAAAGCTCATTTCAGGACGGAGTGGAGATCTGTTGTGTTTTCTGATGAAAGCCAGTTCTGGCTTGATTGCAGTGATAGCCGTTTGTTGGTTAGAAGGAGGCCAGGTGAACGCCTGCTAGTGACCTGTCTGCGGCCTAGACATACAAGGCCTACTCCTGGAGTTATGGTTTGGTTAGCAATTTCGTATGGCAGCAAGAGCACTCTCGTGGTTATCCCACGCACCCTGACTGCAAATTTGTACGTCAGTCTAGTGATAGAACCTGTTGTGCTGCCATTCATGAACAGCATTCAAGGGGGGGTTTTCCAACAGGATAACGCTCGCATTCATACCGCTGTTGTAACCCAACATGCTCTACAGAGTGTCGACATGTAGCCTTGGTTTTCTAGATCACCAGATCTTTCTCCAATCGAGCACGTATGGGACATCATTGGACGACAACTCCAGCGTCATCCACAACCAGCCTTAAGCGTCTCTGCATTGACCGCCCAAGTGCAACAGGCATGGAACTCCATCCCACAAACTGATATCCGACACCTGTACGACACAATGCATGCACGTTTGCATCCTTGCATTCAAAATTCTGGCGGTTACACCTGTTACTAATGTACCAACATTTCACATTTGAAATGGCTCTTCTAGCCAATGGCTCTACCTGTGATCTTGAAACTTTAATCAATTAAATATGTTACCTAGACAAATGTATTCCTAAAATTTCCTTACTGTACAGTAATTTTTTCTTGGTGTTGAGATTTTTTTTCCATCAGTGTAGTTTTTATTTTAAACAAAGCATATTTTTCAGCTAAAATTTGTTTTTCTCTTCAAGGCAGCTGTGGCCTGGTGGTAAGATCTCGGCTTCGGAACCGGAGGGTTGCATGTTTTAGGCCCGATTCCACCGAAGAACAGTCGTATAAGTGAGTCTGGTGCACTTTAAATCTATCAGTGCCAAACGTCCACCCGCTGGTGTGGTTGTGGTGGGAAGAGGGGGTGCTAGCTCAGGGGTCTTCTTCGTCACCTGACCACAGTGCAAAATGATGAGCTCCGTCTCCAAATTGCCCTAATGTTGCTTCAAAACGGGACGTTAATATAACTAAACTAAACTAATCCTTCTAATGGTGGCAATATATCAATGCTGCTTAAGAAAAATTAAAGTGATTTATATTCACGTTTTCACGTCAGTTGTGTGTTTTTGTAATTAAATTGTATTTATGTTATATATTTTTCTTATATGCTTATACTTTTAAATGTATCGTTTTTAGCTTAGGTTTCATTTTTTTATTTGTCATTATTTGATAGTTTTTTGATGTTGACTCAGAATAGAGCCCGGGACCTTTGGGTCTGAAGCTTAGTAACATAACCACAAAACAAAAGCAATTGCTCAATCCCGTAGATGTTATCTGGCTTATTAAGATATCACTACAGACTCTCCCTCCAGTGAGCCGACGAACAATATGCGTTGCTGTTTGCTGTTGAGTGGTGATGAATTGGTTTTGCTGAGTGAGTGGTTGCTGTATAGCTGTTGTGTCAACTGCGCCTTACCCATCTTTGTTTGGCGAGCGGAGAGCTTTTTAGTCACACCAGGCGTTATGGCAAGCTTGCGTGAATTGTTGCGTCAAGTGAGTCTGACGACTTTGATTGCGGGTAGATGGCGCCACATCAGTTGCATGAAAGTTGAACGTTCATTGTTCGAGGTCACCATGTAGAAGGTGAGATGTGCTCGGAATAGAACCCGGAACCTTTGAATCTGAAGCCTAGTAACGTAGACACTGGACAAAAGCAATTGCTCAATCCCGTAGATGTTATCTGGCTCATTAAGATATCACTACAAGTACATACATATCACAATTTTCACTCGAATAGAGTCGCGGGTAATAGCTAGTTAATAATAAATTGTAACTAAGTGTTTGTGTTCGTGCTCTTAGATAAAATATTTAATAGAGAGCTAGCTGGAATTTCGTTTATTTCTTTAATCAATCACTTATCCACAGGGCTCAAACGTTAGCTTACTAATTATGTTCGTCACTTCTCAATTTTTCTCTAAGCTTCTAATAATATTTTTTAGTTAAATGTTATCCAATATTTACAACAATATTTTTAAATGCCATGATGAAATTCAAACACATTTAGTAAAATATTTAACTGTTTGTTTTCCCCATTTGTTAATTCCTTAGTAAAATTTTCATTTCGGAATATATTGGAAAATATTTTGTAATTTGTAATTAACTGTTTCATTTGAATCAGTTTTTCAGCATACACTTTTTTAAACTACCGCTGTGTAAATTTTTTAAATAGTTTGTCTCCCCAAAACTTTTTTGCATACTTTTTGATAGAGATGCTATCTCAGAGAACGCATTGCATGGTATTGGCATACAATAGTTATGAAATATTAAACTTTGGGTGGGAATTCAGCTTTTTTAGTGAATCTTTGGTACCATCTTGGTGAGTTATTTGGGAATTAATCCCTGACATTCGGGCAACCCTAGTAACACACAAATATTGTACAATATTGTATGACATTGATAAATATTCCCAATATTGTTTAATATTGTGGAATATTGTTCGGCTCTACTTTGATATATGCCCCCAAATCGGAAATTTGGTGACTTTTTTTTCTCGCCAAGATAAAAAAAGCTCGCTAAAAGCTGAAAAAACCTAAATTGGCAACACCAAAATAAGAAACAGCAATCCTAAAAAGTCCGTAGAGAGTGCCAGCTTTGGCGCGTAATTTGGGGGGGGGGGGTATATCAAAGTAGTTCCTATTGTTCAATATTACATAATATTGTATAATATTGTACAGTGTAGTGTAACAGACTATGCTACCTGGGAATGATAATAGAAAATCGAAATTGTATTTTAGATGCCTTTTTCCCAACCGATTGAAACCAAAATTTGACCCAAAATTACATTTGTATTCACAAAAAACACTTTTCAAATTTAATTTAATTAAGTCATTGCATTTTTGAGGCATCACATTTACACATTTCTAAAAGTACAGACCGACACACCGTCAATTCCCAGTCATATTCGGCTCACAACTTGATAAGTGTTCCTGTTTGTTACTTAAAAGCTCAACAAATGCTTGATGCTTTCATCCTAAATCAAATCGTTGTTTTGCGCGTTCGAATAAATTAAAATAGAAACTAAGATTTCAGTCTTATTCTGATGACGCTCACGTTGTATGCGAGGCACGTACTTGTACGTTTTCTGACGGTTGATACTTGAGCGTGGGTTACGCATTAGTACGGTTTAGTACGGTACAAAAATAACGGTATAGACAGGAAAGTGAAGCTGAATGTTCTTGCCTACTGCATAGATTCTGAAAAAGTTGAGACAAATAAAAACTAGTTTTGACATCAGTCGATGCGGAACGGGCAGTTGGGTTAGAAAAATCCATTTAGATTTAAAATTAACTTTTTATTTATCCTTGAGAAAATGGGGGAATTTCGCCGTGTACCTCTTCATAGAGGAAAATGCTTTGAACGTCACCACACTGCAAAACATTATTAGTTTTATGATTGCTCTTTTCACTTTTTATAATGTAAAATGTTTATATATAACATAATTCGAAAAAATGAAAACTATATACTACTATTTCTATTTGATTTTTCGTATTTACGACGCTATTATAAATTCATCCTCTAAAAAAATATGTTTTTTTGTTTAAAAAAAATCTTATGGTTGTTATTTATATACTTCTATTTATATATTTGTTTATATATTTCAATATAAATTCCAAAAAGTTGGTTGAAAAAGAAAATAATTTTCGATTTATTGAGATTGAACTGAATAACTAAATTGACGAACAAAACGCCCGCACCCTGTAAAATTCCGCTGAGAAATGTACCCGTAAAAAAGGTACACACCATTTTGTATTTGAACACTGTTGCTATTCAGCAAAAAATGATACAATGTTGCCATTCAAAGAATAAATTATGAATAATAAAATTAAATATAATTATAATTATGATAACTTTAATACTTAACACTATTAATTAAACCTGTGTATACAGAATGTTATCTGTATTGCTCATATCGTTTTGTAATTATCATGTTACCTAACATTCTAACAGTCTGACATGCAAACTTCCTTTAAATGGAGTTTGAACAAACTTTGATAGAAATCTTATAAATGTAGTGTAAAGACTGTACACCAAATTTCATTCGTATAGTTCAAAGCGTTTTTATGTTTTCTTTGTCAGAAAATGACAGACGGAATTTTCTTTATCGAATGTGTACGGAATATTTTTAACCGAATTTTTTTAAATATGCTTTTAGGGAGATCTAAAATGTGATGATACGTGAAAATCTCGAATTGTTGTTTCACGATTACAACATTTTCTTTATTCTACGTATACGAGAAAGTTTAAAGATATTCCACTTTAAGGTATCCGACTACGTTAAAAACACGAGTTATCGACCACATTGGCAAAAAAAAAAATTTAGTTGTTATTTCTTGTAGTTCAGACTTTTCTTTTTCCAAAACAGTTTATCTTTTCCTATTAAAAGGAAGATTTGACCTATCATCCAGAGATACATATTTTTTTAGCTAAAATATGTCTTTAACTTCAATTTTAATTTTCATAAAAATTTTTAACCGTTAATATTATATCTCCAAAACTAATAGAGATATTTATATAAAAATTTCAGCGTGTCTTTTAATAATATGGATAAGAAAATGAATCAAAGGGCCTTTCCATTTTTCCAGAAAGGAAAACCATTCTTGGTGAAATACTTTTTCCTTTATAGGTGTTTTTAGAAAAATTAAGTTGTAAATTTATGAAAAATTGCATCTATACGTATATTTTTACCCATCACTTCTTGGCACCTGAATATTTTTCTTAGATTTTGGTTCATTTGATTCGTCTTTATATTCTATAACTTGTGTTACGAAGAAAAATAGAATTGCTACATTACCATTTTGTGTAAAGTGATAGCCGTTTCGGTTTAATTTCACTAAAATTTACTACAAATGCTCCTTATTTCTCAAAATATATTATGTTTTCGAATAATTTTGTTGTATTTATGTATTTATTATTATATCTGACAATACATCTGAAGGCCATAGTTTTAAATAGTTTTTTTTAATCCAATTTTTAAAAATTTTTCTCTTCGAACGTAGTCGGATACTTTAATCATTAAACAACCAAAAAAAGCCAATAACTGGGGAAACAAACTGGTCGTCAAAGTTGGCTAATTTGTTAAAACCATAATTATTTAAAATTTTTACATGATGAAAAAAAAAGTTGTCATCTCAATCAGTATATTAGCTCAAATGAAATGTAAAATCCTAATTCGAGTGATATAAATTTATTATGATCTTTAAAAAATTGTGTTCCTGATATGTCATTTCTTCATTTGATGTAGAATTGTCTTGTGTTTCAAAGTAATCTACAAAGCATGGGAGATATTTAGTAGGTCACTTTATATTTTTTCTAATCATAAAAAAAGTACTGAAAATTTTTATATTCATATTAC
Organism: Argiope trifasciata; assembly: GCA_026543055.1. Lineage (NCBI taxonomy): Eukaryota > Metazoa > Arthropoda > Arachnida > Araneae > Araneidae > Argiope > Argiope trifasciata. Next base: position 9,748 of record JAPMOQ010022396.1, read on the forward strand.
TAGAATTGTTTTTTAAACATTTTGCTGTTCTTCATGTCTTATGAAATATGCTTCCCAACAGTTAAAAGTGTAATTTTAATGAACTGCTTGCACGCAATTACACACTAGTTATGTTTAAAATGTTGCGAACCATGTTTCTTACAAATCTGTTTTTAATTTTCACTTTCTATCATAGTTAGATGTTAGATAATAGTATTTTATCAAATTACTCGTCAATGCTAACCAAAATGCAGAATACTATAGTTCTTAGAGAAATTTTTAGAATTGTTATCGTTCATCAAATGATATTTTATTTATTCATATGTTTTTATGCTATAGGGTTTGTACAAAAACCGACTTTATCAAAAACCGGTTTCCGAATTGATTATTTACAAAAAAAACCGGTTTTAGCCGGTTTTCGAATTTATGTAAAAAAATAGAATAGGGGAAAATAATGTATTCAATTTATGCAAAGTTACAAAAAACGAAATCAATATCAAAGTAAAAATAATTTTTAAAAATTAAGGATTATATATGCATATTACCTGCACAAAATAAAGAAAACATCAAAAAATATTTATACTATTTTCACTAAATTTTAATTTCTCCCAAAATTTAGAATCCAAAAAAACATAAAATATTTATTGAACGGTGGCTAAGTCTTGCCCTCATTTTAGACACAATATAGCCCGTAATTGAAAATCAGTAGCTATTGAGTTTGATTTTATAGTTTTCAAAGCATTAAATAATAAATATAAGTGTTTTTGTTCTTTTAGTCGTTGCCTCAATTAATGAAAATTCAGCTTTTAGTGTTTTTGGATTTGTAAGTTTTTCTTCGGGATCTTCAAGAAACTAATGAATTATTTTTTCCTTCGTTTCCTTTAAAAAAGCGTAACTCTCATGAGTAGTTTTTTCTATTCACTCTTCATCAGAATCGATTTCTACATAAGAATTTGGAAAAATTCTAGACCGTATATTTCCAGATAATTGGTACTTTCGGTTTTTGACGCTAAAGAAAGTACACTAGATTTATTCGCTGAGATACCAATGTTTTGTGGATTTTGCAAATGCAGCAAAAGAGTTGCTATTCTGTCTTCAATTCGTTCTTCTAAGAAATGTAATACTTTCAAACCCATTTCAGTGTTTAAAATAACAGAAATTCATATATATATATATGAATTTCATATATATATATATATATATACACTGAAGTGACAAAAGTCATGGGATAGCAATATGCAGATGGAGTAGTATCGCAGCGAAAAAGTATAAATGCGCAGTTCGTTTTCCAGAGCTTTCATTTGTATTCAAGTTATTCATGTGAACAGCTTTTTCGTGATTTATGGCGGCACGACGAGAATTAACAGACTTTGAACGTGGAATGTTAGTTGGAGCTAGACGCATGGGTCATTCTATTGCGGATATCGTTAGTGAATTCAACATTCCGAGATCCACAGTATCAAGAGTGTGCCGAGAGAATGAAATTTCAGGCATCACATCCCATCATGGACAGTGCAGTGGGCTACCACCTGCACTTAACGACCGAGATCGCCGACGTCTGTGTAGAATGGTCAATGTTTATAGACACGCAACACTTCGTCAAATAACTGCAGGAATCAATGTGGGACGTGACCGATAGGACTGTGCGGCGAAATTTGTTTTCCTTGGGCTATGACAGCAGAAGATCGACTCGAGTGCCTTTACTGACAGCACGACATAGCCTGCAGCGACTCTCCTGGGCTCGTGAGCACATCGACTGGTCCCTGGACCAGTGGAAAACCGTGGCGTGGTCAGATGAGTCACGATTTCAGTTGTTACGAGCTGATGGTAGAGTTCGAGTGTGGCGCAGACTCCACGAAGCCATGGACCCAAACTGTCAGCAAGGCACTGTTCAAGTTGGTGGTGGCTGCATAATGGTGTGGGCTGTTTTTACATGGCATGGACTCGGTCCTCTGGTGCAACTGAACCGATCATTGACTGGAGATTGTTATGTTCAGCTGCTTGCAGATCACTTGCAGCCATTCATGGACTTCACGTACCCACACAACGACGGGATTTTTATGGATGTCACCGGGCCAGAACTGTTCGCGATTGGTTTGAAGAACATTCCGGACTATTCCAGCGCATGATCTGGCCACCTAGATCGCCCGATATGAATCCCATCGAGCATTTATGGGAAATCATCGAAAGGTCCGCTCGTGCCCAAACTCCTGCACCATCCACACTTTCACAATTATGGACATCTATACAGACAACATGGCTCAATATTCATGCAGAGGACTTCCAACGACTTGTGGACTCCATGACACGTCGAGTTGTTGCACTTCGCCGGGCAAAAGGAGGACCGACACGATATTAACAGTCATCCCATGACTTTTGTCACTTCAGTGTATTATCATAAAGAGACGTGGACTGTCTTAAAACACTTTTGGAAAGAAATTAGTCAAGGTTATGGGATTTTTTTATGCTTATGTATTGGCATATAAATACGACAAATTTCATAAAAAGCTTTTTAAAAAGAAATACATTATTTTTTTTCTTCAAAAAATTAAAAGATATGTAGCTTAAAAATTCCAAAATAATACAGGAAATTTTCTGTTATTTTTTTCTTATTACTCAATGTAAATTTATGTGGTACAAAACTACATATGATTTTGAAATTCTAATTAAATGCTAGTTTTAAAAAAAAAGAATTTTTTGTAAATAAATTTATGTTTTTCTGAACTAAAATTGATTTTTAACGAGCTAAAAAAAACTCGAAACACGATACATATCCCATAGCTCTTTTAATATGTGAGCGAAGTCTTTATTACCAATTCCATTTAACTTCTTGAAAAATTAAGGCATCTGGAACATTTCAAAGATATTTAAATCTAACTGCAATATCGTTTTAAGAAAAGTCATTAAAATATACTCTTTTTTTTTTTTCTTTTCAAATATTTATTTTCTTGAAAAATACATCTTAAAACATTATTTTAATTGAATATAAACATATGTTTTGGTGATGAAACAATAAAAAAATTGCACGTTTTCTTCCATTTTTACATATTTCTAAGTCCACGGCTCTCTTAAGTGATGTAAGCATGTATCTTCTAGCCATATGGTATAGCACCAATACTTTTGAAGATGGCACAGGTTGTCTTTCTAACATCTTTTGTTAACGGAACAGGTAATCTGATTTAAAATGTGGTAGCAAGAATTCTAAACCGAAAATGGAAATTACTATCACAAATATTCATAAACAACAAAAGACAATGGAAAATTGCCTAAGAA
>JAPMOQ010022404.1:0-25612 GCA_026543055.1 Argiope trifasciata
GAAAGGTAATACAAAAATGAATTGCTTATTTATAACAATGACATAAAATTCAGTTTGAAATAGCTACTTAGCAAATGAAAAAAAATAAATAAAAGAAAGATGATTCTTGTAATTAAATTATCTGGGATAAACGGAATTATTTGAATCAAGAAGAGGAAAGAAGAAACTTATTCTTTGCGTTCCTTCTTAAGACATTTGTATAGACTATTTTTAATATTTTTCTCCTATGCATTTCACGATAAACCGAGCTATACTAGAAAATTTGAGTCTTGAGCTGAAGCGTGATATGAATGTGTTTGTTGAAAATTAGTTTTGTTGAACGTTTGTAGTGAAAACAAATATAGGTAGTATTAAAATACTGAAATATAATTATTTTTGACATAATATATGTGAAATATTTCGTTTTGAAAAAGGATTGTAAAACTCTTCTTTGAAATACACGTGATATATATTGCAAAAGTGCAAAGAAATTGCTTTTTCTTCTGTTAAAAATGTTTAAAATTGAAGATTTAAAAATACAAATTTAAGAGAGTTGACTTGGAGCAAAGGGATTAGACAGTTTTGTCGTTTATTTGATGTGTCATCTGTACCATGATAAGAAACATTGGTGAAATTGCATTCCGAAAGGAAGTTAATTCCAAACAAATCCTTCTTGCTAAAAAAGTGATGCCTTTTGAGATGGCGCAGTGCAATTTGTCATGTCTAGTTCCATTTATAGTTGCATTCTTCAACATGCGTGGCATTTGACAGGATTCTAGCATATGAATTTGATATTTCGAAGAAGTGAGAATTTATGTCAGTTAAAGGATATGGTCGAATAAACCATAAACTATGTGATTACTATTATTATTTACTTTATGATGTTCTAATAAAAGAAAAAATACTAATTTAGTTGAATATTTTTATCACGTAAATATATTTAGGACATTTTGAATACTTTGCAGAATGAATCTGCAGCATAACTGGCCGAACCGCTTTTAAGTAGGTTTCGGAAATGAGATGCTATAAAAGAACTAAATTTGGAAATTGTTCTGGAAATTTTGATGAACTGATTAAATATAAAAATTCTGACTATTTATCCTTAGAGTTGGGATAGTTATTATCCTCATAAAAATAACTTACCGAGTAATTTAAATGGCAAATGAAGTAATTTAAATTAAAAATCGTGTCCCATTTTTTTTACTCTTTATTTACAGAAACATTATGCCATCGAATTTTTGAATAATTAATTAAGTTTTGGTACAGAATAAACCTAGAATAGAAAACACCTTTTTTAATTAATTGAATTAATAATAAAAATTGATGTTATTTTTAGTTGATATCTACTAACTCCTTTTGGGAACATGCTCTTCGTATTCTTTAAAATAGAAAACAACAGTTATATTGAGAAGATATCAGCCTCATTTACATGGTACTTTAAAATACCATCGTTAATAAAGGCTAAACAATATAAAGGAAAACAACAAAAGCCAGTATTACAATATCATTTCTTTCAAGTTAATTAAAACCACGAGTCTTTTACTAGTACATCGTCTATCTTGCATATTGCAAATTATTCAAGATTTTATATATTTAATATCTGTTATTCTAAATATTAAATAACTTATAATTTTGATAGTAACTAGCTTAAATTTTCATTCCTGTAGCTGAAACATTCTTCTCGGTGGTGAATTAAAGAATTTAGGTTTAGGAGGGAATATATATATTAACAATAATTATGCGATTGTTTAATCTTTCACTTCTTATATTAGGATTTCAGAGTAGAAAATTTCATTCCATGTATATTAACTTAAGTGTTCTATAGAAATTATTTTCTTCAGTTTGATCTAAAGAAAAAAACAAACAAACATCAGAAATAGTGGTTCTTATGCAGCTAATGGAAAGATTATAACGTAATTCCTTTTCTATTAGAAGTCTCGAAAGATGTATCTAGCTTTACGATTACCAAAAGTCCACTCGAGCCCTCCTCAAAGATAATTCTCTTTCTATTGTTTCTTGCGCTGAAGAAAGTGACCGCCACCCGCAAATGACCAATACACTTTTATCAACTTCTGGACATTGGGTCCGCTAATGTGACCAGGAACAGTGGTGGGTGGGATGGGGAATAACCGTGCCGGACAGAAGTCAGTGTCCGGACTAATGGTGAGTAATTAAGTTCATCCCCCCATTCCTGTTCCCTTTTCTGGCTAAAACTCGTTTTATTGAAGGGATTTGTACAGGATAATAAAGGAAAGTAAAGTTAGCATTGACTGTGGTCAAATGAAACAAAAATGAATGAACGAATTCCAATGTATAGAGCAAGATTTTCATTGACTGGATTAATTAACTTTATTTCATGGTATTTTCATGATGAGCTTATGTTTTTTTTTTTCAAAATATTATCACTTATTGGGTTTAACATTTATTAGTAAAAAGGCAAGAAATTAAAAAAAAATCCTTATCTTGTAATTTCTTGCTTTACCTGTGCATTTTATATAGCGTTTGCTAATTTCATCCTCCATTTAAATTATTTGTTTTTAATGAAACTGAAATTATAGCAACTGTATCAAAATTATAAATTTCAAAGTGTTTCAGTTCGGATTTTTGGGTATATTTTTGGTAAAATTTTATGGGTTTCGAGTTGTCCATATGTATATTTAAATATTTGTTCCCATTTTATGTCTTTCTTTGAGATTAAAAAAAAGATTTGAGAATTCAAGATAATATTACTATTATTTTGACTCCCTAAATCATTGAATTATAATAAGTTGGATTGTAAAATTGTCATCACTTTCTTCTGAAAATAATCAAACTATTGTTGCATTACATACGCAAAATGCAATTTAATGTTAGAGTCAAAGATGGGAAACTAAGATTTCAGTATCCATGTACATGAATGTAGCGTACACTTATTTGATATGGTATATCAAATGTTGTAATTTTGTGTAAATTGTAATTTTAAAATATGTGCTTCGTGTAAGTTTGTTTGACTGTGACTTCTAATTAATTATTGCCATTCGTATTTCTTTAGAATTCTATCTAGTCATATCATCGCTAAGCAGGTCATGCTCATATTTTATTCTCCTACGAAAATTTTTAATTTAAGAAGAATATTATTCTTTTTACCGGAAATTTTATGTAATTCCACTATAAACTTTGCAACACAAAACTAGATGAAGAATCTATGTTATACATTGCGAAAAATATTGAACTTATAAATTTCAAATGGTACTTTTAAGCGCTTTCCTAAACACATTTTTTTTTGAAAAAAAAAAATGCAAAAAATTATCACATTTTTTTATTACTTAACACAAGGTTACGAAAGAAAAGAAAATGTATAGATTTTGGGTTTAATTTTAAATTTTTTAAGTTTGTAAAAAAATTTAGTTTTAATATTAGTTTACTTGCCTGAGTTATCTCGGGCTAATGAAAAAAAGTTAAATATTAGTCTTTGTATGATAATTTTTGAAAAAAGGGATAGCAAAGTGATAGTTGACAATCTGTACGCTAGCATCTTTTTTCTTTCCGGAATATTTTTTACCGGAGCACCGAGTACATTGTTTCGTTGGATAAGATTTTTTTTTTCAGCAGCTGGAACTCAACGCAACTTTCCTTCTATATACATTACTTATCCACAAGCAGACGTATACTACACAATAGGGAAAAGACGCGAACAATCCCGCCAAAAGAACCAAGAAAGTAACAAAACTTGGCAAACTGCCAATCAAAGCTGAATATTTCCTTTCATTTCCTCCAGGTCGATCAAATAAATAGTAAATGAAATAGTACAGACAAATTCTGCTTCGTCCGAGTTTACTCGTGATAAAAATTAACAGCACTATATAAGAATCCGAAATAAATTGGGATATTCAGGTAAGCGGTTAATTCTTTTAGATTTGTAACAATTTTTTCTTTCTATCTTAATCATTTACATCGGAAATAACATAATGGCAATGTTCTTATAGTAATAATACTAAAAAGGTATAAAGGTACTTTTAAAGTAATAGAATTTTCAAAAGTTTCTTTTCATCCATGTTTGTGGTGAAGAAATTATTGCTACTTTAACAAAAAAGTTGAAATAAAATCTTGCATAATTATTTGCATAATTTATGTCAAGTGCTCTATAATTTATGGATTATTCATTTTAAAAAGCACATAATTGATTTATTGTTAGTTTATTTTTAAAGGAAAAATAAGTTTTTTATCTCTCTCCAACTCAACTTTGACTTCAAAAATTGTAATGTTGTATCGAAAAATTGTTTTAATCTGTAGCATTTCATTTGCTGTGCACGGAATACGCATTATTTCGTTCCAATTTTATTTCGTATGCTTAAAGAAGAAGCATTATGTCCTTTGTCTTAGGCTATGAAATCTTTTCTATTCCTACAAAATATATTAAATAAAAAAACTGATAATTTATGACATTGATTATATTAAGATTCCATATTTACTAAAAATAGTTAAAAAGGTAATTATAAATATTACTTCAGACAATTCGAATAACTTTCAGTATGAAATCCTATTAATTTCCTTGTTGCAGTATATATATATGTAAAATGTAAACATTTTGCAGGTTCGAGACATATTTAAAAACATAAGGCAGTTTCGAGACATTGAACCGTTCGATTTATTCTCTCTCCATGGTGACAGGCAGACCTATTTACATACTGAACGAACAAATTAAAGTGGCAAAAAAGGATATAAGTTAATTTTTCTTCGTCTTACATACAATTTTTTGATAGAAAAAATATTGTTTACAGTGCTACTATAGTATTAATATTCTCATTAGGATTTCTGAATGTGTCAATCTTAAAGCAAGGGAAACATAGGGATCTTTTAAAAAAAGAATTCGCTTATTAGACATTTTTCTAGCCCTTCTTGCAAAGCGTGTGGAAGTCGACTTCTAGTTGATTTGGCAATTTTACAAAACTTCTCTACAATTAATTAAGTAGAGAAATGGAAGTGGCTCAGGAAATAAGAGAATATTTTTGGAATGAAGTTACTATGAGATAGATGAAGATGAAACTTCAGAAATTAATTTATATTTAAATTAGATGTTAAAATATCCTTAAATATGTATACATAATGCTTCTTTTACATGAATAAATTCTTTGCTGAATAAGAGCTGAATATTTCTTTTCCATATTCGTTTGTAATCAAAAGAACCAAAATGAGAATATATTTAAATGATTTTTCAAATTTTTTTATATATTCAAAATGCTGAAATGAAAACTGGAAAAATTTAAATTAATTTTTTTAGTGTGAAGTAACTCTATTCTAATTGTTAGTCTTTCACTAAATAATAGGGTAAAAAGTATTTTGATGAAATCAGTTTTGAAATAAGTACATTTAATTTTTTGAATATACACTACAAAAAAAAAAAGATATTCAAGCATTTCTCAGAAAAGAATTTTTTAGAAGGACCCTCAACAAACAAATGCATCGAGTTGAAACGAATCTTTTGTCTCTGCAATATTTTGAACAAAATGGAAATTTGTATTCAAGAATGAAAAAAGGAACAGAATTCATGAATCCAACTTTTTTCGCTGTTATTTCAAAAACCTCTTTTTCGTTTTGTTCAAACATCCTGTTTTAACTTAGAAATGTTGGTAATAAGTTTTTTTTAAATTTATTATCCATCTCATTGGAATGAAGAGGCAGACGTGCTCACAAAAATAGTTGCCGAGTTGAATATGTTTATGGAGTGGATTGCTTCAGAGAGTTTAATTTCTCATTAACAGAAAATTTCCCCCCCTCAAAAAAAACAAAAAAAACCCGAAGTGCATTTTAAAAAATAGCAAGTACTAAGAATTTATTGGCGTTGTTCCTACTATGTTTTCCCTTATTTCAAGATTCAGAAATATAAGAGAATATATTGTAACAGCACATCTTTTAACCCGGATGATTATAATCCCAGCTCTGTTGAATAGATTTGGCATACACAAACACCCTCGATACCAAGTTTGTAATAATGAAAATAGCATCGAACATATCATCTCGTTTTGTCCCAAATATTCACTAATAGATAAAATCTTTTTGTAAAACTTAATATTGATTTCCATTCTTACTCTATTAAAAAAGCTGTTTCTAAGAAGCAGCATTTTAGGATTAATCTCCAATCCGTGAAATTTCTTAACATCTATTGAATGAAGCTTTGGAAATAGGGGATAGTGGCTTTTGAATAGATTAAAAATGGAATTTTGTTGACAAAAATCCCATTTTCATATCATATCAATGTATCCATCTCTATAAATAGGAAAGTAGATAATAATTATATGGCTTAACTACTCATTATATTTTTAACTATACATTGTGTTTTGTTACATTGTATTTTATAGAAGTTAAGTTATATTAGAAGAAAATGATTACGAGCAAATCGTAAAACTGAAGAAGGTTGATCACAGCAAATGACATTGTGAACATGGTATTATATTTTCATCCTTGACCTTTAAAATTAACTTTTTAAAGAACTTTTCTCTTAGCTAGATAGATATTTGGCGATTTATTTGAAAAAAAAAATGCATTTTGGTAGTTTATAATTGCAAAAATTCTATAGATAATTGACAATACAAATTTCAAAAACAAAGATTTCTTCCTAAGTTAACTTTAAAATTAGCCAGAGACTTCAATTTTAAAAAGAATATTCAATATATTTTTTGTAATATTAGATATGTTTCATATAAAATGTATGACGAGTTTTGTTATTTTTATGGCTCCCAAAGAGATGGAAGCTTGTTTTGTGGGACTTCAGAGTATTTGCTTACTTTCTTTTTATGGATAAGAGAGCGAAAGCAGGGATCGAAATGAGAGAGTACTTTTTGGTGAAGAAACTGAGAAAAGAAAAAAAAAAATATTTGAACAAATATTTTCTTTTACGGCCGAGGTCAACGGTAAGGCATAGCCAAACAGAAGATGATTTTATTTAATATAAGGTTCCTCGCTCAGCCAGAAAAAGAAACATATCTACACTTGGGAAATTTGCTGTGGAATCGGATAAATATATAAGGCGAATTGTATTTTGATGTTATTTTAAGACATAATTTCTATTTAAAGAGTTTGGTAATCAAATAATAGTGAAATATTTATGTGTGGATATAATTATTGTAAAAAGAATAATGGATTACAGATAAAGTTAAGTAGTAAATTCACAATTCAACATATGAGGTACGATATATTCTGAAATATATTTGAAGAGATTATACATTAATTATAAATCGTTTTTACATTAGCAAAACCGGTCACAAATGTAATTTGAGACAGTTGGAGGTATTAACCCTGGAGACGGGAGTCAAAATTAGTCCGTTTCGTTTATTAGCACTGATTATTACGTGGAATTTTGTGTTTGAATACTATCATTTCTTCAGTACCTTGAAGCTGTTTTTTCATCAGTACGCTGATAAAGTCTAAGTATGAGCCCCTATGTATAACCAAATTATTTTTTCAGAGTTTTTGTTGTTATTTATGAAGTCATTGATTCCATGTCTCTGAGCCTGCTTTTGAATTGAATAATGTAAGAAATAAATAAAGAAAGAAATATTCTTAAAATAATATTTTAAAATATTGTACTCTACATTTTTGTTCATTTTGCTAAATCCTAGAACTTATAAACATTATTGTAATTCTTTAGTACTTAAACGAAGTAAGTACTCATTAAACGATTGTTTAGGTTTATATTATAACATCTTTTCAGCATTTAATGTTATAACTTTCAACATTTAAAATATTTTTGGCAACTACATGATTTTCAAAACGTGTTTATAAAATTACATATTGTGTTTATAAAATAAATTCCAATGCTATTTACAAAAGGCAAAAAAGAAAAATAACAGTGGAGTCATTTTAAATCCATGTCTCTGGCCGCGTGAGGAAATTAATGTCTGCAGTTGCGAATTAAGTGTTACGTTTTAATTTAAAAAAAGGAAAAGACAGAAATTTAAATTAGCAGAATAAAGGAATGGAAATTAGTTTCAAAATAATGAAATCTAAACAACAAAAGATGTACCATGAAACAAAACAACATTATATGTAGATTCAGGATGCTGAATTACCATGGTTTGATATAATAGAACAATGCCATTGTGTAAAAAAAAAAACATTTGCGAAGTCAGTGTGTTAAAATTCATTGGAATGTATTAGAAATATTTCTTAGAGGCATTAGAAGTAATGTATAATTCAGAAAGCTAAAAACATTGCAAAAAGATCGAAAAAAGCTATGCATTTCAACTTTTTTTCCTTTTTTTATCTTCCAAGAAGAATATGGAAATTTCCTTGCAAAGAAAATGAATATCCTTTTAAAGAACGCTTAAATAAAAACATAAGTTTCATCATCGTAATAAGCCAGTAACTTGAAGCTTAAATTTTTACCAGAGTCCTTTGGAAGGTGTTCTAGCCTAGAGTAGCCCTATTTCCCACGATCTGATCGTTCTCGAGATCGAGTCCTTTTTTAGGTATGGTTGCTCTTTAACCTGTGTTCTATCTATGAGGTATTTGAAAGAGTTTACATCCCCATTCCCCTGCCTCTATGCTAAAAGGGGTTGTGTAAGTGAGTGTCTTCCTCCTGGGAAACAGAAGGCAGACTTCTATCCGCAAGTGTTTAAGAGGTGTTTTACCCTCAGAAGCACAAACACTCGGCTTAAATCGTTGTCTTTGTCAGTGGGTTTGTCTATCACAAGCGTCATATGTAACTACAACAGCAGCAAAGTCTTTTAGAATTTGAAGGCTAATTTTGTTGAAACTGAATGCGTATAATTTTCTCTTACAACTTTCAAAATGTGATGCAAGAATTTCACTTCATCCTTGATATGACTTTCAAAATCTTATTATTTATTTATGAAAGTTATCCAGCTACAAACTGTGAAACATATCTCGAAGTCTTTTACTTTTTGCAATTACAGGTAGTCATCCAATGAGTATTTTTGTGGAAGAGGTTTGATGTTTTCTAGTTTTACATTTTTATTACTCTTGGTCGAGTGTCTAACATAAAACTTTTAATAACGAATGTTGTAGCGCTTCCCCTGTTTTTCTGTAATTTTTTATGAGTTTCAATGAGATAGAAATGTATTTTTATCTCTGAGAGTAAAAGAAAAGGGATGTGTTTGAGTTTTATGATAGAAAAGATGTAAGAATAAAAAGTGTTTGAATTGATTTAATTAATGTTTTATTTTACTACACCAATCAACTAAAGGTTACCATTTGAGCAAGAAAGCTGTAGAATATAATTAAATAGAGCATTTCTCGTAGGGTCAGGGATAGTTAAAAATTTCATGGCCGCATAGGTTACTATCAAAGAAAAAAACTTTAATCTAAAAACAAAAAACAACTTCATTTCTTATCCTTTTTGGCCAGTTGGTGTAATTTTTAGCTGCTGAATTTTGGTGCATTGAGTTTTGTTAGATCCGTTCAACTCACCATAAAATCAAAATAGAAAATGTCAAACTATATGAACTGTCAGTTCAATTAAAAATTTATGTATTAAGTCTTTGGAAATACATTTCAAGTAAAACGGTCAGATGAAAATTGATGAATCAAAAATGCTTTTTTATCACTAAGTTCTCACCTGTTAGAGTAATTGGCTTTAAAATATATGAATAATCATACTCAAATATTTTTATATGCAATGCGAATAATGAACATCTTATGCAACTAATATTACTAAACATGTGTGGAATTTTCTATTGATGTTGCCAATATGTATGCTACAATATTCGTTACTAATTATTCGCCAATATGCAGTTAATATTGTCATATAGATAGAAATCAAGAACACACAAGAAGTAGAATTAAACCAATTTATTAATTCAACTCTGAACACTATGACTGAGAGATCTTCGGCTTTTATACTAGCAGGGAAAGTTCAAAATACTTTTTCCGGATGTAATAAGAAAAGTCTAAATCACTTATCTAACAGACAAAAGAAGAGCCCAGAATGTTCTGGATTACAAAATAAAGAAGAGACAAATAAAGGAAAAATATACACAAACTTTGGACTTTCCGGAATTTGAACTCACGATTTCTTGACTACGAGACCAGTGTTTTAAACATTTGGCTACGTAGGCTCAATCGTTTTCGTTTTAATGAGGCCATATATATCACAGAAAACAGAGCGTTCTTTTTTGAGGCTTTTCATGGGTCTATAAAATCAAATTTTTTTGCATAATTGTAATTTTTATAAAGAAAATATTTTATCTCTTAAGTCTTAAGTAATTTAATTAATTTTTATAAAATCTGCAAATTCAAGTGAAAAATAATACCCTCCACTTAATATAATCATATTTACTGTTATGAGAACAATATGGTGAAATGCCCGAACAACAACATAATATTTTCGAATTGGCGGGGTATTATTACGAATACATGCAATATTCCAGAAGTTCATTTATCTAAACTACTATCCTATGTTAAAAGGTCCGAGTTATAATGAGGTTGCTTTGTACAGAGTTGTGCCCTATTCAGATTGTCAAACAAGCCTATTTATCTTCGTGAAACTTCTGACACAATTTGCTTGCGATAATGATATTGCGCCCACTACAAATGTCAATAGGCTTATAATGTTGAGTTTTCTTTATTCAGTTAGATTCTAATCTTTATGCATCCATTGAGGGGAAAAATCAATATTATTTTGATTAAAAAGTGTCTTAAGCAGCAGTCTAAGTCGATATCATTAAAAGACGACGAATCAGTAAAGATGTATTAAATCCTTCGTGTCCATGAGAGAAGACACTGAATTAAGATTTACGTACTAACTAGGTGGGTGTAACAGTAAAATAAGAATGCTGATTATGTTGTTAAAATATTGTTGATAAGTATTATTATTTTCTAATGAGGATGTTGAACCTATATTACCAAGGAAAGGGGTGCAGTAGCTTTTGAGGGTAAAGACCCCTAAGCACTCGAAAGCAGAAATTTGACTTCTGGCTCAAATGAAGAGGATCATACACACATTCGCTAGCACAACCCCTGTTTACAGGGGGGCACATTCATACATCTCACAGATACGACACAGAAGAACTAGCATTCCCAAACAGGGATTCGAACCCGGGACACCCGATCACTGGAAATACATGCTAACACTATGCTAGGACGCTGACGCTGCATTCTAATGAGAGGATAAAATAAAACTGCTAAGTTCAAGAAGGTTGTTTTTACTAAGATAGTAAAAGTAAAAAATTAAATATTTTTTACTTAGGATTTAAATTGAGTTAACTTTTCTTTTATAGAAAATTCTGAATCTAATTCTCATCTTCCCATAATTGAATAAAGCCGAGGTGCCTGGTGGTAAGGTTTCGACTTTGAATCGAAAGGTTTAACGTCCTTCTGCTGATGTGGATATTTAGAAATAGCGTGCCAGCTTGGTTGTCCGTCTTATCATCTGATAACGGTCACAAAATTACGAATTCCATCCCAAAATAGCTCTCGTTTCTCTTTAAAACGGGTTGTTACTATAATTAAACACATATAGTAAGAATCAAATGCCATAAGCTTTAGAGTAACAAGTTACAAAAAAGGTACTTCGGATATTGGCAGTGGTGGTGGTACACGAAAAACAATCAAAATAAAATCAATCACATAATATGTCCAATAATTAATATCTTTTTTACAATAAAAATATATTAAGCTGTAGTTACAGCTACAGAAAAATAGTATATTTTCTAAAAGTGTTGGACGTTATAATATCGAAAGAATTCCAGAAAGCTGTGGTATCTATTAACCTCGCTACAAATATGTATCTTTATTTTGTTAAGACTCCGCCATGTCACACTTTGATTTCAGTCTCGGTTTTCAACCGTAGGAATTAAATAATATGGGCTAAACATCTCTACTGTGAAATTCCACCTCTTTTATTAAATTACTGAAAGTTGTGACATTTTGATCTAGAACTTCTTGAATTACACCTCAGGAATGTGGTATTTTTTTCTCTTTCTTTCATTCTTTTTTCCCTCCATAGATTTCATGTTAATAAAAATAATATATTTTACAATTGCGTTTTATACAATATCTAACATTTGATGGTTTAAAAAGTAATGAAAAAATAATACGTTTTGGTTTGTTTAATCTAATTTATCAATATCACTATGTTTTGAAAATCATAATGAATCATAAAATGGGCATAAATCATGTCATTTCTTCATTGATATACTAAAACATGCATATATCATTATTCTTTAACCTTCCAGCTGGCGCGGCAGACATACCAACATGAAAGGTCACGCGTATTTCCCCCATACACATAGTAAAATGTAAATTTTCAAAGGCATAACTATTAAAATTATAATTATATTGTAAAATTGTATTGTAAATAGCTTAGAATTAATAACTACAATTACTTTAAACATTTTTTACTTAAAAAGAAGCAGAAAAAATATAAACATAGATTGCAATAGCAATATAAAATGACCAGAGGTTAATTGAATTGATTTAAAAATAATTGTCGATATTTTGACAGAACAATTTGCATATAAAATATGGAAGTGCAAAAATACAGAATTTATGTATAAATAGGAAAAAGTAATTGAAAATTAGATATGAAATTGCAGCGTGTGCAAATGTGTTTAGTGTGCTCCAAACATAAATTTCTGTCAACACAACTGAGCCTCGTGAATTTAGTCCACTTTTCTTTTTTCCGCATTTTTTTCCCTGAAGTCGCATCTTCCACTTCTTAAATACCTAGTTCGGCTTTTCTCTTTAGCACCTTTAATTTTAGCTCACCTTCTAGAGATGTGGGTGCTCTTTTTCAACATTTTCCTTCGTGAGTGCATTTGCCAGCTGTCGCCAATCTAAAACAATACGGATTTATTTGTAAAACCATACAAAATCAGATGTGGCAAAAATTTACATGAACGGTTGCGCGTATCTCTAAAATACAACGCCACAAACTTACGACGATAATTGAAAGTAGGTCAAAGGGAGGGGACGAATAGTCGAGATTAGGCGTTAATAGTGGCACCAGATCTAAAGGTATAAAGCGAAATTCGTCTCTAGTGTATCGCTCACATACGCGCGCCCGCTGGAAGGTTAAAGAGAACTACATGATAGATAGTTTTTCTAGAACAGCTTGATAATAAAAAAAATGTTACAATATGTAAAACAGTATGTTGAGAGTCATTACTTATCATTATTCAAATGATAATTTTTATTGTTACTTTTAGCCATCTTTGCAGCTTGATGATTCCATGATTATTTTAGACCTAAATAATTAATATAGAATCCATTAAAAATTTTATGTTCTTATTTGATATGACTTTTCTACAAAAAGAGTTGAAAATATGATTAAGGAATTGATACCGAAAGGAAACAAATTTTAATGTTATTTTTAACACTGGATTGTGTTTGAATATTTTAACGAACGAGTTTAACTTTCATTATAACATTAAAATCGTAATAATTAAAAAAATTGATAGATTGTATACTAAAGAAAATAGAATTGTTAATAAAAATGAAGAAAATTATTACACTCAAGTGATTTTGATATCATCAAAAATGTATTTTTTATTTTTAAAGTAATTTAACTTTTATATTTTTGTAAGATAATAATTTTGAAGAAATGATAATCAATTCCCATAAGTTAGCCATAGTGATTATCTATTTGGCACAGGGAAACCTGTTTTGGAGATAGATTAAATTTTTTGTTTGGAAAATATAACATAACTTTTTTGTCTTTTCTTTCTTTCCTCTGAATTACTCATCAATTTTACTGTTTTACATAAAACCATATGGTTGAATCCACTGTTTTTTCAAAAATATTTCATATTCACCCATATGCAGTATAATTATATAAAATAATTCATATTTTTTTCTATTTTTATTACAAATTATGTAAAAGATTTTTTTTAATTTAGAGATAAATATTTCTGAAATAAAAACTAAAAATTTACTGAGTTAATGTAAATTCCAATGAAAAGTAATCAATTTCAGTCGTCGATAAGAATTTCCGAATGAAACATTTCACTGAATATTCATTTTCATGACACATGGGGGACATCACTGATTCGGTGTTTTTTTCTGTTTTGGAAGTCGATCATCCTCACACTGAACAGATAGTCAAATTTGGTGTTGGTTTGACAATTAAGGTATTTTCCTTGTCGCTTGATCAAAACTGAAATTAACGAGATTCCTTTCTTAAATAGAATAGAAATTCGGATGATCGAATTCTATTAACACTGAAATGTTCGGAACACTGTTCAATAAAATTTATTTGCTCTGCGTTTGAGACACCTGGTATAATTCTGTGAAGTTTCTGTCCTTTTTTGTGTTTTATTTTTACGTTTTGTCTGGTAAAGATGCTTGCCGTAATGATTTTAGAGGGCAGGAAAGTTTAATTTCTTTAACATCCTTAACAACACAAAATTTTAATGCGGTTACTGGGTATTTGCGTTTGAAAAGGAAAATAGACTGTTCTAGTATTTTGAGGTACCTGAACTCGAATATTCGTAGAAAAGAAGAAGGTTAAAGCTGGATATTAATCAAAATTGGTTTTATTAACCTTGAACTTGAGAGGGAAAATTTTAGGACCTAATTGGGGAGGTGAGGTCTACGAGACCGCATTTCCTTTAGACTCAAATGAAATTATGTAATAAATGTATTAGGATGAAAAACTGCCAATACATTTTTCAGATATTTTTCTTGATATATAGATATGTTTCAGAAATGTTTCAAAATATATTATCATTAAAAAAAGTAATATATTGCGTTGGAATATATATTTTCTTCTAAAATAACATGTTACAATGAATAATATACTTGAAATTACATATCATTATATACTTTTAAAATCATATTTGTTTTTCCAGTATATAAAAGGATATAGATGGCAATATGACGTAAAGTTCAACAATTATGTGAAAAATAAGAAAAATGGCTCATTTTTTATCAGTTTTTGTGACTTTCACAGCATGGTTTTTCTAGGGCAATTTAAATATACAGGTTAACAACTAATCTAATCAACCTATAAATTCTGTATATATATGTACTATTTCTCTTGGTATATTAATATATTGTATTAAATTTTCAAAATACATTATTACTACAAAAAATAATTATCTTTCAACATACGAATCGAACATTCACATTCCTACAAATTAGTCGAATGCGAATATTCATTGAAAAATTCTTCTGATCTCTAAAATCAATTTCTGCTTCATTTAAAAGTGACTCGAGCACTGCTTCATAATGTAATCAGTAAATCGGATGATATTTCGCAGCTTCCGTTTTAGCTCCATATGCTAAGCCTTGTTAATCAATGAGATACTATTGGGGGGGGGCTTAAAGATCGAAGTAACTGAAAAAATAACTGAGTTTTTTGAAGCATCCGCTAAAACCGGTTGAAAAGTAGCGCGTGCATTGAAGATTATAAAACAGGAAGCTACATGGTCAAACCATTCAATTGATCAAAAATAGAATAGGGATCACCGAAAGTCCATTTCTAGTGGTCTTACAGACCCTAGAACCCTTAAACTTAACTCGTCCTTAGTTACGGGTGAAAGAAAGCGAATATCAATTCTTTTTCTTACCGAAAAAAAGTATTTTCTTCAACCTTCATTATAACCCTCGCCCCTCTTGGAAAAATTGAAAGTTAGAAGTAATTCAAGTGTTTAATAAGGGAAATCTAACGTACAATTCAATAAGGTTTGCTGATCCTCAAGATTTATAGTTTATTTCGGTAATTTCTAATTAAAAGATAAGAAGATTTTTTTACTAGTTTAAAGTTTTTGTTTTGCTCTTCATTCAATCGTCATTTCCTCTTAAGAGTATAAGAGTTTCATCTTGGAACACAGTAAGAGCCACTAAAAGCACGATCTCTTGGTGTAGATTGATCGTGCTTCGCTCATTCAGCCAGGAGCCATCAAAATCAGTTGCTTCTATGCATTTTTTTTTTTTTAGAGATTGGAGTGAAAAGCAGTGGGTCGACAATTTATGCCGATAACGGACGAAGGGAGTCTTAAAAAGAGTATTTCTTTTATAATGAGCTGTCGAAAAAGCGGATATTCAGCAAAAGTCCCCCATTTTTTTTCTTCAGTCGCTTTTTTTGAATACGTTTTCAAGATTTTAGATGGATAAAAAGGCGGTCAACTAATTACTTTGAAAAAAAAAGCTAACAAAAAATATAACATTTTGTTAAACTTGTTCGGACTTGAGAATTTTACAGTTCATTTAACAATTTGTTTCTTTTCGTCCTTTAGATTCTCCAATATAAAGTATACATTGTGCTTGTATCAATGGAAACGTCTAAATAGGGTGTCGTTAACTTTTATATCGTGCATTCGAGTTTTCTAGATGAAATAAATGATAAAAAAATCAAATAATGCAAACAAAAAAAATACACTAAAAATAAAAACATGGTTAATAAATGATTAGAAAAATAATTATTGTTTGCAAAGAAGTTTAATTCAAGTAATTTATTTACTTATCTTATGGTCTGTGTTACAGGATATTAAACCATCACATTTACATATTAGTAAATATGTATGTATATTTTTGCTTTGAATCTCTGGCTCATTAATATATTATTTTTATTTTTAATTGGAAGTTTTTTTAAATTTAAATTGATAAATACCCCAAAATGTATTCAGCTTCAAAATTTTACTATGATTCTCTTTAAATCAAATACGATGATCTGTAGATGGAATTAATTTTAAGCTGTTATTTCTCTTTAAAGAAATAAAGATGGATTTAATAATTTACTTTTATATGTTTATTCGCAGTAAGATATTTCAATCACTTGCATTGTTGCAGTATTATTTTTAACCCTAAAACAACAGGTCGATTTCACCTTTTTCCTTTTAATTATAATAAGGATAGTTCAAAATTGCTACTGATATTTTTGCTGAATGAAAACTGATATTTTTATTTCTTGTACTTTTTATATGTCTCTGGATTTCTTTCATTTTGGATGAATACGAAATGAAATATTTGTCACTTGAAATAAAGGCTTGAAATAAAATTATTGAGCAGCTTCATTTGGCGTCATTTAGTAAAAATATGTGGAGTCATTTTTGTCACCAATTATTGCAGAATATGAAATTAATTTATTATTAGTTTATTAGTTATTTAAAAGCGCAAAAAAAATTTAATTGGTCTTAAGGTGTCCGACTACGTTAGAAAACGGTGGTTATCCACCACATTGGCGACTTTTTTAAAATTCTTTTTTCTTGTAGTTCAGATTTTCCTCTTTCCAAAAAAGTTGATCTTTTCTGGAAAAAGGAAGACCTGACATATTTTTTTCCAGCTAAAATTCGTCTTTAACTATTTTCTCAAAACTTTAATGTTCATAAAACTTCTCCACCGTTATCATGATATCTCAAACACTAATAGAGGTATTTACATAAAAATTCCAGTGTGTGTTTTAAATAATGGGGGAAATGAAATGAACCAAAGTTTTACTGTTGGCGAAATACTTTTTCATTTATACGTAGGTGTTTTTAGAAAAATTCTTGGGAATTTCAGAAAAAAAAAATGCATATATATGTATATTTTATCAGATAACTTACTTGTATCTCCATATTTTTCTTAGATTTTGGTTCATTTCATTCATCATTGTATTCTATAGCGTGTGTACAAAGAAAAATAGGATTGCTGCAATACCGTTATACCGCAATATATTAACCGTTTTGGTTTAATTTCATTAAAATATACTACACAATTTTCCTATTTCTTAAAATATATTGTATTTCCAAATAATAGTTTTGTATTTATAGTGTTTATAATTGATAAAACATCTAAAAATCATGAATAGTTTTTAAAAAATGCAATTTTTCTAAAATTTTCCTTCGAACGTAGTCGGATGCCTAAAGGCACAACATCATACTCATAGACAATAAAAAATGGAGATCATAGGATATCTGTATAGCATTAAAAAATGCACATTCTACGATGTTATAGATAATCATTGTTACTATTTTCTTAATTTTGTTAATAAAAATTTTGGATAAATGGTTTTTAGAATTATTAAATTAAATTTCTCTCTTTTATGATTTGTTCTCTTTCTCTCTTTTATGATATGGTTCCAAAAACACACACATGCAAGACAGAATTTCATTAAACGAGACACGATGCTGGTTATTTAAGACATTAAGATAGACGATTATGATAAATATTATCCCTAGCACTAATTATAAACTTTTAAATGGCTCATAAAAAAGGACTACTCGAATGATTATTCTCTTGGTTTTTCACAAATAAAAAGATAAAAAAAATTATTTCTTACCAGAAAAACTTTGTTATTTATACTGAGATATTTATTAACCTTAAATCACTTTCATTTGCTAATACTAATTAGATATTATTTTGTATTAACACAGATGTATGTATTCATTTTGTCATATTTATTTTTCTTGTAATTCTTGAGTTTTCGTATTTAGGAACAAGGTTTTTTTTAATGAACTTGAACTGTCTTCCCATCAAAATTTGAACCTCACTGCTTGTCGTGAGATTCTAAATATTAATACAAACAAGTCATATAAAAAATTTATTCAATTATTATTTGTCAACAAAGAATTTTTTTTTATTTTTGTTACTTTTAATTTAAAAAATATCAAAAAAATTATTGATTTTTGATAGAATTGTACTAGCATTCCTCCCAGCCCCCTTCAAGGGAAAAAAACGTTGCATTTTACAGATTGAGCGACTGCCATTGGATTTCACTTTTCATTAAAATTCAATTAAATTGCTAAATATTTAAAGAATTAAAATGAATTAAACTTAATGAATGAATTAATACTTAAAAATAACTGTATAACTGAATTAATATTTAAAAATAACATCAAGTTTTAAGAAATGTATTTGAACTTCTTTACGGAATTATAAAATTTATCTATCTATCTATCTATCCACACACACACACACACACACACACACACACACACACACACACACACACACACACACACACACACACACACACACACACACACGTGTGTGTGTGTGTGTATGGATAGAGAGATAGATAAATTTTATAGTTCCGTAAAGAAAATAACTTAATTTTAAAAAATACTATCTTTAACAACATGAAATAATTTAAATTATAAAGAACAAAACGAATTATTCCTAAAATCGAAAGAATATCAATGATGTTTTGAAAATGTGCAGAATAGAAATAACCGTTGCTTATTCCCTCCCTCCCCTTTTATCTCAGTTTTTTCAAGATTTCGCTTTTTTTATGGCTCCATCGTCATTTTAGAAAGCACAAACAAATATTTTTATGACTTCCTTTCTCGATAATATTTTAAAAGTGTTAGCAATTTATATACTTAAAAAAATAATTGTTAACATGTGAGACGGAATATTCCTGAGAAAGTGCAAAGAAAAAAATATCTAAAATAGCTTTTAATTTTCATCACTAGGTTTTATTTTATGCCTTAAGCGACAAAAATTCAAGCAATCTATTTGTTTGATACACAAAAGGGAAGCGATTTATGGAATGAATGCACAAAGCAAAAAAATTTTTTCTTCCATAGCTGGAAGCAAATGAAACTCTTTTTATTAAGTTAGATTTCGAAGGAAAATTGATTTATATACTGCATAAAGTTGAATTAATCTCGAATTATGTTTGTGATAGCAACTCTTTCAGATGTTATTTAATAGCTTTTTGAATCAAGTTTTTATGATGTTTTGGGGGCTAAGAAAAATTATATAATAAAGTTTTAGATTTATAAAGCACTAATATTTTATTTCTTTCTGTACACATTTTCAAAAGATATCTCTTCTTTAAGCAGCTAAAAACTTTAACGTCACATTTGGGTAAAATAAATTTATATATGGAAATCTGAAATTCTTTTGTTATTGTGCAAAATTTAATTATTCATTTCCGTTGAAAAATCTTTTTCCAACTTCCACATAAGAAATTTATTTTTTCTGATTCAAAATGTATTGAAATCTGTGCTACCTGCCCATTTTCTTTTGTTAAAAAATTATGCAAAATTTTACCAGTATTAAAGGTACAAGCACATAATATTTCTTATAAGATTAAACGACAGTGGAATTTACATTGCTTGTAAACTATATTAATCTCTTTTCCTCTTGAGGACAAAGTAGACATTAGATTGAAAGATTAAATAGAATCCATCAATATATAAATGGCGTGATGAAAGGAAAGATATGCAAACGTTAAATATTTAACAATATTAAATATACAGGAATAATTAGAAACAATTTCAGATCTTGTCGATCAATTTCCCGTTTTAAAAACAAATTGTATCATGCTTTTCAGAAAGTTAAACTAACTAAGCTTGAGTGATGAACTAAATTTGTTTTTGTGTTAAATGTGGTGAATTCTCTATCGAATTTTCAGCCCTAGCTTCTTAGTTACAAAATACAATGCAAAATTAAAAAAACTCTTGTCTGGAATATTATATAGTCCTTCTCGTGACTGAGAACCATTTCTTTTATATGGCAATGGATCGGATCGAAGAATAGAAAAATAAACATTGATAGAATTTGCATCATTCAGTTGTTTGGAAGAACTTCCTCTCAAGGGTTTGCTTCAGAGATTTATTTTTTATTTGTAAATGAATTGTAAATAAATTTATATTACGTTTTGTTGTTATTGAAAATAAAGCATTCTCGGTATTAGGAGGTGAATGGTATTTCAAAGTGCAATTTACAATTATATTACAATTTTAAACTCGTTAATTTGTGATTTTAAAAAAATGTGAAATTAACGATTATTAAGAAAATGGCCGTTTTATATCAGCAAGAAAAAGAACCTGATAAGGTTTACATAATTTTATATTCTTTCTTCTTAAATTTTTTTATATGTTCTTTTTGTTGCTAAGAAAACTGTTGGTATTTTGAAGACAGGCAATAAAATCCCATTTTGTAATACCAAACCTTAAAAAAATTCATTCTTAAATTTTATTCTGAGAATACCCATTAAATCTAATTTGAAAAGATAATTGTCAAAGCTAATTTATGTTTATTTCTTGAAGAAAAGATTTTGCCATTACATGTCTCTTGATGTATAAGTCCACAAGTAGCGCTTAGGAATGTCTGTTAAATAATCGGTGGTATTATAAATATATGTCTAAATAGGATATAAACACAGAAAATTTATCCCATGGTTAGATAGAATGGAACAAGTCTTATTATATATGATTATTAAATGGCTGAAGATGTCAAAATCTTTATTCCATTTCAATTCCTAATAGTTCAAAAGTGAATTCTATGGCAAAAAGAATGCTTAAATACAAAAGTAATGAAGTAGTCGAAAAAATAATCTAGCTCAATTGATTTAATGTTCGATTGTATTATATGAAATAATAGTATATAGTATAATAATAGTATTATATGAAAGATTGTACTATGCGAGTTTTTTGTTTTGAATCAAGGAGAATCAAGAAACTAGGAAAAATGAAATTAGAAATTGTTAGACAATGATCCAAACTTTTGAGTCAGTCTTTGGGTTTTTCCACTTCCAATCCATGATCTTATGTAAACAAAACTGAAAGATTCGAATCCGACTTTTCAAAGTTTAGTGATTTGTTGTTGGATTATGCAAATTACGCATCCTTAACTA
Organism: Argiope trifasciata; assembly: GCA_026543055.1. Taxonomy (NCBI): domain Eukaryota; kingdom Metazoa; phylum Arthropoda; class Arachnida; order Araneae; family Araneidae; genus Argiope; species Argiope trifasciata. The sequence continues at coordinate 21,485 of JAPMOQ010022404.1, forward strand.
GTATAAATACGTGTGGAATTAAAATCTGTGGGTTTTGATGTTAGAATGAGGCTCGGATGATATAAGACCATGCGGTTGGCTTGCCTTTTAGGAATTTTTAAGATGAATCGCTGCGTTTTTAGATTGAATGGTCGAATTCGAATCTGTTAAAGTTTATTCACAGTATGTGGTAATATTAATTTATTTTGATCTTTATTTTGAGATTTAACGTATTATTTCTTTTCTTTTTGCTCTAAGAATGAGCCTGTTGACTTTTACTTAAATAAATATGAACTTTTATGAAAAATTGCTTTTATCATTCTTCCTCGACAATAAATTCCACTGCACAGCTTTGCTAATTTCGGATTAATTTATCCGGAAATCTAACAGAAATAATAATGAAAATCTAGAAAATAAAAAAGAAGGAAAAAAAGGCAAAATTTTCTCTTGAGTCCTGACGTTTTCCTTTTCCTCTCTATACCTCTATACCTTCTTTAATATTGAATCATCAGTTTTGAAGCTAAAAAGGTTCAATATTAAACAAATCGCTATTAATTTCTTCTAGTTAGAGCATTTATCCCTTCATGTCACTGCTCTTTTATTTAAAAAAATCATCGAGATTTTTGCCTGACTAAGTCGTATAAAGAAGATTTAGACCTAAATAAATGTAAGAGAAGACATGAAAAAAAGCTTAACTTTTGTAACTGTCTGATCCATTTGACTCATTGAATGTGAAGAGAATTAAGAAACTATTCAAGACATAATAGAATGGCGAATTATGTCCGCTCTTAACGAAAAGAAAAATAAACATTTTCATTTCTCAAATTATGTTTATTGTTGGAAAATTAATTCTATTTATTTGCAGTATTAAAGTTGAATAATATTTTGCTTTTGATTTTGATGAGAAATGAGTTTAATTCTGAAAAAAATCTGCCATTTTCATAAGTAAGCAAATAGGATATCTAAATAAATACACTTTGTGAATCACAGCGCTGAAGTCAGTTATGATTCTACGTCTGAAGTAAATAAGATCGACTTATACACATAAAATTTTTTTTTAATTATTTTATTTGGATATATGATAGTAAGGTAGGGTGTTTGAAAATACAAAGAATACAAATTTTAAGTTGATTGTAAAATTGCTTACGATACTGTAGTAATGCTGATACTAAACGAATTTATTTTATAAATGGTTTTAGATATCAGAATTAATAATTACAGTAGTTTCTTTTAGTATTGTTTGTATTGGGTGGTAAGTTCATAAGTCAAATAACATTTAATGGACAAGAGCAATTGCTTTTGTCCAGTGGTTATGTTACGAGACTCCGAACAAAAAAGTCCGTTGATCTATTCCGAGCCAACACCAACTTTATTTTGTTGACCTCCGACACTGAACCTTAAACTTTCATACAACCTTTGTGGCGCCCTCTACCGGTAGCAAAAGTCACCATAACAAACGCTCGCCTCTAGCCAGAACGCCGGGGGCGATTAAAACGTTCGTCCCCAGTCAAAGACAATTGGTGCGATAACATCGTTGGTCTCACATTTGACTCATTGGAGGGGGAATAATGTAGTAGTAAGTTTATAAGCCAAATAACATCTATGGGACAAAAGCAATTGTTTTTGTCTAGTGGTTATATTATGAGGTTCTAAACACATAGGTCTGTGTCAAAATCCAAAGTTCATACTTCCTGCCTTAATATAATATTTAATGTTAGTTCATTTCGTATATGAAAAATTCTATGTATAATTTTCGTATATGAATGTATATATTTCGTATATGAAAAGTTCAATAAATTTGACAATATCACTATAATGAATCAAATATGTAGTAATATAGTTTGAATTATATAGTAATTTACACCCTTTAATGTGCGTAAGTTTTCATCCGCTACTTTGAAGCGACATCCCATTAAATCATCTCATTATCGCAAAGAAGCAAACGAATACATTGCGGAAGTGTCACACACAGAATCAAGCTCCCCCACTTTATTTGAAAGAGTTAATTTTACAACTCAAAACATGCCAACAAAATTAGCTCTCCCTTTATCAACCAAACCAATAGGAGACATGCAATACTGACAACAGCCACTATTAGTTAAATTTGTGGAAACTTCAAGATTGATTAACTACTCTTAACTCTTTTCCCTTTATAATATTTAGAGAATTTTGGAGACATTGATTAATTAGCTATTATTAACAATAAAAAATGAAAATTCTACTGAAAGTCAGTGTATTTAGATTCGATAGAGAATGGATTTATTTGTTAGTATAAATCTCAAGAAAATTGTATCAGATATCTCTACACCAGTAATTCTTGTGTATATGAGAAATTATTTATTTCTTGTATCTCTTAAATGACTCTAATGATTAGGGTCAAATTTTATATTCAGATAAGGTTTTGCTTTGTAAGTTTATCTATTTAGATAACGCTCTTAAATAACTGGATTTTGTTGCAAATTTTTTATTACTATCTATTAGAATAAGTATTTTCAATTTCCGCCCCGAAATGTGTACAGTGAAGTAAGGTGGACAGAAAAATGTGAATGAAGGTACGTTGAGGGAGATTGGTTTCTAGTTACGCTTTTTGCTTTGTTTTATTACTTATGTATTCATATTTTATGTTTTTGCTTTTTAAGTTCACCCATCTAGGTATTTTTTGTGAAAAAAGGGAAATTTCATACACATGCACTAACATACATTACGTGTCCGCACGCGTAGTAAATTTACAACGTATATTAATTACCAGACTTTTAACAAGTATAAGAATTATCAGAATTTTAAATGCTAATATATGATTTCAATGAAAAATAAATTCTTTTATAAAATTTATATATTTTTCCTTCTTTGTTCATTTTATTGTGAATTCACAATTTTTTTATCACTATAAATCTGTAATATTATCTTCCTGCGTAGTTAATATCGCAACAAGAAAACAAAAATATTTACAAATATTTTGCATGATTTCTGAATAGATGTCAGGTTAAAGACCTCCCGTTTTAGCTATAAACTTTGGAGGCAGAAATGGTGGTTATAGAAAATACAGAAATTAAGACGATATCTTTCTAAAGACTAAAGTCCCTGACTTTTCTAGAAAATGATTTTTGCCTTATTCGAGAACCTTCGATAACTCGAAGGGATGAAGCTGATGCTTAAAAATTATTGGCATTTTTTTGTGTGCATCTTTGATTTCTACAAGTGTGATAACTATTCCAGTTTTAATTGTGCTTTTCTATTTTATTTCTTATTTTTCTGGTGAAGTAAAGCGTTTTATCCGTTACAGAATTACTTGGAGTTTTGATTGCACATTTATCGGCAGCTTTCGTAAAAGTATTAATACTCTGGCTGCATATTATGACTATTTAAAGATTTGCAGTTTGCACATAAGTTCAAATATTTTTCAAAGATAGTGAATTGATACTACATTTTAAGCGATAACAATACAAAATAATAAAAATCTGTAATCGTAAAAATAAACATCCTTAACTGAAAAAAACGTGGAATACAACAAAAAATAGACTGATTGCCGACCCTTAGGATAAGCAGCTGGAGGGTTTGCAAAGAAAAAATATTTCTTAAAAGGTAGATTCAATTGGATTGATTAAAATGTGATTCTAATAAAATAAATAAATATTTTTGTGTTTCTTAATATCCTGTAATCCGAGGTGATACATTCCTGCCCCAGTAAATCGTTTTTACGATAGGAATAAAGAAATTAGATATTGCAAAACTTTGTTGCTATTGTTGTTTACAATGGCACTTGTCAGCGATTTTAAGCCTATATTAGCTCCCATTATATAGCCTATATTATTATATTATTATTATTTTTCAGTAGTGCCAACTAGGGTCAAGAGTACGACTTAGCTACTTCATTCTTTACATTCGCTTGCTAAACCCCTTTTTACAGGGGGGCACATTCACAATACTCACTGAATAACAACAATGCCCGAACCGGGAAGCCTAGAACACTAGAAAGACACGCTACCCTAAGCCAGGACGCATACAAAACTTTAAATTTCTGTACTAAAACTTATTTCTAATTTCCGTTTTCTTTTTATGTTACTTTACTTTAAAGATAAATTCACAAATAACTATCATCCCCACATGAAAACCACTTTACGTTTCGAAATTCTCTTTTTTATTTAAACA